>OZ010800.1:334183908-334756408 GCA_963932465.1 Maratus speciosus
CCAGAATGAAAACGCGAAATAATTTCTTCTGGAGTTTGCCAGAAAATAGGGTTTGCTTCGAGATACCGAACGGAATCGCAAAGCGTTTACGCGGGGGGTTGGTGAGCACAGCGAGCAGGGGGGGGGGGGGAGCTTTCCTAGTCCTTCTATATATATATAAAAAAAGTTTTGATTTGGAAATGGACCAATGAAAATCTGCGTAGATACTCCCGGTAGATCGACATCCAATTTGAATGCTTAAGCACGGCCTCTCTTCGTTAATATTAAAAAAACTGTTAAAATCAAAAATATGAAAATTAGTGGTAATATAGAGAAATGTTTGATAAACACGCTGATGCAGACAGTTTTCAAATCGAAGAATTATTTTAAGAGATATTTAATGCTAAAGTTGGACAAAATCGTTCCATTAAAAAAGTTTTATTGTAGCAAAAACTATACATGAGAATTTTGATCATTTTTAGAACATTTTATACGTTATAAGTTCCCGGTGTGCAGATTGCATTCGTTTTTTTTATTTGACTCATTTTTTGAGGTTTTATTTCTATTTTAAATTCAAATTTTTAGCATTTCGAGAGATATTTTTTACGTATTTTAGAAAATTTTATTAATTTAAGCTGTTGCCAATTGTATAAACAGCGCAAACAATAATGTTTACTTCAAATTAAAAATTTATTTACACGTGACGATTATAAACAGAAAAAAAAAACTTTAAAATTAGAATTAAATGATTACATGTTAAAAGCAGGAAAATTACGTCTAAGAACCATATTTACACTTGAATTTTAAAAGAGAAACAAAATGTTAAAATAAAAAAATCATTATTATGCGTTAAAACTTGTAAATGGAGGAAATTACGTCATATTTAAAATGGCCAAAAAATATGGCAAAACAATTTAAATTAAAAAATATATTTGCGCGAGATATTTTGAGATAATCTTTTCAACTATTATCGTGAATTCGAAGACATCGCAAATAATATTTTCTTCTAACAACAAAAGTATTTTCACGTGAATATTAATCTCTATAATAACAGCCTAAGTCATGTGACTGTCATCAATAGTTCCGGGTTGACCGCTTCACTTTTTAAATGCCAAACAGCCAATTTGGTAATTTAATGTTAGCCGGGCGCAGGTGATAAATCGCCAAATATTGTTCCATCGCCATCATATCATCAGTATTATAATAGTCCATCGCATGCGACTGTCATAAACAATTTTTCGCGAGGTAAATTAAAACAAAGCTTTGATTTTGAAATTAAATGTCATAGTTTATAGTATTATTTATTACTTTTCTTTTCTTTTCTTTTTATTCTTTCATTTTTTTTTTTTTTTTTTAAGAAATAAGTGAAAATTGAGTCATAAATTTTAATCATTTCAGTTTTAAATTAAAGTTATGTATTTTAAATAAAATGTGTGAAAGTAATGAAATTAATGAAATAACAAAAAATACGACGGGTACAATGTTTGGCGATATATCACCTGCACTCGGCTAACATAAAAATACCGAGTTCATGATTTCTGTATCAGAATCTTCCGATTTGGCGAAGGATTGATCAAGTAAATTAAATTATGAATAAAAGTAACATGATACAATGCTTAGCATAGATTTAAAGGAGACCAAACTGGTCGCCAAGGGCGGCTAGTAAGAGAAATAAAACTTTGGTGTAAATTACTTCAGATTTAAAACGATACATTTAAAATGAATTATTTAAAAGAACTATCTTATAGCGCTGTTAAAAAATACCGGGAGACAATGACACTGTTTATTTAATTCATTTTACATTAGCTTATTTTCAAATGTTTAACTATTTTTTTTAATTAAATACGAAAACAGTCATTGTAACTCTTAACAGCAGCAGATTTGGTCTTACAAATCCCCAAACCAAGGAAAATGAATGGAAACCCGTTTACAGAGAGATCACTACTGTTTTTTTTTAATTCAATATTTTTGAAGCCGATCAAATTAGCGTGCTTTTTGGATTTTGGTGTGCCTGAACGGGGGTTGGGGAGCGTAGCTCGTAGGGGGCAGAGCCCCTTGTCATTTAAACATAATTAATAATCATGTGTGTAAATAATAACTATTAATAATTATGCATAATTCAATATACATATTAACTAATGCAATAATAATAATATTAATAAATTATTATAATATTATATTAATTGCTTATATTAATATTATATATTATAATATAATTAATCCTTCTATATATATAAAAAAGTTTTGATTTGGAAATGGACCAATGAAAATCTGCATAGATATTCCCGGCAGATCGGCATCCAATTTGCATGCTTAAGCATGGCCTTTCTTCGTTAATATTAAAAAAACTGTTGCATACAAAAATATGAAAATCGGTAGTATTATAGAGAAATGTTTGATAAACACGCTGATGCAGACAGTTTTCAAATCGAAGAATTAAATGCGAAAGTTGGACAAAATCGTTCCATTAAAAAAGTTTTATAGGAGCAAAAACTGTACATAGGAATTTAATTATTTTTAGATCATTTTATGCGTCAGAATTTCCTGGTGTGCAGACTGCATTTAGTTTTTTAATTTTACTCATTTTTTGAGGTTATTTCTATTTTTCAGCATTTCGAGAGATATTTTTTACATATTTTAGAAAATTGTAATAATTTAAACTGTTGCCAACAGTATAAACAGCGCAAACAATAATGTTTGCTTCAAATTAAAAATTTATTTTACACGTGACTATTGTAAACAGAAAATATAAAAAGCAGGAACTCATTGAAAATTGCGTCATAAAACTATATTTACACGTGAATTTTAAAAGAGAAAGAATATTGTAAAATAATAAATTCATTAACATGCGTTAGAAGTCTTAAATAGGAGAATTTAAGTCACATTACACTTATTACGTGAAATGAACAAAAAATAATATTGCAAAACAGTTTAAATTTAAAAATTGCGCGAGACATTTATTTGATATTTTAAGATGATCATAATATTTCATCTCTAACAAAAGTGTAGCGGGTTAAATGCAACCTGAACTGTTTTAATACTACAACCTGAACTGTTTTAATACTACAACCTGAACTGTTTTAATTTTATACATTAACTTTAATTTTATTTCATTTGTTTTCTACAACTCAACTCAACTCAACATAAAAAGGAGTTGGCTCCTTATCTGTAACTGTAACTGACGGCCAGTCTGTTGTTGCCGCTCACGCAGAGTTGTCTGACATTCGTTCATGAAGTGCTGATCCTTAAACATATTTTTCTGTTTTAATAATAATGTTTTTATTGTTTAAGTTTTAACTTGTCTGTGTTTATTTAAATACTTCAGCAACACACCGTGACCTAGAGAGGACTTTTGAATCTTTCGCAACGGAAATGTGGCAAGCTGAACAAGCGTAACCACACTGGTGACCTTAAAATGATTTGAACACGCCGTCAAGTGATCGTATTGGATCCGAACGAGGAGGCATAAGTTTTTCACAATTATTGCTTAGATTGATCTAACAGATGATGTCTCCACAGCCAACAGAGGCCATATTTTGTGATACATTGGCCACACGTGTGTGCGGGGCCGTGTGGTATATTTTCTGCAGTTAAGCATGCGAGTGTGCGGTGCCGCGTGCAAATATATCAGTGTCTGAGCTTATCATGGTTGATAAGTCCGTTGTTTTCTTATATTTGACCCCCATATTTTTATATATCATCAAATTTTTTCCGGTAATCATGTTTATTGATACATCAAAATTTTTCGCTCTGTCACAGATGCTCTAATTCGGCTCATTTTAACGAATCATATCGTAATGCAAGAGAGATTTTTTAATATAATGTATTGTATATAATTTTGTGTATATTTATTTTTTCTTGTACTTGTATTTATATTTTACTGTTGATTGTATTTACGTATATCTTTTCATAATCATGTCGGACGATCTTGCAAATGATGTAGCTAGTAGTTTCTCATGTAGGTGTTAAACCCCCACCGTTCTGGAAGACAAATCCCTCGTTATGGTTTTTGCGCCTGGAAGCCCAATTTTCGTTAGCTAAAATCACATGTGAAGTGACAAAATTTAATCATGTTGTGGCGGCGGTTGACGCTGACGTTCTCATCTCAGTCAGCGATATTATTACAAATCCGCCAGGCGATCGACCATACGAGTCTCTCAAAAAACGATTAATCGATTCACATTCGGAGAGGGCGGAATCGCGCATTCGTACTTTATTGCAGGGTGTGGAGATCGGTGATTTACGCCCATCTCAATTACTCGCTCGCATGAGAACCCTGGCTGGCGATACGGTTGGAGAACCCTTATTATAATCTCTTTGGCTTTCACGTCTGCCTCCAACTACGCGTAGCATTGAGCGATGAATTATCAAAACTTGCTCCTGTTGCAGACAAAATTCATGACTTGGCAGCTCCTCAAATAAATGAAACAACTAAAGTCCCAACCACCAATGCCTCGTCCCTGGAATTGCAAATTGCACAGTTAACCCAACAGGTTAACGAGTTAACCACAAAAATTAACAACGGAGTCACTCGAGAGAGCATCGTCCTCGTGAAAATAATTACCGGCGCAGTCGATAAAGGGGGCGTTATAAAGAACCTTCAAATAATCTTTGTCTTTATCACACAAATTTCGGCTCTAAGGCTAGGAAATGCAATCCCCCATGTTCCTTTCGCACGGAAAACTAGACCGGCGATCGCACCATGGCCATAATAGCGACCGCCATGTTAATCGCATTCTTTTGGCCGACCCTACTTCAAAAGTGAATTTCTTAATCGATACCGGTGCTGATATTTCTGTTTTGCCAGCAAATTACTTTAAAAACAGTCATGTAGATGAGGGTTTAGTCCTCTATGCGGCAAACGGAACAAAAATACAAACATTTGGCACAAAACGTTTGAATCTTGATTTAAATTTGCGCAGAAATTTCACCTGGCCTTTTGTCATTGCAAAAGTAAATCAACCAATCATTGGCGTGGACTTTCTGAAAAAATTCAATTTGCTCGTTGACGCAAAAAACAATTGCATAATTGATGCAGAAACCTTATTGTCGTCTCAGGGAAAGATCGCTAGAGTTCTTCCTGGAGCAGTACCCTAAGTGTACTTATCGGCTCTACCAAATTTCACAAAATTTTAGCAGAATATCCCGAATTAACTAACCCTTCACGGGAATGCAAAGTAAATAAAGCTCATCCAATTTATCATCATATAGAGACCAAAGTTCCCCCTGTATTTTCCAAACCACGTCGTCTATCGCCGGAGCTCCTAAAAGCGGCTCGTTGGGAGTTTGAATTCCTCATGTCACAGGGCATTGTTAGGCCTTCAGAAAGCCCATGGGCGAGTCCACTCCATATGGTTCCCAAGGCTAATGGCACCTGGCGACC
This sequence comes from Maratus speciosus, assembly GCA_963932465.1. Taxonomy (NCBI): domain Eukaryota; kingdom Metazoa; phylum Arthropoda; class Arachnida; order Araneae; family Salticidae; genus Maratus; species Maratus speciosus. The sequence continues at coordinate 334,189,271 of OZ010800.1, forward strand.
ATGTGGAGATTACCGTCGTTTAAATGCTTCCACGATACCGGATACCCCACATTCAGGACCCATTACCCCACATTCAGGATTGTACACAGCTATTTCATGGAAAAAAATTTTTCACCACATTAGATTTAGCCCGTGCCTACCACCAAATTCCTGTTAATCCCGACGATATCCCCAAAACCGCAGTAACTACTCCTTTTGGCCTTTTCGAGTTTGTGTTTATTCCTTTCGGCTTAAGGAATGGAGGCCAGACTTGTCAGCGATATATCCATGAAGTTTTAAAAGGATTGGATTTTTGCACCCCATATTTAGATGACATTCTCATTGTGTCAGAAAATGAGGAGGAACATGAATTCCATCTTCGGCAAGTCCTTGATCGCCTGCAGCAGCATGGGTTAAAATTAAATCCCGCAAAATGCATTCTCGGAAATTCTTCTGTTTCTTTTCTTGGCTGCCTCATAACACCTTCTGGTGTGCAACCGCTTCCCGAAAAAACTCAGGCTATAGCCAATTTCCCAAAACCCCAAACAATTGTTGATTTGTGACGATTTCTGGCTATGGCAAATTTTTATCGACGTTTCATTCCTCATGCTGCCCATACTCAAGCCCCTTTACATGAATTACTCAAAGATTCAAAAAGGAATGACAAACGTCCGGTACCGTGGAACAGTGTTTTGACACAGGCTTTTGAAGCTTGTAAACAAGATTTCATAAATTGTGCAACTCTTGCATACCATGCTCCCCATCAACAGCTAACCTTAAGTGCTGATGCTTCAGATTTAGCTATTGAGGGTGTATTAAAGTTGTGTATGATAACAAATTACAACCTCTTGCCTTTTTTTCACGTAAGCTCAGCCCAACTGAGCAAAATTACAGCACCTATGACAGAGAGCTCCTTGCAATTTATTCGGCTGTTAAACATTTTAAACATACATTGCAAGGAAGGCATTTTATAATATATACCGACCATCGTCCATTAACTTATGCTTTTTGAAAAATGTCAGAGTCCAGTTCCCCACGTCAGCTCAGACAACTTGATTTTATTTCGCAATTTACGACTGATATTCAGCATGTTTCCGGATCTAAAAATATTGTGGCTGACACTTTGTCTCGCATAAATGAGATTGGCCTAACCAATGCTGATTTTTCCTCTTATGGCTGCAGAACAGGTCAATGATAGAGAATTGACGGAATTATTGTCAAATCCTGACACATCTCTCCGTTTCCAAAAATTGCATGTTGCCCCGGAAACAACGCTATATTGTGATGTCAGCACTGGCAAAATTCGACCATATGTTCCAGAAAAGCACCGCCACATTGTGTTCCAAAGTTTACACAATTTGTCCCATCCTGGCATCAGAGCTTCCAAAAAACTGATCCAACAGAAATTTGTTTGGCACGGAATGGCAAAGGACATTGCCAAGTGGGCACGTTCATGCATGAGTTGCCAGAAATCTAAAATCCAACGGCATACTCATAGTCTTCTACAAAAATTTCCTGTCTCATCAGAAAGGTTTGAGCATGTCCATGTTGACATCATGGGACAGTTACCTCCTTCAGAAGGTTATATCTACCTGGTCACATTTATAGACCGTTTTTCCCGTTGGCCAGAAGCTATTCCTGTGCAGGACATTACTACTGACACCATTGCCAAAACTTTTGTGAACCATTGGATTTCAAGGTTCGGTGTTCTAAAATTTGTCACCACAGACCAAGGGCGACAATTTGAGTCCCACCTGTTTTTGTCTTTAAGAAAGATTTTAGGCATCCATCGCATCAGGACGTCCCCATATCATCCAGCCAGTAACGGCCTTGTGGAACGCATCCACCGTACGCTGAAGCAAGCCTTGAAGTGCCACAACCATGCACGATGGACTGAGTCTTTACTCATTGTTCTTCTGGGCATTCGCACCTCTTACAAAGAAGACCTCCAGGGTACGTGTGCTGAGATGCTGTATGGCACAACATTAACCTTACCTGCTGAATTTCTGCAGCCTTTTAACCCCTCAGAACTGTCTCGTGTTGATCCTGCAACTTTCCTCCAACATTTGTGTGACACCATGCACCAGTTAACTCCAGTGCCAACGTCAGCACATTCCAACAAAACCCCTTTTGTGCATCCATCACTGGAGACGTGCACACATGTTTTGGTGCGCAATGACACCGTCAAAGCACCATTGACCCAGCCATACAATGGACCCTTCCGAGTAATTAAACTCACAGCTAAACACTTTACTGTGCTGATAAATGGAAAAGACGCAGTGATTAATATTGACCGCCTCAAACCGACATTCCTCATAAAAGAGAATTTAACAGCTACATTTCCAGGCATACATCCAAACAATCCGCCAGCTGAGACTGTCAGTCAAGATGAGCCTGTTACTGTCAGTCAAGATGAGCCTGTTGTGGGGACACCACCTCTGCCTTCCAAAACAACTACCCGTTCTGGTAGAACTGTGAGGTTTAACCCTCGCTACTTGTGAAGTTGTCAGTACCTTGGGTACTTGGGGGGGGGGGGAAATACAGTAGCGGGTTAAATACAACCTGAACTGTTTTAATACTACAACCTGAACTGTTTTAATTTTATACATTAACTTTTATTTTATTTCATTTGTTTTTCTACAACTCAACATAAAAAGGAGTTGGCTCCTTACCTGTAACTGTAACTGACGGCCAGTCTGTTGTTGCCGCTCACGCAGAGTTGTCTGACATTCGTTCATGAAGTGCTGATCCTTAAACATATTTTTCTGTTTTAATAATAATGTTTTTATTGTTTAAGTTTTAACTTGTCTGTGTTTATTTAAATACTTCAGCAACGCACCATGACCTAGAGAGGACTTTTGAATCTTTCGCAACGGAAATGTGGGCTAGCTGAACAAGCGTAACCACAAAAGTATTTTTACGTGAATATTAAAAAGAGAAAGAAAAGTTTGGTGAAAATTACGTCAGATTATAATTGTCAGATTCAAATTATAATTCAATCTTCTGAAATCTTTTTAAAGCCGATCAAATTAGCGTGCTGTTAGAGTCTGCGGTGTCTGAACGGGTTTGAAGAGCGTAGCTCGTAGGAGGCAGAGCCCCCTAGTATTATATTAATTAATATTATATATTAATAATATCATTATTGTACTATAATATAATATAATATTATCATAATATGATATAATATAATAATATATTATTAATATTATATTATGGAACTACATTATTTGTAATATATTATTAATAATATATTTATTAATATATTATTATTATAATTATATTATGTATTGTATTATGTTTGTGTATTATGAATTGTACATAACATTGCATACGTAATGTTGACTACGTCATATTTGTATTCTTACACGTGAGGAACAAAAAGTTGATACTCGCTGTGTTTCAGCAGATTTTGAAAGATTTGAGTCGATTTTCCAGTTACATTCATCCTCTGGTCACCGTCCTTTTATTCGATTATCTGGAACTGTGTTTAAACCTAATTACTACTACGGAGAGATGGCTAATTATCTTGGTGGAAACTGTACCTTTTGTAAGATGTTCTAATAAAGTGCTTAGCTGATATTATGAGTTGTTTCAATTTCTTCTGGGGAAACTTCACGGAACGATGTATTCCAATGTTTTCACTCGACAACTGCATTTCAACAATTTGTTCTACTAATATAACAGATTCGAATTATCTGTTCTGACCACTTCTTTTACGCCATTATCGCTGGATGTGATCCACAACTACTATCGTGACAACCAGTACCGCATTTTCAACGATAAAGCCAATCCAATGTTGCTAGAATGCAACATATATATATATAATAAATTAAAATAAAATTATACATTATTATATTAAATTTATTATATAATAAATATATTATATTACTATTATTATATATGTTATTAATATGTTATTATTAATAAATATATTATTACTAAATAATAGTATTATTATTAGTATAATAATATTATTAATATTAATATATATTAATTAATATAATATTAAGTATTATATTAGTATAATATATATTATTAATATAATAATTAATATAATCGTTTTGTGCAATATATTAATTGTGAATTAATAATTATGATTAATCATTTAAGCGTAACAAATCATTTAAAATGTGACCATGTAAAAATCGCCATCTCCATCATAGCCATTTGAAAATCATAAAAAGTGTTATCATAGACCAAAACAAAAATCAAAACAGACTTTTCCATCACCAGCGCGAGCACTTCGTCAAAACCCCTTCGGGACGAGCGTCTTTTACAAAATTTTAAATCTTTTATCAGCGTTTTTTTAAAACAGAAATTTTCGGCTAATTGAATCGGTAAAATGCTAGGATGAAAGGAGGCAAAATTTACAATATAAATTTACTGGTGAGAGTAATCAAGGATTCTGAGCCGCTTATCCCTTTCCGGCACAGGAAATTTTGTTGTAAAATGATGAAATCATCGACTGACACCGGAATTTAAATACGACTTTTTTAGAAATTAAAAACTTGTTACTTTATACTTTCATTGTTAATGCAAAATTGTATTAAAATATTCTTGGTGCCGTTTGCAAGTTTGGAATTATAATTAGGTATCCCGACCCGGGCACACTGTGCCGGAAAGGGTTAAGCGGCACGTATGCCGGTCGCTCGTCCCCAAGTTGGTTAAACGCATCTTAAATGCAGCAACCTCAAATAACTAGCACCAATTCCACAGCCAAGAGGTAGGAGAAAAATCTCCATAGGGAGCTGAGCTACACCGAGACGCTAGTGACCTGAAGGGGTAAACTTATTGTATGTACAGAACAGATAGTATAGCATGACAAGATTACTACTTTGCAATAAGTTTGCTGCCGCTAATTTGCAATAAATTTATACAGCAAGAATTTAACTTGCACGACAAGTTAACTGCAAGTTCAAAGTGTGGTGACTTCGGCGGTTGCGTTATCTTGCTGCCGTCTTGTTATAAACTTTCAGCTTTGTTATGCTCTGAACTTGCTACAACTAAGCAAGACTGCTGCAAATTTTATGCAAACTAAAATTGCTATGTGGGTGTCTTGTATGACACAGCAATCGCCTTCATAAGTGAGTCGGAATATTCAAAATTTAATACCAGAAAAATATACTTAGAAATACCAGTGCCGAATCTGAACCGAGTAGGTATTGTCGATATGCATGCGGCCCCTCATTATATCGCGTATGCCGGTATACGATTAAATAAATACGAGGAAACCAAGGACATTTAAAAATTAAGAAAGATAACATGTAATAAATTGTTTGTATTATTCTCCAAAATGTTAGTTTAAGGACATGTTACCTGTTACTTATGATATGCCGACCACATCAGTGTTAATTTTCATTGTCATAATATGAAAAAAAAAAATGGTTTTTTTTTTTAAGCCATTCCAAAAGAAGAAACGCGGAATGAAATCAAGAAGATCTAATAATTAGTAACAATAATATAAAATTTCCAACCTTATGGTACTTATTTAACATTTTCCATTTACTAAGTTACAATATACAGTGTGCCCGCTAAAGTCCGTCATCATGCCACCCCAATAGTTTCGGAACAGCAAGAGCTATGGTCATAAAAGTGAGGTCAAGGTATAGTCCAGGCAATAGAGACCGTATAGGGACTCTACCAAGCAAAATTAATGGTAGTACTGGAAATCAGCTTTCTAGATGTTTTTTGGGTCGCTGAATCTGAATTTGTAACTTCCCACCAAAATTTCCCCCGGCAACCTCCCCAAATTTTGGTAAAAAAGCCCCCCAAAAAAGGTTTTTATTAAAAAAATCAATTTTTTCATTGTTTTAGAGAAAAAGTATCTAGAAATTCAGAAAGTAGACAAAATTTCCAACAAATTAGATATATGACATTATGACTTAGGATGAAGGGGAAGGGGGATCTGCCTTGGAACATGCGCCTCAGTGCTGCGTGGACTAAGTTGCGCAATTCCACTTAACGACTCACACGTTTACATTAGCCCTCCCATCTTCCCTCCGAACTTTCTCTATAAGGTTTACTTTAAGTTTTTGCGTCGCTGAATCCTAATTTTTAACTTAACTCCAAAATTCCCCCCCCCCGAACCCCCCCCCCCAAATAGTTGTTTTTAACTTAAATTTCTTATTGTTTTAGGGGAAAACTATGTAGAAATTCGGAAACTAGACAAAATTTGCAACAAATAGGATATATGACATTATGACGAAGGATAAACGGGGAGAGAGGGGGCTGCCTCGCGCGCTTTTCTCAAAAACCAAATTTTTTCAAAAAATCAATTTTTGGGGGGGTTGCCGGGTGAAATTTTGGTGGGAAGTTACAAATTCGGCCCAAAAAACATAAAGTGAGTCGAAATCCAGAACTAGTATTAATTTTTCCAGATAAAATCCCCTATTGCCTGGACTTCATAATTTAGTGCACGTAGCGCCGCAGTGCATGTTCAGAGGCAGCCCTCACCCTCCCCGTTCATCCTAATTCATAATGTCATATATCCTATTTGTTGCAAATTTTGTCTAGTTTCTGAATTTCGTAATGCTTTTCCCCTAAAACAATAAGAAATTTAAGTTAAAAGCAACTATTTGGGGGGGGGGGGGATTTTTGGGGAAAGTTAAAAATTCGGATTCAGCGACCCAAAAATCTCAAAGTAAACCTTATACAGAAAGTTTGGAGGGGAGATGGGAGGGCGAATGTAAACGTGTGAGTGGTTAAGGGGAATTGCGCAACTTAGTTTACGCAGCACCGCGCGCATGTTCCGAGGCAGATCCCCCTTTCCCCTTCATCCTAAGTCATAATATCATATATCTAATTTGTTGAAAATTTTGTCTACTTTCTGAATTTCTAGATACTTTTTCTCTAAAACAATAAAAAAATTGATTTTTTTAATAAAAACCTTTTTGGGGGGGGGGATTTTTACCAAAATTTGGGGGGTTGCCGGGGGAAATTTTGGTGGGAAGTTACAAATTCGGATTCAGCGACCCAAAAAACATCTAGAGAGCTGATTTCCAGTACTACCATTAATTTTGCTAGGTAAAATTCCCTATTGCCTGGACTAGTATAGTAAAGTAGCCATGCGCTACTGAATGAAACCACCTACGGCACCTGGTGGAAAACTGCGGAGTTAGCATTCCTATCTCGAAAACGGAAAGTGATAGGGGGGAAAGGTGATTTACAAAGTGGTAGAGCATCTTGTCGGCATTAAGGCTACTGTCCCTGCCGGTGAAGACACTTACTAGCTAATGCTAATCCTATGGGGAGGTATTTTTCTAATATCTCGTTTGCATTTCGACATTTTTAAATAATATTTTTTGTATTGGATAGCCGAGGTCCGTCTCTACATCGCACCTTTTTTAATTTTTCGATTTTGGTCGCAGAAATTTTTTATAAAGTTACTTTCACTTTCAAAACCGGTTCTGAAAATGAAAGTGTCATTCTAAAAAATATCTGCAACCAAAATCGAAAACGTGAAAACGGTGCGATGTAGAGACGGATCTCGGCTATCCAATGCAAAAAAAAAAAAAAAAAATTAAAAATGTCGAAATGCAAACGAGATATTAAATAAATCTCTCCCCATAGGATTAGCATTAGCTCGTGAGTGTCTTCGCCGGTAAGAACAGGAGCCTTAATGCAAAGAATAGAGCAGTTAAAACGCGCATTTGTTTTTTCGGGATTTCCTACACTGTAACGTGACAAAACGATCGTAGAAACAACAACAAAAAAACTATTTATAACTATAACAATATACCTTTACTAGGGGGCTCAGCCACCTGCTCGCTAACGCTCGCCAACCCCCGTGAATTGCTACGCAAATCACATTGGGACCGCTACGCGTTTCCAGCTCGCTTCGCTCGCTCGCCACTATTTGTGTCAACTCTAGCCAGAATGAATGCTATCATAAATCATTATAACATATTACATTTACAAATATTGTTAATGTATAAAACAGTAATGGAAAACTTTGTTGAAAATGTAAATAAAAATGTATTTAGATGATACTGCTAATGGTTTTAAATCACTGTAACATTATGCAATTTAAAAATTTTTGAAATGCAAAATAATAAACTGAAAAAAGTACCTCAGAAATAGAATTAATTTAAAACCTCAGTGAAAACACGCTCGCCACAATTTGCATCAACTCTAGCTAGAATGAGTGCTATCATAAATCAGTACTATTTGGTTATCCCGCCGACCAAAAATCTGTCGCCAAACTATAAGATTAAATGCCAATAATGGCTGATCGTAAATGTCACATTCACTTGACTTTAAGCAAATTACATGTGCTTACGTCATCAGGTGATTTTTATTTCGACGTTTTATTTGTATTTATATTAATATTATACTAATTTATTTGTTCTTTCATTATTTAAAATAAACGGTCAAGTGCGAGCATTACTCGCGCACAGAGGGTTCCGTAGAATAAATATATGAATTTGTAATTGTATTATAAAACAACCGTTGCTAAAATAATATTAAGACTTTGTAAAAAACTATCAATGTAGGGTTGGGTATAACTGTATATATTAGAAAAGTGTAAATGGGTATACCATGAAAGTTCAAAGAGATATGGAACCTAAATAATATCAAATATAGCTATTCGTATAACTCTTTTTTTAACACTAGGGGGCTCGGCCCCCTACAAGCTACGCTCGCCAACCCCCGTTCAAACACTGCAGTCTCTAAAAGCACGCTAATTTGATCGACTTTAAAAAGATTTTGGAAGATTGAATTATAATTAAAAAAACAAAGGCGATCTCCCTATAAATGGGTTTCTATTCATTTCTCTTTGATTGGGGAATTTTACGGAAAAATCAGCTGCTGTTAAAAGATACAATGGCATTTCAAAATCATCTAATATAAAGTGAATTATGTAAACAGAGTCTTTTCTCCCGGTATTTTTTAACAAAGCGAAAAGAAAGTCCTTTTAAATAAGACATTTTAAATATATCGTTTTTAATCTGACGTAATTTTCACCAAACTTTTCTTTCCCTTTTTAATATTCACGTGAAAATACTTTTATTAGAAATGAAATATTTGCGCTGTTCAAAAAAAAAAAAAAAAAAAAAAAAAAAAAAATAGTTGAAAAGTTCATCTCAAAATATCTAGTAAATGTCTGGCGCTATTTTTAAATTTAAACTGATTTGCAATATTATTTTTTGTTCATTTTACGTAATAAGTGTAATGTGACGTAAATGTGATGTAATTTCTCCTATTTAAGACTTCTAACGCATGTTAATGAGTTTCACGTGTAATTATAGATGAAGTAATTTTCAATAAGTTCCTGCTTTTTATACGTAATTATTTAATTCTAATTTGAAAGTTTTTTTTTCTGTTTATAATAGTCACGTGTAAATAAATTTTTAATTTGAAGCAAATATTATTTTTTCCGTTGTTTATACAGTTGGCAACAGATTAAATTAGTACAATTTTCTGAAATAAGTAAAAAATTTCTCTCGAAAGGCTGAAAATTTGAATTTAAAATAGAAATGAAACCTCGAAAAATGAGTCAAATTAAAAAAATAAATTAATTCTGCACACCGGGAAATTATAACGTATAAAATGATCTAAAAATTATTAAATTCCGATGTATAGTTTTTGCTCCTATAAAACTTTTTTAGAGGGAAGATTTTGTCCAACTTTAGCATTAAATATCTCTTAAAATAATTCTTCGATTTGAAAACTGTCTGCATCAGCGTGTTTATCAAACATTTCTGTATAATACTGCCGATTTTCATATTTTTGTATGCATTATTTTTCTTAATATTAACGAAGAAAGACCTCCTGTCACAAAAAATTCAAAACCGGCGGCGGCGGTGACAGCGGTAGTTACTTTTTTTTAGTATAGAGAGAAGAGATTATACTAATCTGTTTATGATGAACTTAATACGGTACTGACAATAAAAGCAATGCATAGTTAAACTTCATTTGGCATTTCATGAAACTAAATTCAGCGTAGTAATAACCTTTATTTCTACAGTGTAGCTAAAACAAAAAACCTTTGTTCAAAGTTTAAATTTGACATTGTGCTAAGCGCGCTTCGAAAAGTTGCAACGCCGCCTTGGACAGTGCCGCGTTTTTCCAGATAGGTGTTTAATTGACTTTTAAAGTCACTCGAGGCGTATTAAGAGATACAATCAACGCAAACTATCGCGAATCCCACAGTATTTATGCGATTCATTCGGATTAAATCTTTCGAGGTCGATTCCCTTAAAAATCGAACACCTAATTTTAATTCCAAAACAGACAAACGGCACCAAGAATATTTAATTAAAATTTCCCTTTTATCATGTACGTGAAAATAAGCAAGTTCGCATTTTCTAATAAATTCGTTTATAAATTCTGGTGTCAGTTCATTATTTAATAAGTTTATAAATAGAATTACTCCGTGCCGGAAAGTATTAAGTGGTCGCAGGAATCTTAAAGCTTCAAAATTTAAGAAATTTTAATTTTTTTAGATGTTAAACTCCTATTTTTTCTGAATATTTTGATATAATTGTTTCCTTGAAATTCCCATTAGAACAGAAGTTTTGGCTTTTAGAATTATACCCGCTCAATAGCTGAAGCGGCGTTTCCGAAACTTTAAAGTCATTATTTTCCAAATGGCGTTTTTGGGGCATAACGCGCAGGATACCTCAAAAACTTCTGAATTTTTTTTCATGAAATTTTCAAAACATATATTTCATCTTAGTCTGTATAAACTGAACCTAAAATTTCCTTTTTATTGTTCAAAAAATATTTTTTAGGTGATTTTACTGTTGAAATTTTCAAAATTTTGTATTAGCTAAATGCAACATTGCATTAAAAATATAAAAATGCTTTAAATACAAATTTATTTAAGTTCAGGGAAATTATTACAATCTGAAGTATAAGTAAGTACCAAAATTTTTATTCTAGTTGCAATATTTATTTTGTAATCCTGCGCGTAAACTGTTATGCCAATTTTTTGTTTGACAAATGTCTAACAGTTTCGAGCCCCCTAAAAATACTAATTCTGTATCTTGCAATTTTTTAAATACATGAAACGAAAGAACATACTTATATCTTTCATCCCAATTAAAATTGTGTTTTAAAATCATATATATTTTAAGACATTAAATGTTGAAAATGGTCTTTTTTTCATTTTTTCCACTTTTTAGAGTCCCGAGACCCCTTAAATTAGTATGTTTTTAACAATTTGACGTTTATTGCTTTTATACTGTTATTGGACATTACATTACATATATATATATCATTAAAAGTTGCTAACTAGGCATAGAGTACCTTTAAGGGTTAATATCTCGGCTAATTACAGATGATTTTTTTTCGAAATTCATTATCAACAATGCTTTTATTCTTCTGCAACGATAGGTATATTCAGCGATGCTCAACAATTTTTCTGAATGCCCGTAAATCGAAATTTGTTTATAACAAAAAAATGCTAATTACTCAAAAACTATGTGACCTAGGGTAATCGCTATAATCTTCCGGCAAGGTTTATATTAACGTCTACTAACTCTAATTTTTTCATAATTTTAGTTTCAGTAGATTTGGAATTAGATGGAGGGGAACATATTTTTGCGCTACATTTTCAACAATATCTTTTAAAATATAATACCTAAAATTAAAAGGAATGTATTTTTGAGTTCAGCGTTACAAAAGCTTTCACAGGATACCCCACATGATATACAAAGAAAAGATTTTTTTTTCAAGTAGCATAATTAGCCCCTCTATTTTTTTACTAAACATATTTATGAAAGTTTATTATCTGAAAATATGTGGGTCAATGGTCTTTATTACTTCCCCGAATTTGAACTTTCCACGTTTCATAGTTTACGAGTAAAATGGCTGTGACAGACACAGGAGCGATCTTATAATGGTTCCGTTTTTAGGTGCGTTCGTAATTATATAAATACGTAGCACCTATAGTCGTCGTTCAGTCCGTCCGTCTGTCTGTCCGCATGTAACAGAGCAAAAACTACCCAACCGAATGGTCTGAAATTTCAAATATATGATTGTTGCAAAATTTTGTCGAGCCATTTCAAATTTTATGAAAATCGGATGTATAGTTTAATTACAGGGACAGTCAAAAGTTTTTCTTTACATTACGGCCAATGGGAAAAATTATTGCAAGTGGATTTTAATGATATTAGAGCCTTCCGAATGATCTGAAATTTTAAAGATATAACTGTTGCAAAATTTTGTCGAGCCATTTCAAATTTTAGGAAAATCGGATGTATAGTTTAATTACAGGGACAGTCAAAAGTTTTTCTTTACATTACGGCCAATGGGAAAAATTATTGCAAGTGCATTTTAATGATATTACGGCCTTCCGAATGGTCTGAAATTTTAAAGATATAATTGTTGCAAAATTTTGTTGAGCTATTTCAAATTTTAGGAAAATCGGCTGTATAGTTTAATTACAGGGACAGTCAAAAGTGTTCCGTTACATTACGGGGAATGGAAAAAAATTATTGGAAGTGCATTTTAATGATGTATCAGACTATGCGCTTTATGAAGTGCAAAAAATTATACATTCAGTACAATATGGGGTGCAAAAAATAATTATAAAACTAGTTATAGTACGAACGCACCTCATTTGCCACGTTTGACGAGCAATTTCCAACTTGTTACTTTTTAAGTACGGAACCCTAATAAAAATTATGCCAATTTGTATAATTCGACGAAATTGGTCGACGGGATTACTAAGTAGTATCCATAATTCATTATAACATATGAAATTCACAAATATTTTTAATGTATAAATCAATAATGGAAAACTTTGTTGAAAATGTAAATAAAATTGCATTTAGGCGGTGATACTAAACATATTTTGCATTAGATGTTATATATTCCCGCGGCCGCCATCTTGCATTTCTCGGCGATGTTTTGTTGGCGTTTATCGATAAAGGCAACACCGACGAGTGACGTGTTCTGGCAATCCCATTAAGCCTAATATGCGCATAAATCTGCTTGGCGCCATTTACTTGGCGGAAAAGGGGTTTTCACCCCCAAAAAAATCCAAGATGGTGGCTGGGGGAATATATAACATGTGTTCCCATATTTTATCAAAAGTTTGGCAATGTTGGTGTGTGACACTTGTTGATCGTCATTGTGAAAGCTAAGCTGACTGGAAATTGACGCCGTTTAAATTTAAATGGCATGTTAGTGTCAGATAGGTCCTTTTCCTTTCATTTTGCCTATATTATTGAACAGCATGGCTTAAATTCATTTAAAATTATAATAAGACGTTATAAAAGATGCTACGTATCATGCTAACGAACTGTAAACAAAACTTTTGCGGCTGTGTCTAAATACAATCTTGAACAAAAAGCTGATTCGCCGAATTCAACACGTAACCGTAAAACGGACCAATAGCAATTGTTATTCATGCATTGCTCAAACGGTTTGTGTTAATAGATAGCTTCTGTCTGGATTTTGAATTGCTGAATGGGCCGGATCATGTGACCGTAAATTAACCACTGAGAATCGTCGCTATGGCTGTTGCCAAATAGCAAGCTACAAATTACAGCCTTTTTTTCGCGCTGCGTAAGCGAAATATATATATAGATTTGAGATGTTCAAACTTCTCATCGTCAGCTGCAATGCACATTTGTCCGAAAGATAATCATTTCTCCTTCCGTTCAAGTTTCATGACGTCACAGTGTAGGAAATCACGAAAAAACAAATGAACATTATAACCGTTCTATTCTTCGCATTAATGTCCATGGTCAGTCTTGACTCTGTAACCAAGCAGAGAACATGTAACATGTCCTGACTCTGTAATCAGAGATGCCGATTGTTAAATCATGGCTCTGTTTAATACAGAGTGTATAATGGAAGTCCTGACTCTGCAACGAAGCAGAGAACATTTTTTTTTTTTGTATTGGCTCTGTTAAATACGGAGAATTACTATTATGGAACAATTATTAACTTCTAATGATGAATAGAATTTACATACTATTTCAGTTTTATTTAATAAACTATTTAATCTAATTGCTCTCCCATCTCACTTGGATTTTGAAAATTTATTTGTCAGATGAATTTCGGCGCCACCAGTCCACAAGGTGTCTTTTCTTACTAAATCGATGATACTCTATAACTTTGTAAATCACTTTTTTTTCTCTATCTTTCGTTTTCAAGATAGGAATGCTAACTCCACAGTTTCCCACCAGGTGGCCTTGTAGGTGGTTTCATTCAGTAGCGCATGGCAACTTTACTGTACCTAGACCCCACTTTTATGACTATAGCTCTTGCCGTTCAGAAATTATTGGGGTGACAACGGATTTGTAAAATCTATTTAGTACAGGAGAAATTATTTTCTCCTGTACTAAATAGAAATTTTGTACAGGAGAAAATAATTTCTCCTGTACTAAACTACTTGTACTAAATAGATATTTAGTAGAAATACGCAATATTACCAATACATAAAGTATTAACATTGTATGCACTTGACATACAAACTTAGTTAATGGAAAATACTAAGTACCATTAGATAAGCTTGAAAATTTGATATAACATAATTTTTCAGCCACAAATTTCACCATGTTTTTTTATCTTTTATAACTTTTAAAAAGTTGTATTTTGCAGACTTTTCATTCACTGACTTTGCATGATTTTCAGTCACTGATGTTCAAAAATTTAAATATTATAAAAAAAATATTAAATAATTAAATATAATTTAATTATATAATATAATTTAATTTGAATATATTTAATTATATATAATTAAATATAATAAAAAAATTTAAATATTTCGGAAAAAAGTTATTCTTTCCACATCAAAATCAAAACATATTATTTATCAGTATTACAAGCGTAAGTAGTAATTGCTGTTGTAGGCCACCTAATTACTCTGAATTCTTGCATTCACAAATGCAATAAGTAGGTGGAGTTCACACTATATGTACTGGTGTCGAATGACACATTTTAAGATTTTCATTTATGGTTATTTTATTTGTCATTCTTAAACAAACACAATCATAAGTCAAGCATTGAGTCATTGAGTGTATTAAAAAGGATTGGTGATTATTTTAATTTAAAAATTACGTATTAAATATCCAAAAATCAAAATCTTAAAAGGTGTCATTTGACACCGGTAGAAATAATGTTAAAGAAGAAACGTATTTTTATATTTCATAGAAATTATTGTAAAATAAGGATGCATGTTTCATTTGAGGATAACGATGTAAAAAAATTAATAAATTAAATTTTAAAAAAATTTAATTGTGTAAAAAGACATGAAACACTGTCATCAATGATTCGTGTAGGTGGGAGGAGTCAGCACCGTGCGAAGAGAAAACTGCGCCCGGGGCAAAGCTTGAATTTGGTGCCCCCCCCCCCCCCTCCACACACACACACCATTTTTACTTTGTAAGATTCGTCACAAAAGTGAAAACTACAGAAACGGAAATAAATTCTATTGAAAACATATTTCGCGTTTATTTCGGAACTTTATGTTTAATTTTAAATCAGAAACTTTAAAAAACTAAATAAATAAAAGGAAATTGCACATGTAGTTTAACAAAGGGAATCTAGGAAATGGGTGTAGAAAATATGTATCTAGCAATAACAATAACCCTTTGTAATTGTATTCCCAGAAGGAAACCCCATGCTATTTTGAGAGCATATGTTTTTGTCAGAAGCATAGAAAGAAAATTACTGACTCAGAAAAGAGAAGGTTAGAGAAACAGACTAAGACAAAGACAAGTTTTGAAAAGAAAGAAGTCCTTATTAATAAATGTGTATTTGGGTGTAGGGTAAGGGACAATTCAATAACTTTGAAACAAAAAATAAACGTGCTTTCATCGGAAAAAGAAATCCCAATCTGTAAATATATAATTTTTTTTGCGAAAAAAGAAGAAAAAATGAGGTTTGTAACATACATTTGGCGCCCCCTCAACTTCCGCGCCCAGGGCGACCGCCCTCTTCGCCCCTCGCTTAGCACGGCCCTGGGAGGAGGGCAAAATATTGAGTTAAAGAATATACTAAAGGGCGTAAGTTTAAGGTGGGTACAGTTGTTACCCCCTGAAAGACTTTGATAATTAAGATGTATGAGTCATCAGAGGTCAGACTCGCAGTTTACTTTTCCAGAAATTACACAAAAGCTAAAATAGCTTGTCAAGTTCGATTAAAAAGAAACACTAGCATGAAATAAACACTTTAACCCTAGAACTACCGGAAATTTTACTCAAGTTTTATAAAAACATTCTACACCAGAATTTTTACTTAAAACTATTTAATTTGTTTATTTAACTTATTATTGTCTGATTTATACATTTAGTTTGTTTTGAAGAAATTTCTGGTTTGAATAAATATTTTGAATGTACATGTCGGGTCCAATAGACCCGTCTGGTAGACGGAAGGTTAAATGCATACATTAATAATTACAAGTAATATTTGTTAAACACACTTGCTATTGCACCATTTTCCAAATGAGGCACGTTATTAACAAGTACCTTAACTAATTTTTTAAATGTCCCATTTGGACTGTTACCAGTTTTTTTTTTATGGTTTCGTTCATCTGACGAAACCCTATTCGTCTTGCTCCCCTGTCTGTCCGTCTGTTCGTCACAGAGCCCGTTCTCAGAAACTACATATATTAGATACTTGAAATTTTGCATACTTATATTTAACCCTCTGGGCTCTAACTTGTGTATTTTAAGCTCTTTTTTTTTCTAACTCAGCTCCTAATTAAGTTGAAAACTTGAAATTTTTGCATAATTGTAGCTGAACACTTGCGATTAAACGACAAATCATAAAATTTCGAAAAAATCTTATATTTAACCCTCTGGGCTCTAACTTGTGTATTTTAAGCTTTTTTTTTTCCTAACTCAGCTCCTAATTAAGTTGAAAACTTGAAATTTTGCTAAATTATAGCTAAGCACTTGCGATCAAACGACAAATCATAAAATTTCGAAAAAATCTTATATTTAACCCTCTGGGTTTTAACTTGTGTATTTTTTCTAACTCAGCTCCTAATTAAGTTGAAAACTTGAAATTTTGCAAAATTATAGCTAAGCACTCGCAATCAAGCGACAAATCATAAAATTTTGAAAAAAAATCTTATATTTAACCCTCTGGACTCTAACTTGTGTATTTTAAGCTTTTTTTTCTAACTCAGCCCCTAATTAAGTTAAGGACTTGAAATTTTGCATAATTATAGCTAAACACTTGCGATCAAACGACAAATCCTAAAATTTCAAAAAAATCTTATATTCAACCCTCGGTGTACTAACTTGTGTATTTTAAACAATTTTTTATCCTCCCCCCTTTTCACCCGGTGGGCACTTTTTAAACTTTTGCCGACACCGCTTTGATCAATCTTTCATATTATGCACCATAGACTTACATATTGTAGTTCCATTTTTTACCGCTAAGGGGGCGCCTACCTATCTCGGGTGCTATGGGCCCGATTCCCTCGACTAATATATCTACGGATAGGTTGTAAAACGGAGTTTCGTTCGGATAGAGGTTTCTGTAGAATAGAATGCGCCCCGTGGTTGCGAAATGTGGAACTAACAGATTTAGCAAAAGGATAAAGTGTTTTGAAAGGAATATTAACCGAAACCCTCTGTGCGATCTGTGATCACACTTACCCACTTGTTCTCTTCTCAGCTGTACACAAGAAAATCAAAAGAAATTTTTGCCTACCTCTAGAAAGTTTTGTAATGGCATCCCTGTTTGCATCACGACGTATATTATTATAATACGGCATTGAAGAGCGACAAAAGGATACTTACCAGCGATGTAGTGGAGAGTATAAGGGAGTATATTCCGTATACCCTCTGGATTTTTTAAAGGAACACCGTATAACCACTGTTTCTCAAGAAAGCTATCTCTATATAATAAAGGGCAGTGTAACGCATCCGGGGCGAACCCATCAATCTTACCAGTCTCCGATAAGATGGAGCCACGTTAGACTTAATTTTGATTTGAGATGTATATGAGAAAACTTATCTGCCTAAATACAAATCTTTTCTACCTGAAATCCCTACTGTTCAAAATAATTTTCCACAAAAGATTCAAAACTAACAAAATTTCAATGATTTACGCAGGAATTTCAGAAAACAAACGTCGCACACTTCGTGCGTAAAACGTAAATAAGAAGCTGTGGTAGAGAATCATTCCTTTTGGGATTCATTGAAAAAAAATTTAAACCATGGAGCTATGAAGATTAAAGGAGACGACATAAATGACATCACTTGAAGCTGTCCCACCCCTGCTGCGTGACGACAGCCGCGAGTAAACAGAAGAAAAACACCAATAGGCGTGAAGAACACTTTAACAATGCTTCCCTTCGTTCTGACGGATGGGGTTGAACCCGAGATAGCTATTTATTAATCAATGTACACATAAAAAAAATTTGGAGGGGAGGAGGGGGGGGGGCGTTAAACGATAAAAACACAATTTCAAAGTGTTATTTAAAAAAAAATAGTATTATTTCAACAGTTGCAGCAGTTTAATTACGTAGTTTTATTGCATATTTGTTAATTTTTTATTTTATTAAGAAATCTTAATTTTGCTATAGTATATTAGCCAGAAAACCTGGTTTACCTAGAAATATTGTAAATACTAATTGTGTGTTTATTGGAACATAAACTAGCCCAACTTTGCTCATCTAAACGCTTCCATATTGTCGATTATTTTTTTATCAGTTTTTCAAATTTTAAATGAAAAACAGAATTTTTACCCACCGTCCTAGGACGGACATTTACACTATAGTAGTATATATACACTAGGGTATACCCTCTGCCTTGAGCGTATACCCTCTGCTTAGAATGTATACCCTCTGTTATTTTTACGACTACACCACTGATACTTACAAACTGGACGAAAGAAAGAAAAAAAAAACTTTGATATGAAACAGCTCGAAAATATCTGTTTTATACGTATAATGATAATGAATTTTTCCTATATTCTACTAGGAAACACAGTTTCATTAATGATAAAATTGATTCAAAATCTTCGTATCACTTTCCTGGCTTTATTAATACATTCACGACGGAAAACAACAATTTCGTTTTCATTCAAGTCAAGTCAACGCAGGTGCTTAAGGAGTACTTACAGTGGGTCGCAACCCCTGTTTAACCTCCATCGAAAGTGCAAAAAACATAAAGTTACGATTAAATAAAGCATGAATAAAAACTAATAATTTGGAAACTCGAGTGGAGCAAGCGACGGAAACTTGTTCCATTGCTGCATTCTTGAGTTGGGAGCACCAGGGTTAAATATAACCCGCAGTGACGCAATGATTTTCTCAATTTTAGATCGTTTTCATTTAAAAAACTCATTGATTAAGGGCGTGGCTTCTTTCTTACAGAAAATGCATTATATCATGTTGTCCAAAATTTTTTTAGATTGTAAGACATTTTATATTAAATTCGCACATTGAAATATATTTACCAATGCATAAACTTGGGAAACCTATCTAGAACACCAATTTACAAAAGACTTTTAGAACAGCTTCTACTGTTTCAAAATTAAGATTTGATAAAAATTGCCCGTCGGCAATGTGGTATGTTAATATGGATATTTCGTCCACGTTTAACTAACAGGAAATACGTTTGTCTAAAAATTCATGAGGAGCACAGTACAGCCGCTCAATCGTTATTGAACACCAGTGGTGTAGTCGTAAAAAACACAGAGGGTATACGCTTTAAGCAGAGGGTATACGCTCAAGGCAGAGCGTATACCCTAGAGTGAATATACTATAGCTATCTTGAGAAACAGAGGGTATACGGTGTTCCTTAAAAAAATCCAGAAGGTATACGGCGTATACCCTCGTATACCCTCCACTACACCCCTGTTGAACACTAGATCGCCCTGAAGGAGTCGATTCGACTCCGACCATATGATTAAATGTCAATTGGAAACAGAAATTCTTTCACAAAATAAGTTAAATTTAAACCACGCAGATTTACGTTAAATGAATCAGTTAAGTAATTTTAAATGAAACTTCTGGTGCACAGTATTTTTCTGAAACTTGAATAAAATTTCCGGCGATCTGGTGTTAAGCTAACGCCTTCTAAAACGAGTGCCCACAAGTATTACGCTTATTTTTCTGTTTAAAAATATTATATTGATTTACCGGTATCAGTTGAATATGTGTACAGTTTTATTGCTCAGTCTATTTGAGTAATAACAAACATAAACTTTCAAATTTAATCCCATGTTGTTTGTTGTGAGATATTAGAGGTGCAGTTTCTTTTCTCCCCCCCCCACCCCCTCGAAATTGCTAAACAGGCACTTCTTTCAATTTAATGAGAAAAATCTTTTTTTTTTCCCTCTCAACGGAAGCTTTAATGAAATTAGATCTTCTGTTAAATCCTTTGTGAATGTTTGAATAAACGTGTTAATACGGGTTAAGAAATTTCTATAGGCCCCTAAAAATAGCCACCCATCTCGAGATTGACTTATAGACGCAAAAAACGTTATAATAGTAAATATAAACAAATCTGAGTTTTTTGCTGATGGGAATAAGGAGGGGTAAAAGATTGTATATCGCTTTATTAGCATTAGCATTAGGCGTTTAAAGATTAAATTTTTTTTCAAATGACGCTTTTCGAGAAAGGTTGGTCTGTTGTTTGTAGTCTAAAATGTCTGTTATATTCATACTGGTGATAAAATTGTATCATTATTTATAAAGTGTAGTAAATTTATAAAGTATAGTGAATTATTTTTTTAATATTAAAGTATCTGTATTATTTTTTTTAAAAAAGGTTTTTGTCTGCGTGTCTTCTGGTTGTTTGTTTGTTGGTTAGCAACGGCAAGGGAAATCTATCGCAAGTAGAAGTGTGCAAATCTGGATAAGGGTAGGCAAAGACAGCTGCGAAGTATAGGTGCAGATTTATGGTCGCCAGTCGCCACGTGGCGACTAAATTTTTTAATTTGGCGTCTAAGTCGCCAAGGGCGGCTCCAGAGGGGGGACCGGGGAGGCATATGCCCCCCCGTCGGGCACACCTGGCCCCCCCCATCGGGGTCAAATTTAATCGTCGTCGGGGAAAATTTTTTGACTTGAGAGTTAAGTCCTGCATCGGGTCGGGTAATCCGATTTTTCCTGCACACGACCCGAGTCGTGTCGAGGCGGGTGCAGGTTAATTTAAAAAAAAAATCTTAGGTTAGTTTATAGAAAATGCGACCACGGAATAGCAGGGCGCTGATTTTTTTTTTTCTTCGGAAGTCGGATTGGCTTGAATCACATGTCGGTTAAAGGCTATCGTCTCAACGGCCGGAAGTTACCGAAAACTTCATATATTTTGTCTAGAGCTCATTCATGTGCACTCCTGTTCTATGTTTATTCGATTGACCGCAAACTTACGCGCCTATAAGAAATACGATTTCAAGAGGAGACAGGACGTTTAAATTCATCAAATCGCTTCGATCTTCTCATTAAAAAGCATAGAGTATGTATTTTTTATAAATGAATGAGTAAATAAAAAGAGAGTTTTGTATAATTATTCAAGCAAACTTAGTATCAAACTGAAAATTCCTTCTTTGTTCATTAATTTCAATATACAGTGAGTAGAGTCTCATTTTCTAGATATTAATCTCTATTTAATATATAGAAGAGAAATGGAAGGTATAAATAAGAAAATATATACATACATAACTTCATTGTAAACTACGGGAAGATGTGTATATAGCAACTACTAAAATCTTGCATCGGGTCAGTTAACTCGATTCTACCCGATCATGTTGGCCATTGGCTCTAAAATTTTTCTGTGCATCGGGTTGACTAGTATTTCCATTTTCGGGTCATTTCAGATTACAGTTTTTGTATCTTGGGAGTCTATTCGAGAACGCCAAATTTTTCCAAAGAAAAGTCCGCCCCACCAGTGGCCGAGAGGTTCTGTGCTCTCGAAGCTGGTAGACGGGAGGTGCTGGGCTCGAACCCAATCGCGCCCGTCGGCCCAATCGTTCGGAGTTTTCGTGGTTTTCTTCGAACCTTGGATTTCCATGCGTAAATACAGATTAGGTTCTCTTAGAAAGCCCCCCCCCCCCACACACACACACGGAGGGCACTCCCCCTTCGGGCCTATATCCCTCGAGTAGATAATTGCCCGTCAAAAATCAACCCAACTCAGGGGCGTATTTAAGCAGACTTCATTAGGGGGGCGTATATGACGATTTTGCCGACTAACTTAAATATATATATATATATATATATATATATATATAATACTTAAATATATATATATCTTTAAAATTACGTTTCTGTGTCTGTATATATGCATCTACCCGGTGTCCTAAAATGGACTGACTGATTTTAAAATTCAATAACTTGCAAATGCTGACAGCTATAAAATTAAATTCTTGCAGGAGGAGTATGTAAGATGTCAGGAGTTTTTTTACTGCGATTATCGCTTTTAGTTTAAAATAGAGGCGATAGGTGGCGCTGCTAGCAATAGGTGCTAAATTGGGGCCTGATTTTTAGCCTCTCTCTTTTCTCAATATTGATGCGAAAGAAGGAGATTAAATATATGCAGTGGGCCCCTAAGAACACAACTGCATTGGCGACTGAGAACCACTCAATATATAGTCGGATCTCGTTTTCCCGACAGCCGGTTTGCACGTCACTCCGCTTATGACATCAGTTTTTCAAAGTCCCAATTTTCTGTATATATCGTTAATGTAAATAAAGTCCGGATTTTACACCGTTGAATAATTTTCATCTCCGGATATCCCGACAGTTTAGGAAAATGTCCATTTTTCATAATCTATCTTATAAGCACGGCAATTAAGCGGTCAGAAATGTCTTAGCCAAACTTTTCACAAAAGTGTTTAAATTACCCATTGAGATAAATGAGAAAATTTACTTCAATCCTTTATCTAAATAAATTAACCCACACGCTATGAATGAACCACTTAAGCTCCAGATAGACGTATCAATCTACTCGCGGTTTTTTTGTTCTGGTCAGGCGACGTTTTCATGTGGCTACACTTCGTTTTTCATCCGACTAAAACCGAAGCATTGCATTGCATTGAAACGATCAGAAATTATCTAGCATCTATTTCTGAAACAACGAATATTGATTACAATTCATTGCATAATATTGAAAAAATAATTATAGGAAGCACATCTAGGGATAAGCAAACTTTAATTAATCAATATTTCATGTAACAATTGAAAAAAAAAAAAAAAAAAAAAAAAAAAAACCAGTCACCTAAAATTTGATTTTTATTCTTTTGGATTTTGTTTTTGTATTTATTTCGTTTAATAATAATGTTTTATTGTTTAAAACTGCAAGTACAGTTGTGAATTTAAAATTGTCTTAAATTAATTAAAAATACAGTTTTTTATAAACTTATTTTTCTCCAACTCCGGTTACCGCGACACTCCGCTTATGACGACACATTTTTCTGGTCATTAGAGTGTAGGGATAACGAGGTTCGACTGTATTTAATCTCCTTCTTTCGCGTCAATACTGAGGAAAAGGAGAAACACAAAATCAGGCGCCGATTTAGCTCCTATTGCTAGCAGTGCCATGTATCGCTACTGTTTTAAACTAAAATCGAGGATAGCTGTAAAAAAAAAAACTCCTGATATCTTACATAACCCTTCTGCAAGATTTTTTACAATAGCTGCCACCATTTGCAAGTTATTGAATTTTAAAATCAGTCAATCCATTTTAGTACACCTGGTATGTTCCATATAAAATTCAACATTATTAACCCATTTATGCCTAGCGTCCCAATTTTGGGACTTATCAAATTTTAATGCATTTGTGTAATTTTCTTCTTCTTTAGAGCATGAAAATTGCATGAAATCATTATTTATAAATGTCTTTATCTATAACCAAGAGATGACAGCACAGGGTGGATGTTTATTTGCTTAAATTAAGGCTTTTTTCGGTGTTTATAGATTTTTAATTTTTCAAGAGGGTAAAATGTAAAAAGTAAATCTTTAAAATGTAAAAAGTTTTTCTATCATGGACCCAAAATCGCAAGTTATAATCTTAGCTTGTGGACTTTTTTGAAATACGTATTTTTTTAAATTGCGAAATTAAATGTTCAAGCCTATTTTTTATGCATTTTTGTAATGTACAAAAATAGGGTTCTAGGCACAAATGGGCTCATATTTTTGTTAGAAATTTAGGAAACAGTTATTTATGCAATCTCCTTTCGAAGATATTTATGAAATAAATTGTTATTAAGTCTGCAGTACGATTATTCTTATTTTATTATTAATAATAATTACAACGTTATTAGTCTCTGCAAAGAAATAAATATATCTTTTTTGTAGTTCATTAAAATACTAATTATAGTACATAATATACAATTTAAAAACATTTTAAATATAAATATAGGCAAAATATATAATTATGCATATTATTCTACTAGAAATACTCATATTTAGTTCTTTTACAGTTTATCAAAAAAATAAAAAAAATTTAAGCTTAATATTTTTTAGTATTTTTCCAGTTCATTTTGCAACATTTTAAAGTGATTTTACCAAAAACTTTGAGAAAACAAAAATTCAGGCACAAATGGGTTAACACATCGAGATAAAATTTTTCACTTTAAAACGTCGAATACTTTACACTTTAGAATACTGAGGAGAACTTATACAGAATCAGCTTATTTATATTTACATTTAAAAGGATTAAATCAAAACCTGTTTTAATTACATCGTTGTTCATCCATTGTATAACATGCATTTTAACACACCATTTTTTTTAGACGAGCCAGTCTATTCACGACAGCGTCCAAATCTAGGTATTCCAAAATATATTTCTCAAACGTAAGCATCCTGATATCTGATGATATGAGTTTATTCAAACTTGGATCAGTCATTTATGTTCTTAGATATTTTTTCACTATTTTTAATTTACGTTGTTCTTTCATTTGAGGCAACTGTGACTGGAGACGTTAGAGCCAGACGATTGACATGGTTCGCAAGTGGCAGAATGTATCTCAAAGGTTCTGTTTTCTTGTAAATATCGCCCATTCTTTCAGCCTCTGCGCAGAAGTCTGAGAAAATTTTCATCTCTGCGTGTAACTCTTCCATATCAGGGATCGCCAATGTTTCACGAAAGACATTTACCGCTTTCTTAACCAGATTTAGTTTTTATTTCTTTCTTGTAATAGGAGGATACATTATTTTATCCAGTGGTGTGATTATGCTGA
The DNA here is from genome assembly GCA_963932465.1 of Maratus speciosus. Taxonomy (NCBI): domain Eukaryota; kingdom Metazoa; phylum Arthropoda; class Arachnida; order Araneae; family Salticidae; genus Maratus; species Maratus speciosus. The sequence continues at coordinate 334,214,345 of OZ010800.1, forward strand.
TGAAAGAATTAAGACTTTTAGCTATCACGACTGTAAGGTATCCAGTACCTTCTGAAACTCCATGCGTTAGAATATTAGAAGTTCGGAAGCAAAGAGATTGTTTCAATTACCACCTAACTTCTTTGGTGCCAATCTTTGTCGATACTATATAGCAAATTCATTTAACGAATCAACACCTTACTTTGTTTAAAAGGAAACTGCACTCTATATTTCCCTATTTATATTTTCATTGTCATTGTTGATTGTTTATAATGATTTGATGCAAGTCTTCAGTCTTTTCGTAGCATCTATTTTAAGAGTCTTCGACTTCATTTTTTTTCAGTAACTAACTTGCACTTGTACTGAACATTCTTGCGAAACATCAGTGAGGCAATGAAGTCGAGCGATAACATTTTCTTTCTTAAACCTCATGGCTCGATTTTTTCTTTGCTAGCAGAAGTAGAGGAATCAACTATTTCAAAATTTGTTGGATGCATCCACATGAGATACAAACCGCTTTCAATGATTCCGCTCGAGCAGTCCATCTCGCCTTAGAAAGATTCCGCAGTAGAAGAGCATTTTCTATTTCTTTGAGCTTGTCTACTAATTGTTTCTTGCGGTTAGTACTTGCTGTGAAAAACACAAACATCTTCCAGCACGTCAAAAACGTCACATATAACATTGCTGGCATTGCAGATATGCGAAACGAAAGTGTTGAGTCTGTGACATTGACAAGGAATATATTTCACAATTCGACCTACGATTTCTGAAAACGTCTCCTAGTTCTAAGTGCCATTGAATTACCCAGACATGCTGTTTGTAAAACCGTATGACTGGAAAACTACCTGTTCTATTTCGAGCTCATTCTTCGTAAGGATGTGCGATTTATAGCATGCAAGGTCGACAGTGGTTTTATCGACTTCTTTTAAACTTCCAAAAGCCGATCGGAGTTTTTCCATCTTTGTCGACATATTTCAACAAAACAGCAGATCGATCCTGGTGCGAAGCATCTGGTGTCGTATCTGTCATAATTCCATAAAATTATGGTTCTTGAATATTTTTGACTATTGTTTTGCGCACTGCTGAAGCAAGAAATTCGATCATCTCGTTTTGGGATGAAGCGGAAAGGTAAGTTATGTGGCGTCTGGCGTGGCCTTAAATGTGTGTCCACAAACATTTCCCCAGTTGTGGGTTATGTCTGGAAATTAGTTTCACAGTTTGCCAAAAGTTTCCATTTTCGTCATTGTCACTTCCACAAACCAAGCCTTATTTTGTCCGCATTCGCGTAATGCCCTTCAAGATTGCTACAATTTCAGTGCTGAACGCAAGATGTTGCTGTTGCTCTTCCAGAATAATCTGTTTGCGCTTGCTCTCGTCTAGTAAGCTATTATGCGTCATTATGAACTGACAAAATAGGAAACTGCAAATTTGGTGGGAGTTGGAAGAGAAATATTGTGCGAACTTTCTGTTCTTTTCTTTTCCTTAAGCCATTCCCTTTTGTGTCCTTTGTTTACACCACTTTCAGCTGAAGCATTTTGTATTTTTTCTCTCCTATGTCCTTCATGAAATAGGCAAAAAAGTAGCATTGAGGTCTGTGCTATATGCTATATTCCAAAAACGGATGCCTTTTTGTACCAAGCGGTGTTGAAATGTCGCTGTCTATCTTGTGGGATGGAACCATTTATAGGATATACGCTGAGTTTTGGCTGATAGGGATCTAAACTGATCAAATATGTCTCTGATTGTCTGACTTCATTTTAGACCATTTTCCTGGGTCATGTTCAATGATGGAATCGTTCCCACTTTCAGTAATTCTAACCTCTCCACGGTTCTGCTCAATTTCTTTGACGATCTTACTATAAATAATTGACACAGACGTACAATTTTCTTTTTCCTGTCAATTATATCTATGGTTTCCTTAAGGAACAAGAAAACCCTTAATTCATCAAATCGAGCCAATTTTTCAATAATCAGCTTGCAATCGTTTAAACAATTGACTAAATGATTCAATTGTCTAGCACATTTCAATACACCACGATTAATATGAATGCCTTCACCGAAGTCGTCATCATCTTCAGTGCTAGTCGATCATCTAGATGTTCAGAACCCTACTAAACCGCTGCGGACTCTCAGAAAGACCCCTTTGTACATTGAGAAATTAGTCTCTCCTGCTTCTTTCTCAATTTGTTTTTCGTGGTCACGTGAAGTTGAAGAAAGGAGGGACAAACTCCGGAATTTCGAAAGAAATTAAGACAAATGCTAAGGATTGATGTTTTTTAGTGTATGTTTTAAGAATACACGTAGAAAATGGAAAAAAAATCGATTATTTCAAAATTGTATCGATTGATACTGACTACCTAGAATTTGCCGACTGTGATCAAGATTGCCGACATTGGGGGGGCGAGACGCCCCCCTACGCCCCCCCAGTAGCTTCGCCCCTGACCCAACTCAAAGAAAAGTCCAGATTATTGCTTCAAATGATAAAAAAAATACTTGTAATGAATAAGTAAATGTATGCATTCATTTTTTGAAATATAAAATTGATTTTAGAGATATGATTGCAAACTATTTACCAGAATTGTTTTACATTTAGGATTGATTTTTTTTTTCATTTCATGCTTAGGCTCAAGTTGCAGGTTCGAAAAAATATTTTATCGATTTCGGGTCGGGCATAACTCGAACCGTGCAGGGTTGTAATTAATAATTCGTGTTTAGGGACATAGGTTCGTATTTAGAAATTTAAAAAAATCGTGTAAAACAGAATATCGACTTACTTGATAATTTAAACTTGATTGTATTGTTAGACTGAACAATTTTAATTAATAACTTAGTTATACTTTGTAGAGTTCTGTATGGGCCGAAATTTCCAGGTTCGGGCTCAGCCCGACTCCTAGAAAGAAAAGTTCGGCCCCGTATAAAAGTTAAAACTTCGACCCCGGTCTGGTCCGCACAAAAAACAGAAATGGGCCGACCCGGTATAAAAATTAAAAGTTCGGTCCGAGCCCGGGCCGGAAAAAAGTTAAAATCTCGGCCCAAGTCCGACGGAATTTTACGTCGATTTTGTTAAAAGGAGTTCTCACCAAAAATACTTATTTTAGCTCTTTTTTCATGTTTATAATTTTCATTTTTAAAAAAGGTTGCGATATACATTTTTTTAATGAATCTCTATTTGTATGTTAATGTTTCAGCTATAATTAATATCGTTAATCAAAAAATTATGTATTGGAGACTTAAAAATCTGAAAAATGCTGTTCAGTAAAATCTTCTAAGACATCGCATAGGAAAGAAAAAAAATGCGTTATAAACAAGTTCCCTTCTTAGCAGGTGTAAATGTATTTTATTCTTTTCTCACGTACAGTACAAAGTCGGACACCCAAAGTTCGGAATTGTCCAAATTTCGGACTTTCCAGCAGCAGTATTCAAGAAAGAAGGAAAAAACAAAATTGTTGAAACAAAAAAAGGTCTAGAGCAAAGAAGCTTCATTACTGAATCTTAACTCATGTCTATGTACAAAATAAAAGGGAAAATTCTTAATGATATACCTAAGTAAATAAAGCAGCCCACATTAACTAAAATTTTCAATAGTTAAGAAAGTTACAATACAATTTCTTCTTAAATTGTATGTTGCCTTAAGGCTGTTCTCAACTGCTCTGTTCAACAAGCGCAAAACGTTTTGACACATTTACAAGTTCATTTTTTAACGGAAAAATATCAAATTGAAAGGCCTGACTATGGAAGCGATTTGGAATAGAACTGTGTTTTCCAATTTTTGATAAATAACCTGTTAAGTTACAAGCGATTTTGATCACGTCACAAAGACGTTTTACACTCTTCCTTGAGTGGTCATTCTTCTTTCGCGTGGGAATTCGGTTCAAAACGCCCACTTTGACGCTATTTTCTGAAAAATCTATTGCTTTTGCAAAAAAAAAAAAAAAAAAAAAAAAAAAACGGAAAACACAGTTTGATTACATAGTTTCTGAAAAACAACACCTGCTAGTTTCACGAATCTCCGAACAAAAATAAATTTAAACTTATGTCATAAAGTTGCCCTTTTGGATTTGAGATCAGCCTTAAATAAATGTTTTTGTTTTGCTTTTTATTTTGTTATGCTTTATTTAATGAAAATGATTGTTTAATTTAATATTAATAGTTGTTATATGCAATTTTTAATGTATGAACGTCATATTTTGCATTTTTAAGTAGTGAATTTTCTTTTTCTTTGTATTGGAAAAACAATATTTTCAATGACCCAAAGTTCGGAAAAATCCGAAGTTCGGACTTGCTAAAGTCCCGAGGATTCCGGACTTTAGACTTTGTACTGTATTATTATATGCATTTTGCATGAATCAATAAATTTTTAAGACAAGATTCCGTCATAGGCTGGTTCTTTTTCACACGTTTTACTATATTTTAATATTATTGCCTAGAAATCTACTATTCTTTAAAACGAATAAATTTTAATGTTTAATTGTAGAATAATGTCGATTTAAAAATATATACACTTTTTGCAAAAATTTTTGGCCTGGGCCAAATTTTACTGATTTTTTGCACGGACCAGGCCACGCCGAGACAATGATTTCATACAGGCTGGATCGAGAAGGGACTGAAAATATCGGCTTATGAAGACTTATCAGGAAGAATAAAACCTGCCTTATCTCGGAACGAAAAAAAGAAGTTATCCCCGATCCGGCCCGAGTCCATGAATGAAAATAGGTCCGAGCTTAGCCCGTGCAGACCTCTAAACTTTTCCTGTTACAAAATAAGCATGAATTTAGAGATTTTTTTTTTTTTTTTTTTAGCATCAACAAGACTGTTTTATAATCGAGCTGATATTAATGATCTTTTTTGCATTCTAAGCTATTTTACAAGTTTTCCTTTAACTTACATTTTTCTTCAGAATTTTGTATTTCAGTTTTAATCTCAGATTTAAATTCTGTATCTTATCAGAAGTTAGAGGATCATGCTGTCTGGTTTCGATCAATATACATTCTAAAAAAAATAAGTGAGTTGAAGATGTTTCTTCAATTGCTTTTATTATTATTATTAAAACATGAAAATTCCTGTTTTGATTTACCCGTCCCCCCCCCCCCCAAATACAGAAAATTGATTATTTTAAGGCTGTTTTCAAATCCAAAAAGGCAACTTTCTGACATAAGTTTTAATTTATTTTTGTTCGGAAATGCACGCAACTAGCAGGTGTTGATGTTCAAAAACTATGTCATCGAGCTGTTTTATCCGTTTTTTTTTTAAAACGCAATAGATCTTTCAGAAAAGAGTGTCAAAGTGGGCGTTTTGAACCGAATTTCCGCGCGAAACGAGAAAAACCAGTCAAGAAAGGATGAAATACGTGTTTGTCACGTGATCCAAATCGCTTCTAACTCAATAGGTAATTGATGGATCAAAAAATGGAAAACACACTTCGATTCCAAATCTCTTCCCTGGTCAGGCTTTCCAATTTCATATCTTTTCGTTAAAAAAGGAATTTGTAAATGCGTCAATACGTTTTGCGCTTGTTGAGCAGAACAGTTGAGAACACAGCCTTAACGTAAAAATTATCTGAAGTTGCATTTTCGTCTATTCACAGGGGTGTTCCCGTAACTGTGCTGCATGTTACTTTTTTGTATCAGAAACTGATTTTTTACGTATGTCTCTTTTCCTCCAAAACACGAAAAGTTCGCAAACTGAAGCTTTTTTTTATTATTATTTATTTATTCTCCAGTCAAAACACGAAATTTTGTTCAAATAGAAAAATCGGTTCCAACAACAGGCGCGTTCCGGCAACTTGCTGCCTGTGCTTTTTACGTTTGGCGAAATGTTTTCTTGAGAGTGTACGTAATAATTGCGCTTTTTCTTAAACGGCTGAAAGGCAAAATAATGGAAAAAATAATAAAACGCGGTATTTGTAAAGTGAACATTATTGTCATAAAATTACTGTTAATTATTTATAAAACCCTAGTTCGACTAATTAATTTCACACCATTCCTTTATAGATAAAGTATAATTCACTTACATTCAATACGATGAAAGGAAACTATTTAATACAGCAACCTGTTAAGATAGAACGACAAAGAATTGGAAGAACTTTCCAATTTAGACAACCTTAGCTTGTTTTAGCCGATATTGCGAAAATTTTCAGTTTAAAGCGTTATTCCATTACACTGGTTCCGTTTTAACAGGTTTTATTGTAGTGATTAAAATGTCTCGATTTTCAAGCGTCTGTCCGGCTTTTTTTATCAGACTGCCAAGAAGGGTTATGTGTTTCACGCGTATCTAGGTATGTGGATTTCTTTATACTCTTGAAACATCCCAACGGCTGGATGGATTTTAATGTATGAGGTTTCTATCGATTCGTCTTAACCGTCCATTAGTTATAGGCTAGATTTGATTTTATATATTCAAAATGACGGCCGTAAAATACAAAATGGCGGTAGACACGAAAAAAATTTTACGCACCCTATTGAGTGGCAAATCATTGGATAGATCTTTCAAAATGAAGACGATGTTTCATTGACTATTTTACAGTCAGAAGCTCCGTTTAGCTATTACACAACCTGGAATTGTGTAGGTAGGATCTCTAGCTTTACTGCAACTCTAACCATCCTAGACATCTAAAGGCCTCATCAAAACAGTGTTTATAGATAGGAACTAATAATCAAACAACTTGAAAGTCACCAATACAAGTAAATAAATAAAAAAAATAGTTATCGGGTTCAGGTCGGGTTTTGCGTTAACGGAAATTTTTTGTTAGGTTTCGGATTGACTTTAAGTTGAACGTTTAGGTCGGGTATAACCCAACCCGCGCAGGAATCCATTTCAGATGAAAACTACGTATTTGAATATGAATGACTCCTTGCATGTTTATTTTTCCACATAAAATATAACATTAATATTGGAGATATGATTGCAGACTATATTTTTTTTATAATTACATTATATTGTAGATCAATTTTCTCTGGTTCCGGGTTTCAGGTTGGTATTGGAATTAAGTATTTCGGGTTCGATCGGGTTGCGGGTAGACAGAATATTTTTGGTTGGGTTCGGTTCGGGTTGCAGCTTTGTTTTAAATAAAATTTGCAGGTCTTCAAATTTTATTTATTACCCGAGAAGGGCCCTAGTTAGGTCTAACGTTTAACACGTTGAATGTCACGTCAGTCACCAGTGACTGACACTGATCTTTCCGTTTAGGCCGCGTCAGTCATAGGTGACTGACATATAGATTCTGTAACGGGAGTCTCATTTCGTGGCTTAAACGGAAAGACAGACAAAATATAGACCTGGCATTCAACGTGTTAACTGCTAGTTTTAACGATTACACTTTCACTAACAATTTTAAATAATTTTATTTTAAAATAATTTTTGGTCACTTTATGCATTTTTGATAGGGATTCGTCAACTGATTATTTTCAGTTACCTCCGGCATTAAAATACTTGGTCAACCCGGCCGGAACATGAACCGCGTTTCGAAAAAAATTGGTTACCTACCTTACCTGATGCGCGACTCTTTGGTTCGACTCATAACCGGAGAACTGCTCCATACTTTGTCTTTCACACACTGCTGTGTATATGCCATATATGTGCACGTAAAATCTATAATATTGAATGACCGCTTTTTGGGAGGTTGCTGTATGGAAGAAGAGTACGAAGCAGAGTTTTTCCTTTCGGGTAATGCTCAAAAGTGTGGAAACTCTTTCTGTTGTGGATTCATCCGCCTATAAAGATTAGGTGACAAGTGAGGTGTTTCAAAAATAACCTTCTTAAGAGCTTTTTTTTCCACTTTATTTATCTACAATATTCTTTGACAAGCTTCGAAATTTACGTTTCGAGTAAAAATCGTTTGGCCCTCTGCAATTTATCTCTAATTTAAATAGCAGTGTGAGTGTTAGAGATCTGCGCGTTTCGGGATATGCCAAATCCGGACGCGAAAATTTTATGTTTTTCAAGTGATTGATCAACATATTCCACCTGTTATTTAAAAAAGAGGGAAAAAAGAAACAAAGAAATGTTTTATTGTTCATTTGCTCCAAAAAAATTCTGAAGTATAAATACAGTCCCGTTCCGGCCCGAATCTACAGAAAAAATGCAAGACCCGGACGTGTCCCGCGGATAATGAAGTTTAGGCATGGACCAACTTTTCAAAAGCTAAAATTTAACCCGAGCCCGTACCGAGTTTTCAGATAAAATTAAGCCCAGCCCGAGTTTAATGAAAGAAACTTTTACCGAGTTCGGGGTTCGGAATAGGCCAGGGGTCGTGGAAACCTCTAATATATATTTTGAATTCGGCCCCCCTGTCGGGGATACTGTGCGCCCCCCCCCCCCGTCGGGCAAGTTCTGGCGCCGCCCCTGTAAGTCGCCATCCTTTGGCGAATTTCGTGTTTTTTCTCGCGATCATTTGACGAAAATCACGAGTTTTTTCGCTATCCTCTGACTAGAAATACACGTTTTTCCGCGATCCTTTGTCGGAAAATCGCGTTTTTTCCCGCTATTCTTTGGCTAAATTCAGGTTTTTATAGCGATCCTTTTACGAAAATTGCGCTCTTTTTACGACGTTTTGACGAAAATCGCACTTTTTTCGCGATTCTTTGACAAAATTTGCGGCTTTGTTTGCGATCCTTTGTTAAAATCCGCATTTCTTCTGCAATCTTTTAACGAAATTCGCGTTGTTTCTCCGAACACTTGAAAAAAAGCATTTTTTCTGCGATCCTTTGATGAAATAAGTTTTTTTTTTCGTGATCCTTTGACGAAATTTGCGGGTCTTTTCGAGATTCTTTGAGGAAATTCTTATTTTCCGGCCAATCCTTTTACGAAGTTAACTATTTTTCTGCAAATATTGGCGAAATTCGTATTTTCGTTATTTTGCTGGATTCTTTGATGAAATTCGCTTTTTCCTCTGATCCTTTGACGAAATGGATGATTTTCCAGAGAAAATCAGCGAAATTTGCGTTGCTGTTTACGAAATTTGCGGGGGGGGGGGGGGGGGGGGTGCGATCCTCTAACAAAATTTGCGCTCTTTTCTGCTGACGATTGACACAATTGATTTTTTTGGAGACCATTTGCCGAAATTTTCGATATTTTCTTTATGTCGAATTTTCGGAACCGAATGCTTTAATTTTTCAGCGTTGGTGTTGGTGTTATTTATGACGGCCAATTATCAACACGAGGGATATGGGCCCGAAAAGGTGGAGTGCCCTCCGTGGGGGTCTTTCTAAAGGAACCTAACCCGTATTTACGCATAAAAATCCAATATTCGAAGAAAACCACGGAAACTCCGAACGATTAGGCCGTCGGGCGCAATTGGGTTCGAACTCAGCACCTCCGGTCTACCAGCTTCAAGAGCAGAACCTCTCGGCCACTGGTGGGGTCCTTAAAATTTCGGAAAATTCGGAACAAAATCACCTCTGTAATAATCTGTGATAAGATTTTTTTAAAGATAATTTTTCTTGTGTGATCTTGAAAACCAAATGTTTGAATTGTATTTTGATTTTTATTGTGCAAAATAATCTCGCACATTCACAATATTTTTTATATATACTGTTATATGACAAAATGAAAATAAGAAATATTGTTTTCATAATCTTCCCCACTGTCATGATTGCTTAGATTATTCTTATCTACACTAATCTATACTTAATCATATCATCATACTCCTATTATAAAGAGGTAAAAATTGTTTGTTTGTCGGAGATAAGCTCAGGAACTACCGAACCGATTCCAAAAGTAATGGTATCAAAATGATGGTGTTAGTCCAACTTAGAACATAGGCTATATTTTATGTCGGTGCCACTACCCCAAAGGGGGTGCAGGAGCAAAAAACGTTCTAAAAATGCGATTTTTGCGTTACTGAAGGACCTAGAAATATGAAATTTGGAATATTAGTTACTTATAAGATATAAATGGTGTCTAAGAACAGTTCTTAAACAATTCGAAATTTAAAAGCGGTGAAAATGCACAAAAAGCGTTCTAAAAAACATTCTAAAAGGTAGTTTCTACATAATCTTCAGGAAATACCAAACCGATTTAAAAAATATTTGGTGTCAAAATGATAGTGACAACGTTTGCTCCAAGATAAGCTATGTTTTATGTCGGTGCCACAACCACAAAGGGGGTGTAGGAGCAAAAAACGTTCTAAAAATGCGATTTATGTGTTACTGATGGGCCTAGAAATGTGAAATTTGAAGTATCAGCTACTTATTAGATATAAAGGATTTCTAAGAACAGTTCTTAAACAATTCGAAATTTAAAAGGGGTGAAAATGCGCGAAAAGCGTTCTAAAAAACGTTCTAAATGGTAGTTTCTACACAATCTCAGGAAATACCAAACCGATTTGAAAAATAATGGCGTCAAAATGATGGTGAAAATCCTTGCTCCAACATAGGCTATGTTTTATGTCGGTGCCACTACCCCAAAGGGGCTGTAGGAGAAAAACGTTCTAAATTGCTGTTTTTGCGTAACGGAAGGGCCTTGAATCGTGAAATTTAGAATGGTAGTTAGTTATAAGATATCAATGATCTCTAAGGACATTTCCTAAAAAAAAATCGAAAATTTAAAAGGGGGGTCAAAATGCGCAAAAAACGTTGTAAAAAACGTTCTAAATTGCAATTTCTATGCAATCTCAGGAAATAATGAACCGATTTCAAATATAATGGCGTTAAAATGAGGTGACAGTTCTTGCTCCAAGATAGGCTATATTTTATATATGTTTCCACTAACCCAGAGGAGATGCAGGAGCAAAATGAGCGAAAAGCGTTCTAAAAACGTTCTAAATGCCGATTTGTCACCAATATCTCAGGAAGAATCAAACTGATTTCAAAAGTAATGTTAAGAAATTGATGCTGACAGTCTCTGCTCTAACATAGACGCCATTTTAAGTCGGTATCACTATCACCTAGACGTTGCAGGAGCAAAAAAGCGTTCCAAATTTCGATTTTTGTGATCGGTAGAGGCTAGCAACTTAAAATTAGGCAAGGTACATATTTATTACTTATAAATGATCTTTAAGAACAGTTTCAAAAAAATTGGAAATTTAAAAAGGGGTGAAAATGCGCGAAAAGCTTTCTAAAAACATTCTAAATCGCGATTTCTACTCAATCTCTGGAAATTCCAAAGCTGTTTCAAAAGTAATGGTTGCAAATCAATGGTGACAGTCCCTGCTATAACATAGGTTATATTTTATGTTGCTGTTACTACCATCTGAGGGTTGCAAAAGCAAATCATGTTCTAATTTGCGTTTTTTGCATAACTAAATTGTCTAACACTTTGAAGTATGGCATGGTATTTACTTACAAGATGCAACTGCTTTCTAAGAACTGTCGAAAGAAAATTTCAAATTTAAAAAGATGAAGTGAGCGAAAAGCGTTGTAAATAACAATTTTTATGTAATCTTATCAAATACCAAACAACCCAACCGATTAAAAAAATAATGATGACAAATTGTTGGTGATAGAACCTCCTCAATCATAAGCTATATTTTATGTCTGTGCCACTACCACCAGAGGGTTGTAGTAGCTAAAAACTTTCTAAATTGCGATTTCTGTGATACTGAAAAGGCTATAAACTTTAAATATCGCATGGTAGTTACTTATAAAATATAAATGCCCTCGAAGGACTGTCGAAAATAAATTCGAATTAAAAAGGGGTGACGTGAAGGGGAGGTGCGAAAAGCATTCTAAAAAAGTCCTAAATTACGATTTCTACGCAATTTCAGGTCAGGGAATATAAACCAAATATAAAAGTAATATCTGCGAATCAATGGTAGCAGTCTCTGATCCTACACAGGCTATATTTTATGCCGATGATTCTACCACCTGGGGTTCACAGGAACAACAAACGCTCTAAAAAAGGCCTTTAAAAGCTTTCTAAATTACGTTTCTGTGGAACATTAGGAAATAACAAACCAATTTCAAAATTAATGTTGGCAAATTAATGGTGACAGTTTCTATTTCAACACAGCCCTTTATGTTGAGAGAGGTGGTAGAACTTGGAATTTGACATGATGGTTAATTTTAAGATGTAAGAAGATGGTTTCTAGAAAATTCAAAACTTTAAATGAATACTGAAATGAACCTATTAACTGAGCATAAAAGTTTCAAAATATTTTCTAAATTATTATTTATTTAGTTTTATTTCGTTTTATTAATTTAAGTCTCATTTCTGCCTTAAGCAGTGTAAGAATGATGCTTAATCAAACTGTGTTTTAAATAGTAATTTTTTTAATTATTCCTAAAAGTAATAAGTACCTTTTAATAAACTAAAATATTACCTTTTAATAAAATAAAAATTTAGTTAGTACCTTTTAATAAAAATTAGACACATAAATATCACTTGGCATATTTCAAATATTACGCGAGCAAAGCCGCGAGATTTGCTAGTCTATACTTCCTATTATAAAGAGGAAAAAATTGTTTATTTGTAGGAGGTAAGCTCTGGAACTAGCGAACCGATTCCAAAAGTAATGGTATCAAAATGATGGTGTTAGTCCAACTTAGAACATAGGCTATATCTTATGTCGGTGCCACTACCCCACAAAAGTGTAGGAGCAAAAAACGTTCTAAAAATGCGATTTTAGCGTTACTGAAGGGCCTAGAAATATGAAATTTTGAATATTAGTTACTTATAAGATATAAATGATGTCTAAGAACAGTTCTTAAACAATTCGAAATTTAAAAGGGGTGAAAATGCACAAAAAGCGTTCTAAAAAACGTTCTAAATGGTAGTTTCTACACAATCTCAGGAAATACCAAAACGATTTAAAAAATATTGGTGTCAAAATGATGGTCACAACGCTTGCTCTAAGATAGGCTATTTTTTTATGCCGGTGTCACTACCCCAAAGGGGGTGCAGGAGCAAAAAACTTTCTAAAAAATGCGATTTACGTGTTACTGAAGGGCCTAGAAATATGAAATTTGAAATATTAGCTACTTATTAGATGTAAAGGATTTCTAAGAACAGTTCTTAAACAATTCAAAATTTGAAAGGGGTGAAAATGCGCGAAAATCGTTCTAAAAAACGTTCTAAATGGTAGTTTCTACACAATCTCAGGAAATACCAAACCGATTTAAAAAATATTGGTGTCAAAATGATGGTGACAACGCTTGCTCTAAGATAGGCTATGTTTTATGTCGGTGTCACTACCCCAAAGGGGATGTAGGAGCAAAAAACTTTCTAAAAATGCGATTTTAGCGTTACTGGAGGGCCTAGAAATATGAAATTTTGAATATTAGTTACTTATAAGATATAAATGATGTCTAAGAACAGTTCTTAAACAATTCGAAATTTAAAAGGGGTGAAAATGCACAAAAAGCGTTCTAAAAAACGTTCTAAATGGTAGTTTCTACACAATCTCAGGAAATACCAAACCGATTTAAAAAATATTGGTGTCAAAATGATGGTGACAACGCTTGCTCTAAGATAGGCTTTTTTTTTTATGCCGGTGTCACTACCCCAAAGGGTGTGCAGGAGCAAAAAACGTTCTAAAAATGCGATTTACGTGTTACTGAAGGCCTAGAAATATGAAATTTGAAATATTAGCTACTTATTAGATGTAAAGGATTTCTAAGAACAGTTCTTAAACAATTCGAAATTTGAAAGGGGTGAAAATGCGCGAAAATCGTTCCAAAAAACGTTCTAAATGGTGGTTTCTACATAATCTCAGGAAATACCAAACCAATTAAAAAAATATTGGTGTCAAAATGATGGTGACAACGCTTGCTCCAAGATAGGCTATGTTTTGTGTCGGTGCCACTACCCCAAAGGGGTGCAGGAGCAAGAAACGTTCTAAAAATGCGATTTTAGCGTTACTGAAGGGCCTAGAAATATGAAATTTGAAATATTAGCTACTTATCATATATATATTATAAAGCAGTAAGATCTAAAAGTTCCGCCCGAATGTTTTCAAAAACTACCCGGTGGATTTTTTTGCAAATAGTATCATTCGATAGAGAATATTCACGTGGTGGTTTATGAGTAAAATATACAGGGATAACTATGATTTTTGGTAATAAATTTCGCATTTTATTATTTTTGAATGAAAAGGTTGCCAGCGATCTTTTATTTATCTTATCTTTTTTCGAAAGGTTTGTTGATTAGAGAATTGAAATGGCTATATCCGTTAGAAAATAATACAAATACTTCGCAAATAAATGAAAAAAAAATACTGATATTTAATTAAAAAAGACAAAAAAAATGTTTTAATGAGACACAATATTATAAAAAGAAGGTATTTAATTTAAACATGAAATAAACATTTTTAATGCTCTAAATATAATTTATTGTGAAATTTTACAATTGATACAATATTTAGCGAATTATCGCCTGCGTTACGTTAAAAAAATGAATCCGAAAATTTGGTTAGACTAATTTTGAATTACATTTATTTTTTATTTTTTTTAATTTTTATCTAACTCCACATCATGTGATTTGCAGTATAAGCAAACAGATGTAGTAAAAGTTACTATAATTGCGAATTATATATTAATTCTTTATGAGTTCTAATTTGCATTTGTCGTCAAACAAAGTTTAGCCATTTTTTAAAGCCAAAAATGCATAAGCGTGACATTAGCTTGAGGATTTTCGCAATAGTGGTATTTTTTTCAATTGACCGAGATCATTTTTGGAGTACATTTATGTATTCAATTATAAGTTATATAGATATCAGTTAATATTTTTAAAATAGAATCAAATATCTGAATTTTAGTGTGAATTTCTAACACACATACATATTGTAAAATAATTCCATACTTCTTAAAAGATTTTTCGCCGTAATTACGGAAGCATATGATTTTATCCATTTCAACACAGACCAACGAATATTATCCCTTTTTTCTTTTCTTTTTTTAGAAAATATTATTGTTTATTTCTTTGATAACGCCAGTTTCACGTATAGGAAAATTCGGTACTGCTTGGTTATCCCGTCGACTAAAAATCTATCGCCAAACTATAAGATTAAATACCAATAATGGTTGATCGTAAATGTCACAATTTGACTTTAAGCAAGTTACACTCGTTTACGTCATCAAGTGATTTTTATTTCGACGTTTTATTTGTATTTTTATTAATGTTATACCAATTTATTTGTTCTTTCATTATTTAAAATAAAAATTACGTCAATTTGTATAACATGGCGAGTGGTTTGGCGATTTATATAATTTGGCGAAATTGGACTACGGGATAACTAAGTAGTACCGAAAATTCACAATTTCAAAATTTAGGAACTGAAAATTATTCTTAAGGAAATTTATGCAATCATGTGTTATTACTATAAAAAATAATTGTTTGCTGAAAAAAAAGTACAAATCTTTTTTAATTTATTATTTCTTCATATTTTCCCCTCTAGGTAATATTTTAACAGGTATTGGACTAATCTTAGATACGTAAAAGAACATAAATTAACGTCTGAATTTCAATTTTATATTACTATTATTATTTATTAACTGATATTATTTATATTATTACTGTTTAATTTATAATCTTCGATAATCAAATCACCGCCAAATGACATATTTACTATACTATTGGAAGTTTTGTTGGCACAGATGTCATATACGCTACATGGTACCTAATGTGCTCCAAAATGGCGTTATTTTGCCTGATATGTTAACCCGGCTATTGTTGTTTGTTTATTAATAAATTGTTTATTTACTTTTATTTTCTTTTTTACAATTATATAAATTGTTTTGTTCTATAGTTAATAATTACACTTATTTTTATTTATTGTTTTTTCCTTTTAAAATAATAGAAAATAATTTAAACATATATATGCAACTGGTATTCGAAAACGATGTTTTCGTCAAATTGGCGTGAAAAAAAAGCGCGCCAAACCCGGTATTTATATGATGTCTGTGCCTAACAGTTATTTACATTATTGTGATTACTTAGTATCAGACAACAGATTGAAGAGTATTTGGTATATTTTTATTATATGGGCTTGGGCGAGACAGAGAAAATGGCCTTAGCGAGTGAAGGGATTTTTTTGTATATTTACTGGCAACCTATTTACTTTTCATATACATGTAAGCCTTATTTTCAATATTTATGATATTTATTTAATATAAAAAAGATCTATTTATCTACATTTAAATTCGAACAGAAATAATTTCTGGTACTATTTCATTATGCCGTCGACCTAAAAAGTATCGCCAAACTATAAAATTAAATGCCAATAATGGGTGATCGTAAATGTCAAACTTACTTGACATTAAATACTTTACACGTGTTTGTTACGTCATCAAATGATTTTTAATTCGTCGTTTTACTTTTATTAATGTTTTACTAATTTATTTTTTCTTTCGTTATTTAAAATAAAAATTATGTCCTTTCCATAATTTGGCTAATAGTTTGGCGAAATTGGTCGACGGGATAATCAAGTAGTACCTAATTTGTTTATAATAATAATAATAATAATATGTAAAAAAAAATGTTATGTATATATGTGTGTGTGTGTGTCTTACAAGAGAAACTGGCAGCAGTAATTGTAAAAATGGATATACTTGTGAGTTGCATTCTATTCGTTTATTACCTTCGTCGCCAAACAATGCGATTTTAAGCCAAAAAGGCAGAAGGGTGACATAGGCCCGAACAACGCTCACAATAATAGTGTTTGTGTATGAGCACATTTGGAAGTAAAGTTTTGTATTCTTATGTAAATTATATAAAAAGCAGTTAACATTATGATTGTTAAGTAAAATATTTAAATTTTAGGCTAAATGCGTGCCCCCCCCCCCCCCCCCCTCACCGCCTCTTGCACATATGATTAAATCATTTAATTTCAGACATTTAAAATATTTTTCAATATGCTTTACTGTAAAAACACGACGGTTTGTTGTCCTATGTTTTCGAGTCTATTTAACCTACTGGAATAGACAGATGGAAAACAGTAGCAGACCTGCCAGAAGAGGACGTTTATTAAAAAATGTAATGCAACATGTAATGAGATTGAATTTAAGTTAACAGAACCTCACATAGCGCAAGTTGAGAGGCCGGGAGTTCAACACCAAACGAACAAAAATGAACGGTCCTAATGTTCTTAAAGTTCAATAATCAATCTCTGCAATCATTGTAATGCTCTCTAATTTAATAATGTTATGACTAGAGAAAGTTTAATTCCTGTTGTCATAACTGTATCATTTCAGTACCAAACTCTACTTTAAATGATCAACTAAAAGAGTTGTTTCTTAATTGCCCAAATATTGTTCAAGGCTTTAGAGAGTATAATATCCCAATGGCATTCGCATTGCTTTCAACAATGCGGAAGGACATTCCAGGTGATGGTATTTACTGCTTTAAAATAGAAGGTTAAATTCACAATTTCGTTTGATTCAAGAAATCTTCATTTTTGGAACCCTTTTTAGGTGCGTTCGTAATTATATAAATACGTAGCACCTATAGTCGTCGTTCAGTCCGTCTGTCTGTCCGTCTGTCCGTCCGTCTGTCTGTCCGTCCGCATATAACAGAGCAAAAACTACCCGACCGAATGATCTGAAATTTTTAATATATAATTGCTGCAAAATTTTGTCGAGCCATTTCCAATTTTATGAAAATCGGATGTATAGTTTAATTACAGGGACAGTCAAAATTTTTTCTTTACATTACGGCCAATGGGGAAAATTATTGCAAGTGAATTTTAATGATGTTACAGACTTCCGAATGGTCTGAAATTTTTAATATATAATTGCTGTAAAATTTTGTCGAGTCATTTCCAATTTTATGAAAATCGGATGTATAGTTTAATTACAGGGACACCCAAAAGTTTTCCGTTACATTACGGCCAATGGGAAAAAATTATAGCAAATGCATTTTAATGATTTTACAGCCTTCCGAATGGTCTGAAATTTTTAATATATAATTGCTGCAAAATTTTGTTGAGCCCTTTCCAATTTTATGAAAATCGGATGTATAGTTTAATTACAGGAACACCCAAAAGTTTTCCGTTACATTATGGCCAATGGGAAAAAATTATTGCAAATGCATTTTAATGATTTTACAGCCTTCCGAATGGTCTGAAATTTTAAATATATAATTGCTGCAAATTTTGTCGAGCCATTTCAAATTTTATGAAAATCGAATGTATAGTTTAATTACAGGAACAGTCAAAAGTTTTCCGTTACATTACGGGGAATGGGGAAAAATTATTGTAAGTGCATTTTAATGATGTTACAGACTGTGAACTTATGAAGCGCAAAAAAATATACATTCAGTACAATATGGGGTGCAAAACATAATTATAAAACTAGTTATAGTACGAACGCACCTCATTTGCCACGTTTGACGAGCAATTTTCAACTTGTTTCATTTAGTTATTCTCACGTCTATACATTCCAGTTAAGACACCGGGCCCCAATGGTCCCGTAAGGTCCGAGGCTCCAGGTACAGGGACCTTGAGCTTTTTGTGCGCCATGCATATTGCACCAACTAATTTTCTCACCTTTCAGTGCATAATTTTAAAGTTGAGTCTTGGACTGTTCTTCCAGGACCAACACACTCATATTTTTATTGGGGCCTTTGAGCCTTTTTTAAAAGCATTTACTCAATTTTTATTACGCATTTAATTAAAATATTATTCTAACGAAAAATTAATACCGTATGCTCAATTTTGACTATCTATAGATCTAAAACGTTAAGTACTGAGACATTTTAACATGTTTCATGTTAGGGCCCTGCTCTTAACTAACAGTTGGCCACTTTTTGGTCCGTCTATTATAGCCACCTTAAAAATGCTCCGATTCCCAAGCTTTTTTTTCTAACTTCTTAGGTCCTCAAACTACTACATGAACGACAAAGAATTTTCAGTCTTCAGCTACCACCAATTTTGAATATTAATCGCCTTCCTGGGCCCCTGGTGCAGCTTCTTTAAAAATGAACCGAATTGCTTGCAATTTTCTTTAACATAGTTTTAGCGTCTTATGATTACTTTAAAAACTACTCAAAAGCAGCTTTTTACCAAACTATATGCCACTTAAGTCCCTGACCCCTTGGGGTCCGGTACAGGCGCCCTTGATTATTTTTCGGTATAAATTGTCAATAAATTGCCCCTCTTAATCTTCATTTTTGGCTGCTTCATTTTTCCATTTAGTTATTCTCCCGTTTCTATATTCAAGTTAAAATCTTGGGGCAATCCAGAGTCCCGTTTGGCCCGATCCGGGGCCTCTTGAACTTTTTGTGTGCCATGTATTTTTCACCCCCTAATTTTATCACCTTCTCATTGCATAATGTTAAAATGGAGTCTTGAGCTCTTCTAACTAGACCAACACCCGCATATATTTATTGGGCCCCTAGGGCCCTTTTTAAGCATTTACCCCGTTTTTTGCACATTTCCTTAAATTATTATTCTAATTATGTCTTTCTTTATACCTCAGCTACCACATTTTTCGAACATTAGTCTCCTTTTTCAGCATCAACTTACGTCTACTCACCACAGCCGTAAATTAAAAATCGCGTTACTTTAAAGATAACTTTAGGAAAGGGATTTCATCCGTTTATTAAATTTCATGTTAATGTTAAGAGTAATTCATGAAATTTACAAGGGGTGGGAGCATCTTTCATCGCTTGGGGACGCATTCTTTACTCGGGTTCTAAGGAGCCAATATCAATGGGATTTGGTTCATTCAACTTAAATTACAATTCAGCTACTTTCTGTATTATGAAATTTTATCCTTAGACTTCAGTTACCAACATTTTCTAACATTAATGATTAATGGTGCATTCTTTTTTTTTTTATTCTATCGGCTTGATTACTACGAGGTTTCGCTCAATCAACTTGGTTTTCGACTGTCTCCGGCACGTGCGGAGCACTTCCAGTAAATGCTGCCATACGTAGCGGTAACCCAGGTTACAGGTTCGTTCGGAAAGAAGTTTGTTTGGAACACACTAGACGCTGCAGAAGGCAATGGGGTCTCCAAAATTAGGTTCATTTAAAAGAATTTCAAAAGATATAAAATCATAACTTGAGTTCTGTTTAAGGTTATTATTTACAAATCCCGGGCAACGCCGGGCGGGTCTGCTAGTAATCTATACTCCTATTATAAAGAGGAAAAAATTGTTTATTTGTCGGAGGTAAGCTCTGGAACTACCGAACGGATTCCAAAAGTAATGGTATCAAAATGATTGTGTTAGTCCAACTTAGAACATAGGCTATATCTTATGTCTGTGCCACTACCCCAAAGGGGGTGCAGGAGGAAAAAACGTTCTAAAAATGCACTTTTTGTGTTACTGAAGAGCCTAGAAATATGAAATTTGGAATATTAGTTACTTATAAGATATAAATTATGTCTAAGAACGGTTCTTAAAAAATTCGAAATTTAAAAGGGGTGAAAATACGCGAAAAGCGTTCTAAAAAACGCTCTAAATGGTAGTTTCTACATAATCTCAGGAAATACCAAACCGATTTAAAAAATATTGGTGTGAAAATGATGGTGACAGATCTTGCTCCAAGATAGGCTATATTTTATATCTGTTTCCACTACCCCAGAGGAGATGCAGGAGCAAAATGCGCGAAAAGCGTTCTAAAAAACGTTCTACATGGTTGTTTCTACACAATCTCATGAAATACCAAACCGATTTAAAAAATATTGGTGTCAAAATGATCGTAACAACGCTTGCTCTAAGATAGGCTATATATTTTGTCGGTGGCATTACCCCAAAGGGGGTTCTGGAGCAAAAAAACGTTCTAAAAATGCGATTTATGTGTTACTGAAGGGCCTAGAAATATGAAATTTGGAATATTAGTTACTTATAAGTATAAATGGTGTCTAAGAACAGTTCTTAAACAATTCGAAATTTAAAAGGGGTGAAAATGCGCGAAAAGCGTTCTAAAAAACGTTCTACATGGTGGTTTCTACACATTCTCAGGAAATACCAAACCGATTTAAAACATAATGGTGTCAAAATGATGGTGACAGATCTTGCTCCAAGATAGGCTATATTTTATATCTGTTTCCACTACCCCAGAGGAGATGCAGGAGAAAATGCGCGAAAAGTGTTCTAAAAACGTGCTAAATGTCGATTTGTCAGCAATATCTCAGGAAGAATCAAACTGATTTCAAAAGTAATGGTATGAAATTGATGCTGGCAGCCTCTGCTCCAACATAGACGCTATTATGTCGGTGTTACTATCATCTAGACGTTGCAGAAGCAAAAAAGCGTTCTAAATTTCGATTTTTGTGATCGGTAGGGGGTAGCAACATAAAATTAGGTAAGGTACATATTTATTAGATATAAATGATCTTTAAGAACAGTTTAAAAAAAATTGGAAATTTAAAAAGAGGGGTGAAAATGCGCGAAAAGCGTTCTAAAAACGTTCTAAATTGCGATTTCTAGTCTAGTCTAGTCTAGTCTAGTCTAGTCTAGTCTAGTATCTAGTCTAGTCTAGTCTAGTCTAGTCTAGTAATCTTATAAAGAGGTAAAAATTGTTTATTTGTAGGAGGTAAGCTCAGGAACTACCGAACCGATTTCAAAAGTAATGGTATCAAAATGATGGTGTTAGTCCAACTTAGAACATGGGCTATATTTTATGTCGGTGCCACTACCCAAAAGAGGGTGCAGGAGCAAAAAACGTTCTAAAAATGCGATTTTTGTGTTACTGAAGAGCCTAGAATTATGAAATTTGGAACATTAGTTACTTATATGATATAAATGATGTCTAAGAACAGTTCCTAAACAATTCGAAATTTAAAAGGGGTGAAAATGCACAAAAAGCGTTCTAAAAACGTTCTAAATGGTAGTTTCTACATAATCTCAGGAAATACCAAACCGATTTAAAAAATATTGGTGTCAAAATGATGGTGACAACGCTTGCTCCAAAATAGGCTATATTTTATGTTGGTGCCACTACCCCAAAGGGGGTGCAGGAGCAAGAAACGTTCTAAAAATGCTATTTATGTGTTACTGAAGGGCCTAGAAATATGAAATTTGGAATATTAGTTACTTATAAGACATAAATGATGTCTAAGGACAGTTCTTAAACAATTCGGAATTTAAAAGGGGTGGAAATGCACAAAAAGCGTTCTAAAAAACGTTCTAAATGGTAGTTTCTACATAATCTCAGGAAATACCAAACCGATTTAAAAAATATTGGGGTTAAAATGATGGTGACAACGCTTGCTCCGAAATAGGCTATGTTTTATGTTGGTGCCACTAACCCAAACCCCAAAAGGGATGCAGGAGCAAGAAACATTCTAAAAATGCGATTTATGTGTTACTGAAAAGCCTAGAAATATGAAATTTGAAATATTAGTTACTTATAAGACATAAATGATGTCTAAGAACAGTTCTTAAACAATTCGAAATTTAAAAGGGGTGGAAATGCACAAAAAGCGTTCTAAAAAACGTTCTAAATGGTAGTTTCTACACAATCTCAGGAAATACCAAACCTATTTAAAAAATATTGGTGTCAAAATGATGGTGACAACGCTTTCTTCAAGATAGGCTATATTTTATGTCGGTGCCACTACCCCAAACGAGGTGCAGGAGCAAAAAACGTTCTAAAAATGCGATTTTTGCGTTACTGAAAAGCCTCGAAATATGAAATTTGAAATATTAGCTACTTATAAGATATAAATGATGTCTAAGAACAGTTCTTAAACAATTCGAATTTTAAAAGGTGTGGAAATGCACAAAAAGCGTTCTAAAAAACGTTCTAAATGGTAGTTGATACATAATCTCAGGAAATACCAAATCTATTTAAAAAATATTGGTGTCAAAATGATGGTGACAACGCTTTCTCCAAGATAGGCTATATTTTATGCCGGTGCCACTACCTCAAAGGTGGGTGCAGGAGCAAAATCGTTCTAAAAATGAAATTTTTGCGTTACTGAAGGGCCTAGAAATATGAAATTTGAAATATTAGCTACTTATTAGATATAAAGGATTTCTAAGAACAGGTCTTAAACAATTCAAAATTTAAAAATGGTGAAAATGCCTGAAAAACGTTCTAAAAAACGTTCTACATGGTGGTTTCCACACAATCTCGGGAAATACCGAACAGATTTAAAAAATAAAGGCGTCAAAATGATGGTGACAACGCTTGCTCCAACATAGGCTATGTCTTATGTCAGTGCCACTACCCCAAATGGGGTGCAGGAGAAAAACGTTCGAATTGCTATCATGGGCGTCGCCATGGGGGGGTATGTGGGGGTGGGGAACCTCCCACCCCCAATATATGTGAAGTTGGGAAATTTGAGCTTAGAGTTGGGAAATTCTAGATTTTTGTGACAATTTCTTTTTTAAAAGTAATAGTAAAAAAATTACGAAATTTTTATTGTTTTGGTGATTATGTTTCTGAGTACTGTAACAGTAAACAAGTTAAACTATTAAAAAAAATACAAAAAGAAATCAGCCGCACTCAATTTATCATTGTGTTTTTCAGTTATACAAAAATATTATACATCTACCAGGCCTAAATTTCTCTACTCCTGTCCATCAATAGCTGACTATCCAGTTCCTTTATTTCATCCAAAACTTTGTTCCTTTCTCAAAAATTTCAACCTACCTCACCTTCTCCTCCTAAAACAGAATCTAACTATTTATAATCCAAAGAGATTGCATCTTCTTTTGAAAATTGGAGATTTTTCGTAGCACAACAGAAAGGAATGTAGCCACCCACTTGAAACACAGCTGGGCAAGAAGATTTGATGAGTTTTCACAAATTGCAATATTTTTTTAACTAATTTCCCGATTTGTGGACAATATTTTACTCATTCTCGTAATTTTTTGCCACAAAAATTAGTTAACCCTTCGCAGTCAAGAAAAGGGCGTTATATGAGCAAATGTGTATATAAGAAGTCGTTGGTTCTGATAAATTTGTCACATTTTACTTTTATTTGTGTGTGTGTGCGAAATATATATTAGTCCTGTTTGTTTATATTTATGTGTGTTTGTGAAATTTTAAACCAAAAGTCCAGTGTTGTGTGTTTAAAGCTGTTCTAAAAAATGACTATAAATATCAGAACGAAAGAACCCTTCATAATAGGAAGAGAGTTTTCGTGGAAGATTTTGGAGCATGTAAAAATCCATTCGAGGATGATAAAGGTAAAAAAAGGACGATTTGAATTTGGAAAGAAATATGACTATGAAAGCTGTCCATCATCTGAAGAAAAAATCGACATGCACGGTAACGCTGACACGTTGCACTTGAATAAAATTTTGAAGAAATAAAGATTTCCTTATAGACAAGTTCACAAACAATTATGAATATTAGGATATGACTGAAGAAGCTGACTTCCGAAAGCGCGGTAGGAAAACGGTTTCACCAAAGAGAAGAGATAAAAATAATAGCACAGCAATGATCATTGATACACATATGTTTTACAGGAAATAATTATAAGAAATACAAGAAAACTTCGGCAATTTAGTAATGAGCTTAAATGACAATGTTCCCTATATCAGGAGAGTATTGCACCAATACATTTCATCTTTAAATTTCAATTGTGCAAGGCAAATTTGATTTTATTAAAAAATATTATTATAATATTCAATATTAACACTATTTCTGATGTTATTAACAGTCATAGAAGCGGTCTTTTTTGGGTCACCAATAATTTTTTAAAATTATTTCTGTGATAGGTTGCCTGAAAAATCTCAAGGAAAAACGGTACTTTTATGTTAGCCGGCCACATCTGATAAACAACAAAGTATTGTTCCCATTGCCATTCATTTAAAATATAAAGCTTTCACTCTTTTAATTTAAAATACACATATGTTAAATATACATATTACATACCTTTAAAATAGTTGTTTTTCACCCATTTCATAAAAAATTCAAAAGGATAAAAATAACAAATAATGCTATAAACAAAAATATTCTACTTCATCATCAATGTATTGTTTCTAATTTACACATGTGAAAAATAAAATATGCTACTCCACCTGAAAAAAAAAAAAATGCTATTGGCGAGATTTGTGCCCCGCTAACTTAAAAGACCGATAAAAAACATCATCGCGTAGCTGGTTTCTACGAAATTTGTAAGTGAAATCTAAAACCAAAAATTTTGTAAGGAAATTGTGTTAGTCAAAATAGAGACCACTCCGACGCCTATATTAGCGAACAATCAAGTTTGATGTCAAATATCAGTCAGGAATTGTTTGATTAAACCCATTTAACGAATATTTCTCCCCAAATCGACGATGGTTAGTCAAATAGCAATGTTGTCATTTGAGATCTGTCATAAACGGGTTCACCTGATTACATAATTTTCTATACTTTTCCAGTATAGGGATCATTGTCGTTTTTTTTTTTTTTTTTGTTTTTTTTAAAGCATGGCGCAATTCGGACTTCAAAAAGTGAGATTTGTGGACAAATGATATGAACAGCTATGAAAATAAATATGATGAACTTTTATGCTTTTCTGCCTATGTATTCATATAATAAACTTTTTAATGAAATATATTATTACTATTGTTATTTATATTCAATTTAATTCTGTTTTTATATAAAAAGAGATAAATGGCTTCTTTATAGTAAATAAATTCTATAATTATTGAACAAAAAACACTCATTGAAACTTTACTTCTTCCGTCAATCCGATTTTCTGCATCTCGCCAAGGGATTGCCAAGGATCGCCAAGGATATTGGAAAATTACCAAAATTTCCCCCATTGATACATAACTAAGCAATGTAGAACAATATATTATATGCTAAAGCTGTCTTTGAAAAATTATCAAACTAACAATGCAAACCCAGAAAAAACAGTATGTTAGAACTTTTTAAAAAGGTAAATTTTTGATAATTGGGGTCACCAGATTCCACAATTCTCCCCATAGCTGAGCAAGGTAGAAGGATATGTTAGATACTTAAACCCTCTCTGTAAAATTATCTGATTAAAAGTGCAAGTTCGATCGAAAAACATTCGGCAGAATCTTTTCAAAAGATTATTTTTTCATAATCTGGTTCATCTCATTAAAGAACTTTAAATCAGAATTCGATACCTAAGCAACGTAGACAACGTAGAATGATATGTTATATACTAAAACCTTCCAAAAAAATTACATATCTAACAGTGCAAGTTCAGGAGAACTCGAGTTATAAGCAACCGGAACGAAATTTCCATTTGTATTATATGTATGTATGTATATATATATATATATATATATATATATATATATATATATATATATATACCTATATATGTGTAAATGCAGTAGAATTAGATTACTCCAAAAAGGCTGCTATCCGCTTGAAAAATCACCAATATTGTAAACGTTGCTCAAACCAATGGTATGCTTATGCCTTTTTGGCTTAAAATCATATTATTTGGCGATAAAATCAATATCGTAAATAAACATACAACATGTAACACACAAGTACCATTATTTTAAGCCTAATGATAGATGCGTTTGATGAAAAAAAAAAGTAAAAAAAAAAAAAATGTCAGTCTAATATTGTCTTATCAAATTTTCTCGCGAATTTTTCTTAACCTGACGCAATAGATAAATCGCCAAATGTTGTTTAAAACTGCAATCTTTTTTACTGAATAAATTTGTACGCATTACGAATATTCTCTTTCTTGTTTAAATTAAATATTTTCGTTTTATAATATTACCACTCGTCAAAACTGTTTTTCATTTTCTCTTTTTCATCTTTTTTTTTCTTTTAATTAAAATTTGTAACAGTTTTTTCTTTTATTTTTCAAGGTGTAATAGCTGCTTCAATTTTTTTATCAACGATAAATTTCGCCAAGAAATAAACTGGTAAACCTTATCGTCCAAAATAACAAAACTTTCCGTCATAATTCTATAACTATTCTAGGTAGAATGATGTCTTGTAGCTTAAAACCTTCCCTGAAATGATACCTATCTAACGGTATAAGTTCCGTAAAAATGCATGCAGTAGAACTCGAAATCTAGGCGTTCGGAACGAAATTTCCGTTTGGATTTTATATATACTAGTTGCGTAGCAACCCGTTGTGTTGCTTTTGAATTGCATGAGACAATCGATCTTCTTGCGAAAAATGAAATCTTAACTTTATTGTAAATTTAGAAAGTCATTGCAATATTAATTTTATTAAATACAATATTTCAAATAATAAGTTATATTTACAATTTAAGTCAAAACTTTCCCAATAAAAATGCACATATTCTATAACTTTATTTGCCTAGAGCTTTTTGCTCTTCCAAGATTTTGCTTTGAATTTCGGAGTTCGTAGAAATGATGTAATTTGGGTCAACTTATACAAAAATGAATTTGTTTGGACGAATTTATTCAGAAGCATTTTATATTTATGAATTAAAATAAATATTTAAGGAATTATTTTCTTTTCTCGCTAAAACTTTTCTCTTTTTTTTTTTCGCTTTTTCGCATTTTTAATGTCCGCTTCGGAAAAGTTTTATTAGCCATCTTAAGGCAATGGTTGAAAATCTACTTTACGACTTTAAATTAAATGAAAATAACCTACGGTGTTTTTTTTTTTTTTTTTTTTTTTTTTTTTTTTTTTTTTTTTTGACGTCAACAGAATTTATCTCAATGTTTCAGTCGAGAGTCGAATTTGTGTTTCTAAAGTAAACGGATTCCGGAAGCTTGAATATGTGTGAGTTCGTATTTCGTGAAATTTTCTTGAAAACTACAATCATTTTTTCGCTATTTATTCAAATATACGTTAATTTCAATTTTAAAATGATTTCAAACAATGATACCTAATAATCCTTGTCATTTTCCCTTTTCTCTCTTTTATCCACAAAAATGGAGCAATTTTAGTTTCCATCATTACAGAAATGTCATAAAAAATAACGTAAAAATTTATATCTCGAAAACTAAACAAATTTTAAAATTCTAGAAACCACGTTTAACATCCTCGGACCCATGCGGATAACTCGTGTTAATTTGATCGCCCAACGCCCAACATTCCATATTCTAGGAGGAACAGCTGTGAAATACAAATGGACAGTCACTTTTTAATATAATAGATTGATGAAGTTTTAATTTCGCTATAAAAAATTAGTCAGGGACAAATGCTGAATTATTTATATTATTTTAAGTGCAAATGGCTTATTCCTTAAATGAGCCTGCACGCAATGGATATAGATTAAAAAACATTATTCTTGAAAATTATTTAAAAAGACATAATAAATAAATCAATTAAGATAAAGTTTTCAAGAAAATTGCATTTATATGTAGATTTTTTTCCCTATATAACGGGTGTAAAAATTGAAGATGCGAGATGTTTAGAAATTCGAAAAATTGCAGTAGCAAACATTGCAAATCCGACATTTAATCGTCAAGCGTTGCCATTCTCAAAATGACGTCAGCCGTACGCATGGACATATTTTCCCTTTAGATAGATTTTCAAACGTGAAGTTCCGTTTGTCAGCTAAAACTTTGCATGTGAAAATGTATTCTTTTGGCTTGAGGGTCTAATTTCAGTACCGCGAAGTACAAATTCCAGAAACTGATGTCTTTTAGATGTATTCGTGTAAAAATATATAGTTTTATCAAAGAAAAGGATTGTTTTCTTTTAAATATGGCACTTGCTGAAGCATTACGCCAAGTGTCTCAAATTCGGTATCAGCCGAATCTCTCTATTCTAAAAAAAAGTAACTACCGCTGTCACCGCCGCCGCCGCCGCCGCCGGTTTTGAATTTTTTGTGACCGGAGGTCTTTCTTCGTTAATATTAAAAAAACTGTTGCATACAAAAATATGAAAATCGGTAGTATTATAGAAAAATGTTTGATAAACACGCTGATGCAGACAGTTTTCAAATCGAAGAATTATTTTAAGAGATATTTAATGCCAAAGTTGGACAAAATCGTTCCATTAAAAAAGTTTTATAGGAGCAAAAACTGTACATAGGAATTTAATCATTTTTAGATCATTTTATGCGTCAGAATTTCCCGGTGTGCAGATTGCAGTTAGTTTTTTAATTTGAATAATTTTTTGAGGTTTTATTTCTATTTTAAATTCAAATTTTCGGCATTTCGAGAGATATTTTTTACAAACTAGGGGGCTCGGCCCCCTACGAGCTACGCTCGCCAACCCCCGTCCAGACACCGCAGACTCTAAATGCACGCTAATTTGATCGGCTTTAAAAAGATTTCGAAAGATTGAATTATAATTTAAAAAACAGTGACGATCTCCCTATAAACGAATTTCTATTCATTTCTCTTTGATTGGGGAATTTTAACGCCAAATCCGTTGCGGTACTACTTGATTATCCTGTCGACCAATTTCGCCAAATTATATAAATCGCCAAACCACTCGCCAAATTATACAAATTGATATAATTTTTATTTTAAATAACGAAAGAACAAATAAATTCGTACAACATTAATAAAAACACAAATAAAACGTCGAAATAAAAATAACTTGATGACGTAGACACGTGTAACAACATTTCAAAATAAGCTAATATAAAAGGAATTAAGTAAAGAGAGTCTTTGTCTCCTGGTATTTTTTAACAAAGCGAAAAGAAAGTTCTGTTAAATGAGACATTTTAAATTAATTCTCAAAATATCAAATAAATGTCTAGCGCAATTTCTAAATTTAAACTTTTTTGCAATATTATTTTGTGTTCATTTTATGTAATAACTATAATGTGACGTAAATATGACGTAATTTCTCCTAAGACTTCTAACGCATGTTAATGAATTTATTATTTTACAATATCCTTTCTCTTTTAAAATTCACCTGTATACTTTTTATGACGTAATTTTTAATAAGTTCCTGCTTTTTATACGTAATTACTTAATTCTAATTTGAAAATTTTTTTCCTGTTTATAATAGTCACGTGTAAATAAATTTTTAATTTGAAGCAAACATTATTGCTTGCGCTTTTTATACAGTTGGCAACAGTTTAAATTAGTACAATTTTCTGAAATCTGTAAAAAATATCTCTAGAAATGCTGAAAATTTGAATTTAAAATAGAAATAAAACCTGAAAAAATGAGTCAAAATAAAAAAATTAATGCAATCTGCACTCCGGCAAATTCTAACGCATAAAATGATCTAAAAATGATTACGCTGCTATGTATATTTGCTGCTATAAAACTTTTTTAGTGGAACGATTTTGTCCAACTTTAGCATTAAATAACTCATAAAATAATTCTTCGATTTGAAAACTGTCTGCATCAGCGTGTTTATCAAACATTTCTGTATAAAACCACCGATTTTCATATTTTTGTATGCATTATTTTTGTTAATATTAACGAAGAAAGGCCTCCGGTCACAAAAAAATCAAAACCGGCGGCGGCGGCGGCGGTGACAGCGGTAGTTACTTTTTTTTAGAATAGAGAGATTTTAGAAAATTGTATTAATTTAAACTGTTGCCAACTGTATAAAAAGCGCAACCAATAATGTTTGCTTCAAATTAAAAATTTATTTTACACGTGACTATTATAAACAAAAAATATAAAAAGCAGGAACTCATTGAAAATTACGTCATAAAAACTATAGTTACACGTGAATTTTAAATGAGAAAGAATATTGTAAAATAATAAATTCAGTAACATGCGTTAGAAGTCCTAAATAGGAGAATTTACGTCATATTACACTTATTACGTAAAATGAACAAAAAATAATATTGCAAAACAGTTTTAATTTAAAAATTGCTCGAGACATTTACTTGACATTTTAAGATGATCATAATATTTCATTTCTAACAAAAGTATTTTGACGTGAATATTAAAAAGAGAAAGAAAAGTTTGGTGAAAATTACGTCAGATTATAATTGTCAGATTCAAATTATAATTCAATCTTCCGAAATCTTTTTAAAGGCGGTCAAATTAGCGTGCTGTTAGAGTCTGCGGTGTCTGAACGGGGGTTGACGAGCGTAGCTCGTAGGGGGCAGAGCCCCCTAGTGAAAATATATTGCAACATTAGCTTTATTAGCGAAAATGTTTTTTAAATAGTGACGTCATTTTCTGTTCAGACTTAAAATAGTTACTTTTAATTGTAATGAGTAAATGATATCAATAAGGATAAATAAACCCCAATATTTCTTTTTTTCTGCAACAGTGGAAATAATACGATTGCTACCATTTTGATGAAATTTCAAAAAATCTTTTCAAATTAAATTAAAAATATAAAAGTGAAAATATTTAGAAAAATAGCTAGTGCGAGGAGACATCTACAAATGAACAGCTTTCATTTAAAAAAAGAATTATTAGCAAAATTGGTACAGTAGAAAGTTCAAGGAAGATGTCTAATAAAGCTATCTTGTGTTTTCAATCTATAGATTATTTTTTCTCTTTTAACAGTTGCCTAGCAACTCTGTTTCATACAAATTACATTTAAAAGCACATATTTTTCCCAATTCGGCTCTAAAAATTTAAATTGTTCGACTACATATATGTTAAATTCGTGCTTTTTTATATATTATTCTTTTATTTATTTATTGATGAAGCTTTAATTTCTTTGTAGAAAATTAGCGGGACAGAAATTCTGAACTTTTTTTTATGTGCAAATTGTTTATTAATATTTCGCAATGGAGCCGGCACGGCAAAATCATTTAACTGATAAATAACAACGAAATAAAGCCAAAACTCACTGGGTTTTATAACAGACGATATTATTGACATAGCACGTATTTTAATTTCAAATTTTTTTCGGTTTTTATGAGAAAATGGCAACTAAAAGATACAACAATCTACTATTTTCGTTTTTTCCCCTTTAGTTTCAACATAAATGGAGTACTTCAGCTGCCACGATTACAAAAAAAGTAATAAAAACTACAAAAAAAAAATAATGTCTTAAAATTAAAATGAGATGCAGCTTTCAAACAAATTGCATTTAAAAGAGCATTTTCTTCGTTATATGGCGGTGTAAAAATTTAAAATGTGCAATGTTTAGAAGTATAAAAATTTGCAGTAGAGAAAATTACAAAACCAAAATTTTATTTCAAATTTCAAAGTGTTGCCATTCGCAAAATGACGTATGCGTTACACACAGATATGTTTGTCCTTTATAATATAGATAACTAGCAGGCTATGCCCGCTACGCTGGTCAATATTTCCAAATGAACCTTGGATTAAACTAAATGGTGAATTTGAACTTGTATTTTAAACAATATGGATCTTCAGCTTGACCTTGCTCATTACTGAAAACGATGCGAACGCCATTGCGATATAATGTTATCTTAAGCGTTGGACAAAATTTAGCAATTAAGAAGTAATTGTTTTAGTTGATTATAAACAGCGCACTTATGGTCGGGTAATGAGGCCGTTATGACAACAGGAATTAATACCTCTGTAACTAATTAACATATAATGAAATCGTATATACTAACACCATTCCTAAAAGTCATGCAACAGGGCCTCTTGTAACAAAATATGTTCTGTAGATTTTTTTAAAAAGGCTAAACTTTCATAATCAGGTTCACTTAATTTTTGAACTTTTACTGTTGCTCTATAACTAAGTACCCTTGAACAATATGTATACACTAAAACCTTTCCAAAATTATTACCTAACTAATTGTGGTATATCCTACGAAAGTATTATAAACAATCGGAATGAAATACAAATTTCTGTTGTAAATATATAGTAGATGATGATGATGCGATTTTGTGTAATAAAATTCATAGTAAAGTTTTCGCTTCAAACATAAACGATGCTTTCAACATTAAAGCTAATACACCAATATGTGAAGTATCCGATTATGGAAGGTTAACTTGAATTCTCATGAGCAACTACTCAAAGAAAAGTGAATAAGTGGCTTTTGTGATAATTTTATGTCAGCCGGGCGCAGGTAATAAATCAATAAAGATTGTTTTCATAGCAAATTCTTATTTTATTATTTTCATTTAAAACACAAACCTTTCACTCATTTCATTTAAAATGCATGCCTTATACTAATTTCATTTAAAAAACTGAAAAGATAAACAATAACAGGAAATAATGCCATAATTAAAAACAAAAAAATATTTTTAATTTACATACG
Organism: Maratus speciosus; assembly: GCA_963932465.1. Classification (NCBI taxonomy): domain Eukaryota; kingdom Metazoa; phylum Arthropoda; class Arachnida; order Araneae; family Salticidae; genus Maratus; species Maratus speciosus. The sequence continues at coordinate 334,247,174 of OZ010800.1, forward strand.
CAAAATGTAACTACTGCTACTGGAAATTTAAAAAATGCTATCAGCGAGATGTGCGCACAGTTGTTATAAATGTACCCATTTTTTCTTCTTATCGAGGAGCAATTTATAAATCGCACAATATTATTCCGATTCCAATTTCTTTCATTGAGGAACCTATGACCGGAAAAAATGGAAAAAGACTCTTGTAGATTCTTCGGATGACGGCATCTGACGCCATAAACCGAGTTTATATATATAAAAATAATTTTTAAGTCGTTACAAACATTGCTTTCATACTTAAATATTTTCATTGGTACTACTTGTTATCCCGTCGACCAATTTCGCCAAATTATATAAATCGCCAAACCATTCGCCAAATTATATAAATTGACATAATCATTATTTTAAATAACGAAATAACAAATAAATTAGTATAACATTAATAAAAATACAAATAAAACGTCGAAATTAAAATCCCTTGATGACGTAAACACGTGTAGCTTGTTTAAATTCAAGTGAATTTGATATTTACGATCAACCATTATTGGCATTTAATCTTACAGTTTGACGATAGATTTTTGGTCGACGGAATATCTAAGTAGTACCTTTTCCATTTTTGTTTTATAACGCTAAATTCTCAGTAATTTTTTTCCTTTTATTTTACATAAAATCACTATTTAAAAAAAAAATTAAGATGCTTGCTTTTTTATTTCAAACTCATAGAGCCGTTTTTATTTTTTAGCCAAAAGGGTTGATTTGAATTTTTTCCGTTGCTAGAGTAACGGATGTAATGATAGATATTTTGAGGTTTAGATGTCAAAGACACCGCCAAATTAGAAAAATATGAAATGTGTCATGAACTGTTGGACTTATAAAAATTTATTTGGTAGCATTCGATTCAGCATACAAAACTACATTAAAATATGCTTTCATTTGACGCATAATTTTGATATTCGATTTTTTTCCCCTCCCCGTGCAAAAACCATTAGGGGTGACACTTTAGAAAATCCTTTCTTAGCAGAAGTCTATGTCATAAGAAGTATTTTTACCACGATTTTCAAGATTTTAGGTTCAGTAGTTTGCGCTGTGCGTTAATTAGTCCCCTAATCCAAACTTTATTTTATATACTATATTAGATATGCCATTTTGCGGTGAATCGATGATCGAAAATTAGTCCAATATCATTTGAAATATTACATAACAGAGGAGAAAGTACGAAGAAAGACGAAGAAGAAATGACGAGTTACAAAAGACTTGTAATTATTTTTTTTTTCAAAATGTTAAATTTTTCGATAGTAATAACGTATTAAAACATAAATTTCCTTAAAAATTATCTTTATTTCCTAGATTTCGAATCTGTGAATTTTCCTATAAATGAAATTGGCGATATGACTTGAGAAAAAATGAAATAAACAATAGATAATATTTGCTTAAATAAAATGGGTAATATTCGTTGATCTGAGTTCGAGTTTATAAATATCACATGCTTTCGGAATTACGGCGAAAAACATTTTAAAAAGTATGAAATTATTTTACAATATGTATGTGTGGCAGAAATTCACACTGAAATTTAAGTATTCGATTCCATTTTTAAAATATTAACTGATATCTATATAAGTTACAATTGAATATGAAAATGTACTCAAAAAATGATCTCTTTCACCTAAAAAAACACCATTTGTGAGAACATCCTCAAGCTAATGCATTTTTGGCTTAAAATCACATTGTTTGGCGACAAAAGAAAAATAAAAAATTGTAAAGAAACAAATAGTAATTACACATGTGAATCACAATTACATCTGCTTGTTTCTTCTATAAGTCACGTGATGGGACAATTAGATATTAAAAAAAAAAGAAGAAAAGAACAGAACAGAAACAAAATGTCGTTAAAATTTCATCTAATCAAATTTTCAGATTCGTTTCCATATCTAACGCAAGCGATAAAGAGCCAAATATTGCGTATCAAGTGTAATATTTCTTATTAAATTAATTTTTAAGCATTACAAATGTTTCTTTCAGGTTTTGATCAAATGTTTCCGTTTTTTAATATTATCACTCATTAAAACGGATTTTCTTCTTCTTTTTTTCTTATTTTTTTTTCATTTAAATAAAATTAGTAACAGTTTTTCTTTTATTTTTCGAGGTTTAATAGCCGTTTCATTTTTTTTTTTTTTTTTTTTTTTTTTTTATCAACGATGAATTTCGCCAAGAAATAAAATGGTAACCTTATCGCCCAAAATAACAGAATTTTCCGTCATAATTCTAAAACTAATATAGGTAGAATAATGTGCTTAATTATAGCTTAAAACCTTCCCTGAAACAATACCTATCTAACGGTATAAGTTCCGTAAAAATCCATGCAGTAGAACTAGAAATCTAGGCGTTCGGAACGAAATTTCCATTTGGATTTTATATATATAATAGATAATAGAATAGATAATAGATTTTATATATATATAATAGAATAGATAATACATTATGTGTTATGAACTATCTCAAAGTTTAAAACAGATCGCATTGTTAGATTTCCTAATTTTAACAATATCGCGTTATGTAAGTTCCACATTCCACCACCAGGGAGCGCACTCTATTCTTAACGAAAGCGTATCTGAACGAAACTCCTTCATGCAACCTTTCGTAGATACATGAATCGGGAGGGTGGCGGTCTTAACCAATAATTTAAGATAATTGCTGAAATTACTACGAAAAATATTTTAAAGGGGCCCTACGCGGGCCCCTAATAGAGTTAGAGGAAATCGGAAGACGGCAAAATAATCGCGGGGAAAAGTTTGCTTGGGTGCTTCGGAGCTACTTTTGGCGCGTGATCTAAGCTCTACGACCAATAGGAGCCCAGATATTTAAGGAAATATGAAGTAACTAAGTCCAAAATAACAGAATTTTCCGTAATAATTCAATAACTAATCTAGGTAGAATGATGTGTTATAGCTTAAAACCTTCCCTGAAACGATACCTATCTAACGGTATAAGTTCCGTAAAAATCCATGCGGTAGAACTCGAAATCTAGGCGTTCGCAACGAAATTTCCGTTTGGATTTTATATATATAATAGATAGTTTCATTTTCAGAACCGATTCTAACCGGTTTCAAAAGTGAAACTATCTTGATATGAAAAACTCTAACCAAAATCGAACAAGTGGGTAAGTGTGATCACAGATCGCACAGAGGGTTTCGTTTAATATTCCTTTCAAAACACTTTATCCTTTTGCAAAAACTGTTAGTTCCAGGTTTCGCAATCAGGGGGCACTCTATTCTAACCAAATCTCTATCCAAACGAAACTCCGTTTTAGAAACTATGCGTAGGTATATTAGTCGAGGGGATCGGACCCATAGCACCCGAGATAGGTATGCGCCCCCTGGCGGTAAAAACTGGAACTAAAATATATACGGCTATGGTGCATAATATGAAAGAGTGGTTAAAAGAGTGTAGGCAAAAGTTAGAAAAGTGCACCTCGGGTGAAAAGGGGGAGTATAAAAAATTGCTTAAAATACACAAGTTAGAGCACAGAGGGTTAAATATAAGATTTTTTCGAAATTTTATGATTTGTCGTTTAATCGCAAGTGTTCAGCTACAATTATGCAAAAATTTCAAGTCTTCAAGTTAATTAGGGGCTGAGTTAGAAAGAAAAACTTAAAATACACATGTTAGAGCCCAGAGGGTTAAATATAAGATTTTTTCGAAATTTTATGATTTGTCGTTTGATTGCAAGTGTTTAGCTATAATTTTGCAAAATTTCAAGTCTTCAAGTCAATTGGGGGCTGAGTTAGATAGAAAAGCTTAAAATACACAAGCTAGAGCCCAGAGGGTTAAATATAAGATTTTTTCGAAATTTTAGGATTTGTCGTTTGATGTGAGGTGTTCAGCTATAAGTATGCAAAATTTCAAGTCTCTAACATATATAGTTTCTGAGAACGGGCTCTGTGACGGACAGACAGACAGAGGAGCGAGACGAATAGGGTTTCGTTAGATGAACGAAACCCTAAAAAGTAGAAACGCACGATAAAAGTTATCGACCTCACGTACCCTATGCAAAAAAATTTTAAAAATATTAAAATGCAAGCGAGAAATCTGAAAAGATTTTTCCCACAGGTTTAACATTAGCGTTAAAATTTCTTCGCGTTACTAGTTTTAACCCTTTACGCGGAAAAACTCGAACGCTAACGTTAAACCTATGGGACGAATCTTTACAGATTTCTTGCTCACATTTTAATGTAATTTGAAGGGAGGTTTTTTTCTTTTTTAATAGAATACCTGAGGTTGAAATATATTGTTGTAGGTTTGTTCGTTTTTGTTTTGGTAACAGTTTTTCAATATGCGGACACTTTCACTTTCGGAAGCGGTTGGAACCTGTTCTGAAAGTGAAACTATTTTCGTATAAAAAAACTGTAACCAAAATCGAAAAATTACACACACGCTAACATTAGATATTGACCTCAGGTAACCTGAAAAAAAAAATCGTGTAAAAATATTCAAATGCAAGCGAGAAATTTGAAAAGATTTTACCCATAGGTTGAACATTAAGTGTTCAAATTTCTTCGCGTGACTAGTATAGACTCTTTACGCGAAGAAACTCAAGTTAAATCTATGAAAAAAATCTTTACAGATTTCTCACTCGCATTTTAATATTTTCAAATTTTCGTTAAATTGGATACCGGAGGTCGATATCTATTGTTGTGAGTTTGTAATTTTTCTATTTTGTTTGCATTTGGTTTTTTTTTTTTTTTGTTTTTATATGAGGATAGTTTCACTTTCACAACACGTTCCAATAATAAAAATGTCCGCATAAAAAAAAGAAGAAAGAAAAAAAAAATTGAACAACAAAATCGAAAAATTACAAACGCACAACTATATATGGGGCATTCTCACAATCTTTTGACTTTTGGGGGGAAAAATCTGACAAAATTAAACTTGCTAAAATAACATTTTAATCTGATAGACGAATGCCTTAATGATTCAAAATAAAGAAAAAATGGTCAGCAGTGAAAATTTTTTTATTTAACCGAGGTTTAAGTTAAACTAGCAAGTTTAATTTTCCTTACCATTTTACCCCTATAACTTTTTATTTTCTTCTAAATTTTTACTTATAATGAATTTGCATAGTACCCACAGGGCATTCAAATAAGAAATAACAACAATGTAGTACTTTTAATACAGAATTTTTGTATAATATTGTCTTAAAGGGGTGTTAATGAAGGGACGGTAAGGTAAAAAAAAGGGACGGTGAGGATGGAACGGTAAGGAAAATTACCACCTATTTTTAGGAAAATCATGTTAAGACTAAATGTTAACTAAGTGTACATAGACTAAGTGTACATGTTAACTAAGCCACAATGTTCATTGATTTTTAGAAACAGTTGTTAACATTGGATTAAATTAATTTTTTTTTTATAATTTACCTCGAAAAGTGCAGGAATAAACCTTTGGGACGGTGAGACTACCAATAAAGCCACGATGCTTGAAATTGATATTTAAATGCTGATTTAATTCTACAGTAAATTTCCTGCCAAAGAATTTTAGACATTCTTTCTCTAGCATACTTCTGCATGAAAAAAAGTTGAAAAAAATTCTGTGGCTGCATCTGAAATGGTTTTCTGTATAATTTTAGAAGAGGGATGGTAAGGAATCTAAAACCCAGGGACAGAGTTTAAAAAATAATAACAGACCTAAAAATGTGTGCAGGTTAATTTTTAGCTACATATTTATATATAAAACAATAGTTCCAGTTTCAGAAAAAAATTACATCGAATTATTTTTATTGAAACAATTTTATCCAGACAGCTCCAAACTTAAAAATCAGCATCAGGGACACGGGGCGGTATTGGAGTTTTCCAGGTGTTTGGACCCCCAACATCGTCCAAAACTTATTTATCTCGTTAATATTGTTGTGCAGTCATGCAATGGGATGTTCCCCAGTATATGAAATAAAAAAAAAAAAACACAAAAAAGTGTATTAAAATAAAAATTATTATTTAGGGACATGAAAGTCAAAAGATAGTAAGAATGCCCCATATATCGACCTCAGGTATCCTATGCGTATATATCTCTATCATTAAAGCTGTATAGCTTTATCGCTGTGAAAATTTCTCCCACATACTTAACATTAGCTTTTGAGTGTTTCGCCGCATGACTAATGTAGGTTCACTTCAGTCGCGGGAAGAAAGGAAAACGCTAATGCTAAGTCTATGGGAGCGTTATTTTCAAATGTTTCGCTCAAATTTAAATATTTTTGATTTTTTTTTTTTTTTTTTTTTTTGCATAGGATAGCTGAGGACGATCTACAACCGGGCTAGTTTTTACTTTTCCGATTTCGGATTCTTTTTTTAAAAAAACTATTACTTTCGTAACCGATTCCAAAATTGAAACTATCCTATTATAAAAAAAAACCCAAACAAACTATAATTTAAATTGAAAAAGTAAAAACTAGTCCGGTTGTAGATCATCCTCAACTATCCTATGAAAAAAGAAAAAAAAAAAAAAAAAAAAAAAAACATTCAAAAATATAAAAATTTGAGCGAGATATTTGAAAATAACGTTCCCATAGACTTAGCAGTAGCGTCCGACTTTTTCCAAGTGAGTAGTATGGGGAAAAACACCCATTCGCCAATGTTAATCCAATAAGAGAAATTTTTTAAGATAACTCGGTTGCATTTCAATATTTTTAAATGATCTTTTTTATATACGTTCACTTTTGGAGCCGGTATAAACAGTGAAAAGAGTGAAAGTGCCCGCACACAAAATAATAATAATAATAATAAAAAGAAAAAAAGAAAAGAAAAGAAAAACTTCAACAAACTTAAAATAAAGTAAAAAATCACAATGCTGAAATTGACCCCAGCTATCCAATGCAAAAGAAAAAGTCTTTTAAAAATATAAAAATACAAACGAGATATTTTTAAAAATATGTCTCGTTGGATTAACATTAGCGATTGGGTCATTTTGCCTAAGGAGTTATAATTTGTGATCACCTTTAGAACTAATTGTAAGCAGGATTCTTGGAAACAGTAAAAGTTTAACTTGTAACTTTTAAAATGCACTCCATTGTTTCTCTCTTTTAGGATGCAAAGACACGAAAATAATATAGAGAAGAATGTTAAATAATTGAATGTTAATTTGGTAAATATTATGTTAATACTTTGTGTTAGAAACTATTATTTGTAACTGTGCGAAAATAAACTTTGTAATTATTCTATAACCTATATTGTTTTATTGTAACTTTGTTCTCTTTAAAATCTTGAAACGTTTCAAATATTTTGTTGTTGTGGAATTATATTTATTCAGATTTGAGAATAGGGAAATTTCAATTTTAAAATGAGTTTTTTTCCCCTCTGGAAGTTAATAAGTTTTAGCAATATATTCCACTTTGGCCACAAAGAAATTAAAATAAATTATATTTTCATTAATAAAATTATATATGAAGTTGAAACTGGGGGGGGGGGGGGGGGGGGATATATTCATCTAGTTTTGTTCAAAGTGGAATGTTAGCCGGCCGCTAATCTCGCCAATACCTTTTTAGGGTTCCGTAAGTAAAAAGGGAACCATTATAAGATCACTCCTGTTTTGTCTGTCTGTCACACCCATTTTACTCGTAAACTATGGAAAGTGGTAAGCAGGGGCGTATTTAAGCAGACTTCATTAGGGGGGCGTATATGACGATTTTGCCGACTAACTTAAATATATATATATATATATATAATACTTAAATATATATATCTTTAAAATTACGTTTCTGTGTTTGTATATATGCATCTACCCGGTGTCCTAAAATAGACTGACTGATTTTAAAATTCAATAACTTGCAAATGCTGACAACAATAAAATTAAATTCTTGCAGGAGGAGTATGAAAGATGTCAGGAGTTTTTTTACTGCGGTTATCGGTTTTAGTTTAAAATAAAGGCGATAGGTGGCGCTGCTAGCAATAGGCGCTAAATTGGGGCCTGATTTTTAGCCTCTCTCTTTTCTCAATATTGATGCGAAAGAAGGAGATTAAATATATGCAGTGGGCCCTAAGAACACAACTGCATTGGCGACAGAGAACCACTCAATATATAGTGGAATCTCGTTTTCCCGACAGCCGGTTTGCACGTCACTCCGCTTATGACGTCAGTTTTTCAAAGTCCCAATTTTCTGTATATATCGTTAATGTAAATAAAGTCCGGATTTTACACCGTTGAATAATTTTCATCTCCGGATATCCCGACAGTTTAGGAAAATGTCCATTTTTCATAATCTATCTTATAAGCACGGCAATTAAGCGGTCAGAAATGTCTTAGCCAAACTTTTCACAAAAGTGTCTAAATTACCCATTGAGATAAATGAGAAAATTTACTTCAATCCTTTATCTAAATAAATTAACCCACACGCTGCTATGAATGACCCACTTAAGCTCCAGATAGACGTATCAGTCTACTCGCGGTTTTTTTGTTCTGATCAGGTGGCGCTTTCATGTGGCTACACTTCGTTTTTCATCCGACAAAAACCGAAGCATTGCATTGCTTTGAAACGATCAGAAATTATCTAGCATCTATTTCTGAAACAACGAATATTGATTACAATTGATTGCATAATATTGAAAAAATAATTGTAGGAAGCACATCTAGGGATAAGCAAACCTTAATTAATCAATATTTCATGTAACCATAGGCGTAGCGTCGGGGGGGCACGTGCCCCCCCAACCTTCTGTACCCCGGGCGCTAGAACAGAAAGCTTAGGGGGCGCCAAATGAAGATTTTTTTGTCTTTACATACAAAAATGTATAATATATATGTATATATACGAATTCGCATAAAAATGTCTCAAAGCCAGAAAATCCAAAAGGAAAACTGAACCAAATGCATTAAAATTTACAAATATATAAAAAGATTCATCTATAACAGAAGACTGCAAATGAATTAGAAAAAAGAGCTGTTCTCCAAATGTACCATGCTTACGCCTTCTATCACTTAAATCCCTTCCTGCGTCAGGAGAATCACTAACATTTTCCAAGGTCAGTCTCTACCCTATCTTCTGTGTGAAACTGACCCTCATCGATAATTGCCAAACGTCAACCGATTTCCCTGAAAGGGGGACTGCAGAGGGGGCCCCGGGCCCCAGAACAAAAAGTGAAGGGGGCGCCAAATGAAGATTTTGTTTGGCTCTGAGTTTTCTGATGAAAACATTCCATGAAGGCTGCTCTAATTTTTTTTTAAATCTCTCTCCCTGAGCAGCATTGAACTTTTTTTTCCCGCCTTGCTATAGGCAAGGTCGAGCGACTGTCCGGGACAAAAAAAAAAAACAAAAAAAAAACGAGAGAATGAGTCAGGACCGAAACTAGGGGGGGGGGGGGGGTAAGCCCTGGGCGCCACGCGAAGGTGGCGCCAGATGAAAATTTGGTTTGTCGTTTTATGCAGTATATAAATGTGCGTGTGAAATTTGTGTAAAAAATATTTTGTAGCCGAAAAACCAAAAAGAAAAGCTGAGTAAACTGCATTAAAATTGTCAAATAGATAAAAAGATTCTCCTGCAATATACAATGAACATGAATACAACAGAAAATGAATAACCTCATTCTTTTTTTTTATATAATTACTTTTTTACATGCATATCACCATATCTGAACTTAGAGATGGTGAGGTCAGGTGACTGGTTGGGACAATAAAAACCAAGCTGTCGAAAATTCACAAAATAAAAAGTAAAAACTTAATAATTTTGTTGTTGTTGTTTTGAGTCACACATAAATTTGAAAATTAGCATTAGGTTCAGGAAAGTATCTAGACATATCAATCTATAAATAAGAAGAGTGGTATAAGTGATAATTCCACAAAACTGGTGTAAATAGTACAGGAAGATATTTTACAACACTGAAATTCATTTTCATGCCTACAGTAAATCGTAGTTTTTATAGTTCATGAAACGATGTGAGTCATATCACTGTAACATTAAAGTGCCTCAAATGTAATAATTTGTAATGCTACAACAAGTAAAATCTGGAAAAATGAAATGTGTCTGTAATGGAATCTTGTCTTAAATGAAAAAAACTACCCGGTTCCAACAGAAAGTATTCCAACACTTATACCTGCTAAAACGAAAACCTGTATAAAGCGGAATTATTTCCCATTCCTTTTGATTTTTTTCCAGGTTTTAGTGAATAAATATTTGACAAAGCTGGTTATATATTTCAGTATTACGTATTTTATTGTTACGTATTTTACTGTTACGCATTTAAAATTTTAAAATAAATCCACTAATAGAAACTTTCTTAAATTTCTCTTTGTAAATTTACTTTGCGGAGAAAGGGAGAGGGGCGATAAAATCCATGTTTGCCCCGGGCGATATTATATCTAGTTTCGGCCCTGGAAGAGTGCACAAAGTAAAATGCTTTAGTAAAACCATTTAAAAGAAGAAATATATATATAGCATTTGCAGTGGTACAGTAAAAAATCTCGCACAGGGCGCCATGGCTAATAAAACCGTCCCTGCCTTTATCCCTCAAAATGATTTTTCTCTTCTTTTTGCCATTTCTAGGCGTTTTGCCACCTTAGGCGGAAATTGAAAAATGCCGCTCTGTTCCTTTTGGTGCAATTATTTTTTACATTACTTTTGGGGCAATTGTTTTTTGCAACCAACTAGATCCAGTCTTAGAGAGACGAGGCGAGCTTGGGCGACTGACTGCCCGTGATAAACAAAAAAGGGCGCCACCGCAGCCGCCCCTGCTTTTACCTTACCAAATTGCATTTCTCATCCTTTTGCCATTTCTAGGTAGGTGACAACTGAAAAATGTCGCCCATGTCTTTTACTAAAATTACATTTTTTATATCCAGATCCGGCCTCAAAGGGCGCGAGGTCGGGCAACTGTCAACGGCTAAAGACTAAGGGTTGAAATATATGCAAGATAGAGTAGTAACTCATTTTTTAAATGTTTTTTAAAGAATATAGCCCGGACCGAAACTAGGGAGGTGCAGAAAGGGCATGTGTCCCAGGTGCCAGAACAAAGGCGAAAGGGCGCTAAATGGACATTTGGGTTGTCGTTTCATACAAAAATTATATATATATATGAAATATAAAGAAACTGGCAAGCTAATGTTAAACCTATGGGAGCGTTCTTTTCAAATTTCTCTCTTGCATTTTAATATTTTAAAAGGATTTTTTTTTCCTTAGGATAGTTTAGATTGATCTTTAGCATTGCTATACTTTTCTTTACGAGCGAGACAATTTAAAAAGAACGCTCCCATACGTTTAGCATTAGTGATCCAGTTTCTTCGCATAACTAGTGTAGGCTCTTAACCCTTTGAGGGGCGGTGGGATATATTATATCCCACCTACGATTAATGAAGATTTGTACCAGAAAAATTTTATTAAATTTTACTTTTCTAATTTTGGTAGAAAAATGTCATAAAATTGCTTTTCCTTATTTTGCAATAAATTTTTTGAAAGATTCAGGTGCGAATTCGATGTTACAGTAACGCAATTACTTGCCTCTCAAAGGGTTAACGCTCAGGCTAATGTTAATCCTATGGGAGCGTTGTTTACATAGTTTCAGCTCTAATTTTTATTATTAAATGATTTTTATTTTTTATAATTGTTATTTATTTATTTATTTTATTATTATTATTATTATTTTGCATAGGGTACCTGAGATCGATAACTTTTTTGTGCGTGAGGAGAAGGGGAGGGGTAGGGGGGCGGACAAAATCCATGTTTTATCCCGGACGCAAAAAAGGCTAGTTTCGGCCTTGAACGTATGATTGATATAAGATGTACTCAGGACCATCGCGTTTTAGACGTTTTGTTGGTGGGGGAGAGGATCTTAAATTGTTAAGTCAAATTTCAGTATTTGCCAACTCATTGAGAAGTAAAAATAAATAGTTCTCGACATTTGCCAACCAGTTTTATAATGTTACCAAGTTACCACATTTAGAAAATGTAATATATCTCTTATTTGTAAAAAGCTTAATAATATTCCCAATTATATTTGTAACTTTTGTCAAACCTATCAGAAATAGAAAGTGTTTTGTAGTTTTTTATTAAATTTTTAAACAAATTTTCCAATTAAGTTTGTAAATTTGTCAAGTGTAACAGCATTCGCAAACGTTTGGAGAGGGGCTCCCCCCTTCCCCCCCTTTGCGAGGTCCCTGGTTGTACTTATTGTGCAAATTATTAAAAACATTCATAAGTCACTGTTTTAAAAGGATATGTGATTGTGTATAATACATGGGATTTGCAGATAAATTAATGTGAAATTTATATTCACATATTTTAGGACTGTGATTTATTGAGACTTTTACAACGACGATAAATGGCAATGATTTTCAATTTTTTCCTTTTTTTTTTAAAGATGCAATCAAATTTAAACCTCTTTAGTATGTAGCATTTCACCCACTCTCTCTTCCCCCCAAAACAAAAACGCTTTAGTTCTCAACCATCAATTCGGTGCTGGCCAGTCATTGATATTTGGTCAGTAGTTGTAAATTGATCGGTAGTAGAAAAATTTTTCCTAACTGCAAAGCTATATACTATTTCTTATATTTCCAGTCACCATCGTAGTTTAATTGCAGTGAGTAACATGGTCACACAAAGAACTTCTTTGACCTCTGAACTCGTGTTTCCCTCTTGTGCAAAGTAGATAGTAGGAGCGTCTCTACCTAACCCCCCTCCCCCCACACACACACACACGCTCCTATACACACTTGGTTTGGTCTATTCTGGTCATTTGTGAGAATCTGCTTGTAGATAAATGTTGTTATTATTTTTTTAACTGATCAGGAATGAATGACCCACGCAAAAACAAGCGCGATAAAAAAGTAGGAAATTTTTATAGAAAACTCAATAAAAAGAGATGTCACGGAGTACGCCATGCTGGTTTTAAATTCATGCAAGTCTGGCTTCAGAAGGACGAAAATGGAACAGAAGGTAAGAATATACAGAATTGTTTGTTTTAGTAAATTAATACGTTTTCAGAAAAAAACAAAAATCCCCACTCAAAAATGTGATTATTTTTGACACATTCATAAACTCATTTCTATTCCTATTTGCCTGAAAATTACAGCATTCTCCATTTTCCTAACATTTTTCCTATTTCGAAGCAGCTTGATTTAAAGTGGATTACTAAATGGATCCGTCTTGTAATTGTCAGCCTTCGAATTCGGAAATCAAAAGTCCAACTTTGATGTTATTTTATTAAAAAAATAGGGGTTTTTAAGAAAAAAAGAGTTTATTCTATTTCATAAAAACATCTCAATTGCAGGGCTGCCACTGCCGAATGACACTGAAAATAGTAGCTTTAGTAGCCTCCAACGGAAAAAATAGTAGCATTTGTTCGAAAACAGTAGCCAAAATAGTCTTATACCCATCACTTTAAAAAGAGGGAAGAAAAAATGCATCCATAACAAATGAAATTACTTTATGAATGTTCACATCTTATTTCACAGTTTATCAATCAATCACTGAAATTACTCAAATCACTGAATAAAGAATGGAGTGATTTCTTCAAATGAGAAAGCAAGTTATCCTGAAAATAAGGCCCTAATGTTTCAGTTATGAAGTAAGTAAGCTTGGTTCTTCAACAATAAAAATTATGTACAGCACCAGGAAACATAGCAGTAAAAACTTCTTGCAGATTATCCCCGATACTATTTTCCATCAGGCCTTTCATTTCAAGAGTTTCTTGGAGAGAAGGAAGAAAAGTTTTATTTGAGGGGCAGGGTTAGAAATAACGTGTGGAATATCGCAAATCCCATACAAAAAAGAAAAATCCTGCATAATAAAAAAATTCGTTTGGATGGAATCTTCTAAATTTACTTCTTGCACAGGCATATGATTCAGAAGCGATTTTTTTTTTCCCGTGAAAGCCACGATTTTCGTTTCTTCGGGAATTCCGCAAAATCAGTTCATCAAACAGTCGCGAATTTTTCCAATCGGTAGCGAAAAACATCGCAGATATCAACAAAAAAAGTTTTCCATCGGTCGCATAAAAACTTGTAAATTTCGCTTAAGGATTAGGGAAGAAAATCGAAAATTTTGTCAAACTGTCGTGGACAGAAAAAAAATACCCGTGAATTTCATCAAAAATTGAGCAAAAAATCAAGAACTTCCTCACTCGGTCGACAAAAGAAAAGACGAATTTCAACAAACAATCGTGGAAAAGAATCGCGAATTTAGTCAAAAAATCTCTGAAACAAATACTGAATATCAATTTCGTCAATCGGTCGTAGAAAATTCCACGAAATTTTACAAAGCATAGTATGTAAAGGAATTCGTGAATTCCATGAACGATTGGCGGGAAAAAAAAATGAATTTTGGTAATTCATCGGGGAAAAAATCGCAAATCTCCTCAAAGGACCATGGAAAAATATCTTGAATTTTATCAAAGGTTGCGAAAACAAATGGCGATTTTCGTCATTAGGTCACGGAAAAATCATCGCAAATTTCCTCAAAAGAATGCACAAAATATTACGAATTTCGTCTAACGATCAAGAAAAAAAAAATTGCAAATTTCGCCAAATGGTCGCGGACAAAAAGACGGCAGGATTAATTCTGAGTAAAAAAAAAAAAAAAAAAAAAAAAAAAAAATCAAATTCGCAGTAAATTTTCTGAAAGGTTACGGCAGAGGAGGGTAAGAAGGAAATTTTCCTCCCGGCACCAATTATGCGTTCTTTCCGAGGTCCTTTGGCAAAATTCGCGTTTTTTCGCGATACTTTGGTGAAATTCGCGTTTTTCCGAGATTAACGGAATTCGCGTTTTTCCGCAATCCTTTGATGAAATTTGCGTTTTTTGCGATCCCTAGACGAAGTTTGCGTTTTTTCGCTATTCCTTGAAGAAATTAGCGTTTTTTCCGCGATTCTTTTGCGAAATTCGTTTCTTCTGCGATCTTTTGAAGAAATTGGCCATCAACCTGTCGTGGAAAAAATATATATCGCGAATTTTGACAAATGGTGGCGGAAAAACAAAATGGCAGAAAAATTCGATGATTTTGCCAAAGGATCGCGGGAAAAAAATCGTGAGTTCCGTGAAACGATCGCGGAAACAAAAACGCAAAATTTGGCAAAGGATCACGGGAAAAAAAATGCGAGTTCCATGAAACAATCGTCCCCCAAAAATCGGGAAATTTGCAATAGCTCATAGGAAAAATTGCGAAATCTCCTTCAAAGATCGTAGCAAAAGATGGCTAAAAGAAATAACTATTTTCATCAATCGCGGGAAAAATCGCCCCCTAATTGGAGAAAAATTCGCGAATTTTGCAATTCGTCGCGGAAAAAATTGCAAATCTCCTCAAACAACCGTAAAAAAAATATCTTGAAATTTACCAAAGGTCGCGGAAACAAATGGCGATTTTCGTCAGTCGGTCGCAGAAAAATCATCGCAAATTTCGTCAAAAGAATGAACAAAAAGTTGCGAATTTCGTCTAACGATCACAAGAAAAAAATCGCAAATTTTGTCTAATGGTAGCGGACAAAAAAAACGCAAATTTGGTTTTTTTTTTAAAAATTGAGAATTTAACCAAATGATCGCGTAAAAAATCACGAATTTTGTAAGTCGGTCGTGAAAAGAAAATCACGAATTTTGACAAACGATCTGGAAAAGAATCGAGAATTTCGTCGAAAGATCTCTGAAACAAATAGTAACTACCATCAATCGGTTGCGGAAAATATATATTGCAAATTTGGACAAGTGGTGGAAAATAAATAAATAAATTTCGTCAATCTGTCGTAGAAAAAATTGCGAAATTTGGCAAAGGATCGCAGAAAAAATCGCGAAATCGCCTTCAACCATAGTATAAAAAGATCTCAGAAAGAAAGAGGTATTTTCGTCAATCGATTGCGGGAAAAATCGTGAATTTTGGAATTCGTCGCAGAAAAAATCGTGAAACTCCTCAAATAACCGTTGGAAAAGTGCGTTTGGGAAGATGACTTTACAAGCGCTTTGAAGGAAAAGATCGAATATTTTCAGTAAAAATAGTCGTTTAAATCCGAAAAAAAAATCACCTGTTTTCTTGAAATAGTCGCTTTTTAATGGTTTCCGGCCTAAAATAGTCTGCATAGCCGGCGGATGCTTAAAATAGTCGCTTTCAGTAGGATTTTAGTAGCAAGTGCAGCCCTGCAATTGTATGTTAAGAAAAATCGGAATTTTATGAGAAATTGAGTCGGGCCGGACCGGGCCTGATTTAATTGATTTTCCACGGGCCGGGCTTGTTTTTACTGATTTTTGTACGAGCCGGGCCTGACCATAAGCTGTGAAAATATAAACGGGCCGGGCTCGGGTGGAAGTTTTAATTTTTACTCCGAGCTGGTCGTCTGAGCTTTGAAATTGCGGTCCGCGCAGACCCCTAGTGTGCCTTCCCAGGACCTTGCAAAGAGGATGCTAAAGGAGCGGTCGGTCGCCCTGGGCGCAAAATTTATACTGCGAACCACGGTTTTATTCATTTTTTGGCCGCCGATCATTTTCCGGGGAATTTCTTTTTCTCTCTTGATCATTTTTTTTCCTGTCGCAAAACATCATGAACTCTCTAACAAATAAGTGCAATTTTCCCTTATGTTGTTTAGTTGTTTTGAATTTCTAAATTAAAATTAAACCTTTTAAAGTTCCAAAATAAACGCGAAATATTTATTCAATAGAA
This sequence comes from Maratus speciosus, assembly GCA_963932465.1. Taxonomy (NCBI): domain Eukaryota; kingdom Metazoa; phylum Arthropoda; class Arachnida; order Araneae; family Salticidae; genus Maratus; species Maratus speciosus. The sequence goes on from OZ010800.1 coordinate 334,263,760, forward strand.
TTTATTAATGTTTCTGCACTTTATCAATTTTATTACACCCATCACAAAGAGAAAGTTTTTTTTTTTTTTTTTTTTTTTGGGGGGGGGGGGGGGCGCAAAATTGAAAATTCACTCGGGGCGCAGTTTCACGGCCTTGGTGCCCCCCCAAAATTTCTGGTCACGCTACGCCTATGCATGTAACAATTAAAAAAAAAACAGTCACTATAAATTTGATTTTTATTCTTTTCAATTTTGTTTTTTTATTTATTTTGTTTAATAATAATGTTTTATTGCTTAAAACTGCAAGTACAGTTGTGAGTTTAAAATTGTCTTAAATTAATTAAAAATACAGTTTTTTATAAACTTATTTTTCTCCAACTCCGGTTACCGCGACACTCCGCTTATGACGACACTTTTTCTGGTCATTAGAGTGTAGGAATAACGAGGTTCGACTGTATTTAATCTCCTTCTTTCGCGTCAATACTGAGGAAGAAGAGAAAAACAAAATCAGGCCCCGATTTAGCACCTATTGCTAGCAGTGCCATGTACCGCTGCTGTTTTAAACTAAAATCGAGGATCGCTGTAAAAAAAAAAACTCCTGATATCTTACATAACCCTTCTGCAAGATTTTTTTACAATAGCTGCCACCATTTGCAAGTTATTGAATTTTAAAATCAGTCAATCCATTTTAGTACACCCGGTATGTTCTAATTAAAATTCAACATTATTAACCCACCGAGATAAAATTTTTCACTTTAAAACGTCGAATACTTTACACTTTAGAATACTGAGGAGAATATAAGGTAGATTTAAAGATGGACATACAACCCCTTCACTTACGTTACATGGTTGTATATATTCCCGTTAAGTATTTTGATATTTTTTGCTGAATGTGCAGATGGAAATCTGCAATTCGGATTAATTAAACAAGTTGAAGTTTTTAGTAAGAAGCTACTTGGAACTTATACAGAATCAGCTTATTTATATTTACATTTAAAAGGATTAAATCAAAACCTGTTTTAATTACATCGTTGTACGTTGTTCATCCATTGTATAACATGCATTTTAACACACCATTTTTTTTAGACGAGACCGTCTATTCACGACAGCGCCCAAATCTAGGTATTCCAAAATATATTTCTCAAACGTAAGCATCATGAGTGTATTCAAATTTGGATCAGTCATTTATGTTCTTAGATATTTTTTCACTATTTTTAATTTACGTTGTTCTTTCATTTGAGGCATCTGTGACTGGAGACGTTAGAGCCAGACGATTGACATGGTTCGCAAGTGGCAGAATGTATCTCAAAGGTTCTGTTTTCTTGTAAATATCGCCCATTCTTTCAGCCTCTGCGCAGAAGTCTGACAAAATGTTCATCTCTGCGTGTAACGCTTCCATATCAGGAATTGCCAATGTTTCACGAAAGACATTTACCGCTTTCTTAACCAGATTTATTTTTTATTTCTTTCTTGTAATAGGAGGATACATTATTTTATCCAGTGGTGTGATTATGCTGATGAAAGAATTAAGACTTTTAGCTATCACGACTGTAAGGGTATCCAGTACCTTCTGAAACTCCATGCGTTAGAACATTAGAAGTTCGGAAGCAAAGAGATTATTTCAATTACCACCTAACTTCTTTGGTGCCAATCTTTGTCGATACTATATAGCAAATTCATTTAACGAATCAACACCTTACTTTGTTTAAAAAGAAACTGTGTACACAGGTACATAGGGAAACTATATTTCCCTATTTATATTTTCATTGTCATTGTTGATTGTTTATAATGATTTGATGCAAGTCTTCAGTCTTTTCGTAGCGTATATTTTAAGAGTCTTCGACTTCATTTTTTTCAGTAACTAACTTGCACTTGTACTAAACATTCTTGCGAAACATCAGTGAAGCAATGAAGTCGAGCGATAACATTTTCTTTCCTAAACCTCATGGCTCGATCTTTGCTTTGCTAGCAGAAGTAGAGGAATCAACTATTTCAAAATTTGTTGGATACATTCACATGAGATACAAACCGCTTTCAATGATTCTGCTCGAGCAATCCATCTCGCCTTAGAAAGATTCCGCAGTAGAAGAGCATTTTCTACTTCTTTGAGCTTGTCTACCAATTGTTTCTTGCGGTTAATACTTGCTGTGGAAAACATAAACATCTTCCAGCACGTCAAAAACGTCACATATAACATTGCTGGCATTGCAGATATGCGAAACGAAAGTGTTGAGTCTGTGACATTGACAAGGAATATTTTTCACAATTCGACCTACGATTTCTGAAAACGTCTCCTAGTCCTAAGTGCCATTGAATTCCCCAGACATGCTGTTTGTAAAACCGTATGACTGGAAAACTACCTGTTCTATTTCGAGCTCATTCTTCGTAAGGATGTGCGATTTATAGCATGCAAGGTCGACAGTGGTTTTATCGACTTCTTTTAAACTTCCAAAAGCCGATCGGAGTTTTTCCATCTTTGTCGACATATTTCAACACAACAGCAGATCGATCCTGGTGCGAAGCATCTGGTGTCGTATCTGTCATAATTCCATAAAATTATGGTTCTTGAATATCTCTGACTATCGTTGCTGAAGCAAGAAATCCAATCATCTCGTTTTGGGATGAAGCGGAAAGGTAAGTTATGTGGTGTGGCCTTAAATGTGTGTCCACAAACATTTCCTCAGTTGTGGGTTATGTCTGGAAATTAGTTTCACAGTTTGCCAAAAGTTTCCATTTTCGTCTTTGTCACTTCCACAAACCAGGCCTTGTCTAGTCCGCATTCGCGTAATGTCCATCAAGATTGCTACAATTTCAGTGCTGAACGCAAGATGTTGCTGTTGCTCTTCCAGAATAATCTGTTTGCGCTTGCTCTCGTCTAGTAAGTTATTATGCGTCATTATGAACTGACAAAATAGGAAACTGCAAATTTGGTGGGAGTTGGAAGAGAAATATTGTGCGAACTTTCTGTTCTTTTCTTTTCCTTAAGCCATTCCATTTTGTGTCCTTTGTTTACACCACTTTCAGCTGAAGCATTTTGTATTTTTTCTCTCCTATGTCCTTCATGAAATAGGCAAAAAAAGTAGCATTGAGGTCTGTGCTATATGCTATATTCCAAAAACGGATGCCCTTTTGTACCAAGCGGTGTTGAAATGTCGCCGTCTATCTTGCGGGTTGGAACCATTTATAGGATATACGCTGAGTTTTGGCTGATAGGGATCTAAACTGATCAAATATGTCTCTGATTGTCTGACTTCATTTTAGACCATTTTCCTGGGTCATGTTCAATGATGGAATCGTTCCCACTTTCAGTAATACTAACCTCTCCACGGTTCTGCTCAATTTCTTTGACGATCTTACTATAAATAATTGACACAGACGTACAATTTTCTTTTTCCTGTCAATTATATCTATGGTTTCCTTAAGGAACAAGAAAACCCTTAATTCATCCAATCGAGCCAATTTTTCAATAATCAGCTTGCAATCGTTTAAACAATTGACTAAATGATTCAATTGTCCAGCACATTTCAATACACCACGATTAATATGAATGCCTTCACCGTAGTCGTCATCATCTTCAGTGCTAATCGACCATCTAGATGTTCAGAACCCTACTAAACCGCTGCGGACTCTCAGAAAGACCCCTTTGTACATTGAGAAACTAGTCTCTCCTGCTTCTTTCTCAATTTGTTTTCCGCGGTCACGCGAAGTCGAAGAAAGAAGGGACAAACTCCAGAATTTCGAAAGAAATTAAGACAAATGCTAAGGATTGTTGTTTTTTAGTGTATGTTTTAAGAATAAACGTAGAAAATTGAAAAAAAAATCGATTATTTCAGAATTGCATCGATCGATACTGACTACCTAGAATTTGCCGACTGTGATCAAGATTGCCGACATTGGGGGGGGGGGGAGACGCCCCCCCAGTAGCTTCGCCCCTGGTGGTAAGTTCAAATTGGGGGAAGTAATAAAGACTATTGACCCACATATTTACAAATTATTAAACATTTACAAATATATTAATAAAAAATGTAGAGGAGCTAATTAAGATACTTGAAAAAATATATATATATTTTCTTTGTATATATATATTACCATTTATCAATAACCATTTCATTTTATGTTGTTCTTATGTTGGATAAATTATAATTTATGTTTTTTTTTATTTTAATTTAATTACATTTGTTTGATTATCTTTCTTTTATGCATGTCTTTCTATATGTGTACTCATATTTTTAATTCAACAGTCCAAAATTTTTGATAAAAGTTTAATAAGGAGAGTTATACCACAAAGTGCTTTGAAGTAATTGATTCCTATTCTTAACGTAGAGCAAAAATATATTAAATGCCATAACTCTTGCCAAAATGGTCAAAAATATTATATTAAGATATGTTCTACAGTCAACCTAAGTAAACTTCCTATTGTAAAAGAGAATTGTAGCATTTAAGTTTCTTTTACAGAGTCACTCAAAAGATTTTTCGATAGAGCTACAGAGATGTGTAATTATCGGATTTTTAAGCAATTTGGTGTATTTTATTTGTTTTTTAAGCAGTTCAATCTTTAAAGTTTAATATAAAAATATCTATTAGTTTTTGATTTACATCAGTTTAAAGTACTCCATTCCTATATTTAACATAGAGGAAAAACATTACTAAATAACCTAATTTATGTCAAAGTGGTTCTATACACACGATATTGATATACGTAACTGTATTCGATCAATTTAAGCTCTCTATTGTAAGGTGGAGTTGAAGCATGTACAGTTCATTTACAGGGTCACCTACAAGACCTTGATTACATTATAACCAATGGGTATTTTCTGAGTGACATATATTTTAATAACTTTATACTATTTCAATCTCTGTAAAGTTTTTTTTATGTTACTTGGAAAACGAATATGAATTCAGTTTGTTCATCTGGAAGCTCATTAATCCAGGTTTCCACTTTACGAAAGATGTTTCTATTATCCACTTTATTAAAGATGTTTCTAGATTTTAGCACGCACCTGTAGAAAACCAATGCTATAGGGATTTTTGGACAGAAAATTTCGGTAACAATTAACAGAAATTTTATTTTGCATGAAATCGCAATGATTTTTGATGGAGGTACTGCGGACAATAATCATCGTGGAATGCCCTGCTGATGTTCGAAGAAAAACTAGATTATAGAAAGATGCCAGCAAACCTCGATTATGAAAAAAATCTAGGTAAACACTGACTACAGAGAAACCACAAAACATGCTGAAAAAGATAATGTAAGCACTTTAATGAATCACAGAGTGCTTACAGTCAACAATTCGACAGAACTTCAGAAATAACGTTTATCATACTGAAATAAGTGAGAAAATGTTCTTTTCCATATTGTTTTTATACTAAAATGCTTGAAAATTATAGTAAAAATTCGGCATTCCATTTATTATAAACTTTTTTGGTGTTAAAAAAATGCATATAAACAGATATATGTACTTTGATTAGAGATTGTCATACTGCAATAACTGGAATAATGGATAACCATTATTCCAGATAACAAATGAGTAACTGGAATAGCCATTTTATTTTATGTTGTTCTCATGTTGGATAAATTATAATTTATATATATATTTTTAATTTTAATTTAATTACATTTGTTTATCTTTCTTTTATGCATGTCTTTCTATATGTATACTCATATTTTTATTTCAACAGTCCAGAAATGTTGATAAAAGATTAATAAGGAGAGTTATAAAACTAATCGACTCTATTTTGGGTTTGTTAATTAAAGAGTGAAATCGATACGCTATAAATAGCTTTTAGTTCATTTTTAATTAGGTAATAGTGCTATTTAAAAAAATTTCAATTTCATTAAAAATCATTTCATAACGATTAACTATCGAATTCCAGATCTTCATTGAAATGAATTATAATTTACCCAATGAATTATCTGAGATGTGTGAGAAAATATTTGGAAGGCATACGACACAGTGTATCCTGTTAGTCACCTTATAAACAATTAGGAATTTAGAAATACATATATTGAAAATTCAGAAAATCCAACAATATTAGAGCTTATACAAACATTTAAAAAGAAAAAAAAAAGAAGCTTAATCAGATAATCAGCGTTTCTGCTGAGCTTATCGTAGGGACGTTATATTTCTGAAAAAAAAAAAAGTAATTTTATTTAAAAATTACTTCAAACATACTGCTAACAGAACAAAATGCTCATTTTTCAGTCTGTTTTTAACTCTTTAAATATTTTGTATAAACTGATATGAACAGTGATGGAACAACATGCATCTCATTTTGGAGCAGCAAAAAGCCATTTTGGAACAGCAAAAACATTCATTTTGGAGCAGAAAATAACTATTTTGGAGCAGCAAAAAGCCACTTTGGAGCAGAAAATAACTATTTTGGAGCTTCAAAATGTCATTTTGGTATTCTTTGACGAAATTCACGTTTTTTCTGCAATTCTTAGACGAAATTCGCGTTTTTTCTGCGATTCTTTGACGAAATTCACGTTTTTTCCGTGACTCTTTCACAAAATTCACGTTTTTTCGCAATCTTTTGACGAAATTTGGGTGCTTCTCGCGACCTTTCGACCAAATTAGCACACTGTGTGCAATCTTTTGACAAAATTTGCAGATTTTTCGCGTGTTATTCGGACTCTTTATTGAAATCAGCCTGTTTTTCACTATCTTTTGACGAAATTAGCATGTTTTTCGAAATCTTTTGACGAAATTAGCATGTTTTTCGAAATCTTTGACGAAATTAGCATGTTTTTCGAAATCTTTGGACGAAATTAGCATGTTTTTCGAAATCTTTGGACGAAATTAGCATGTTTTTCGAAATCTTTGAACGAAATTAGCATGCTTTTCGAAATCTTTTGACGAAATTAGCGTGTTTTGCGATCTTTTGACAAAATTTGTGGTTTTTTGCGATTTTGATGAAATTTGTGGTTTTTTGCGATTCTGATGAAATTTGTGGTTTTTTCCGCAATCTTTTAACGAAATTCGCATTTTTTCACAATCTTTTGACCCCGCTTTGTTCGTTTTTTGACGAAATTAGCGATCCTTTGACAAAATTAACTTTCTTTTTGCGATCCTTTGACAAAATTCGCGTGTATTCCGCGATCTTTTGACGAAATTCGCGTGTTTTTCGCGATCTTTTGACCCTGTTTTGTTCGCTTTTTTGACGAAGTTAGCGCTCCTTTGACAAAATTCACGTTTTTTTTCGCGATCTTTTGACGAAATTCGCGTGTTATTCACGATCTTTTGACGAAATTTGCGGTTTTTTGCCTCTATCTTTTAAATAAATTAGTATTTTTTCATGATCTTTTGACCCTGTTTTGTTCGTTTTTTGACTAAATTAGCGATCCTTTGACAAGATTCACGTTTTTCTCGCGATCCTTTGACAAAATTCGCGTGTATTCCGCGATCTTTTGACGAAATTCGCATCTTTTGACAAAATTCACTTTCTTTTTGCGATCCTTTGACAAAATTCGCGTGTATTCCGCGATCTTTTGACGAAATTCGCGATATTTTGACGAAATTTGCGGGTTTTTTTCCATCTTTTAAATAAATTAGTATTTTTTCACGATCTTTTGACCCTGTTTTGTTCGTTTTTTGACTAAATTAGCGATCCTTTGACAAAATTCACGTTTTTCTCGCTATCCTTTGACAAAATTCACTTTCTTTTTGCGATCCTTTGACAAAATTCGCGTGTATTCCGCGATCTTTTGACGAAATTCGCGTGTTTTTGGCGATCTTTTGACGAAATTTGCAGGGTTTTTTCCATCTTTTAAATAAATTAGTATTTTTTCACGATCTTTTGACCCTGTTTTGTTCGTTTTTTGACTAAATTAGCGATCCTTTGACAAAATTCACGTTTTTCTCGCGATCCTTTGACGAAATTCGCGTGTTTTTCGAGATCTTTTGACGAAATTTGCGTGTTTTTTGACGAAATTTGCGGTTTTTCCGCTATCTATTAAATAAATTAGCATTTTTTCACAATCTTTTGATCGTGTTTTGTTCGTTTTTTGACGAAATTCGCGTGTTTTTCGCGATCTTTTGACGAAATGTGCGTTTTTCGCGATCTTTCGACAAAATTTCCGTGTTTTTTCACGATCTTGAGAAATTTTTCTTTTATTCGCAATCTTTTAACGAAATCACGTTTTTTCGCGACCGTTTGACCGCGTTTTGTTAGTTTTTTGACGAAATTAGCGATCCTTTGTTAAAATTCACAATTTTTGTTTCGTGATCATCTGACAAACATCGCGTGTTTTTGCGCGAACTTTTGACCAAATTCGCATGTTTTTGGCAAAATTCGGGTGGAAAGTGATCGATTTGGCTCGATAGTTATTATCGAATTGGCGCAGTTGGGCGCAGTTTTGTTGAAAAATGATCATTTTGGCGCAAAAATGCGCAGCATTATTGATTTGGCGCAGCTTTTCCATCACTGTATGAATTTTGAAAATGTAAAGTCATTGTTTCAAAAGTTATTAGGTATTAAGTTATAGGTTAAAGTTATTAGTATCCTTACTGAGTTAATTAATGAATCTCCATATAGTTTATAGAACAGCAGAAAAAAATATTCCTGTTTTGTTCGTCACATTTTATCATTTCCAATTTATAAATGAATTCTTCTGAGATGTGTAAGAATCCATGAAATTGTTTTGAATTATTTTAAAATAGTCCAATATTTTTAGAACACTTAGCAACACGTCTAACTTTACCCTTTTTCATTTTCTGAAATTGATCTTAATGCAATTATATTGCTTTTCAATTTGTATTCAAACGCTTACAACAGGGTTTCATGCTCATTTTCCAAGAAAATAATCCCCAAGAATCCCCTGGTGTATTTTCTGGAATGTACAATTTTTCCAAGTCAACAATTAACCACATTTTTTAAACCAGTATTATGACATTCCCACTTTCTTAAAAAAAAAAAAACAAGGTAATCTTAAAAATAAAATTTATACTGCTTCATGTGGTGACAAGCCTTTGTCGCACTTATTTGCACACAAGGTCCGAAAAAGCATGAAATATAATTAGTTATAGCATGTATAGTTATTTAACATTGTGAAACCACATGTTTATTCTATTCTTCTTAGCATTCAGAATAAATTTATTTTATGTATTATTTTTTAATTTCATATAAAATTACATACATTGCTGCACTCTCCAAGAAAGAAAGTTTATAATGTAGGTTTGGAACACAAAAATGTTTATTTGCTTCAGGCTCAAAATTATGATAATTAGGTCCTGGTAGAATAGTACACACACACACACACAAAAAAATACATATATACAGTGGAGTCTCTCTATTCTGAACACTCATCGGACTGACCAAAAATGTTCAGATTATGGGGGTGTTCAGTATAGGGAGAGTTTGAAAACTACTGCTATGTATTGAGTTTATAAACTGTATAGAATACTTAGCCTGGTTAGCCATGGCAGTTACTGAGATGGAGGTGCTGAATTTACACTCATGTTCAAAATTAAGAGAAATTTGAGATTTGGTCGATTATCTCCAGAACTACTGGACAGATTTTAATTAAATTAGGTATGTACATAGGTTAATATAATGATAAAAAAAACCATTCAACAATTATAATACACACGCATGATCGTGAGTAAGACTCATCAGTGTCGGAAGATATAAAACAGAGTTTACAATATTGACCTAGAAAATGTGTTAATAGGGAGTATGGTCCTCTCTTACAGTTATATAGCTCTTATAACGAATTCATACTGTAAATCAGGCAGTTTATGAGAATCTGTGGTAGTTAGCCTCGCTCCTCCAGCAACACTGTTTTCAGGCTCTGGGGAGGTGGAAAGCGAGTTCCAGTTATCCTCCCCAGAGCATTCTAGACATACTCTATAGGGTTTAGGTCCGGAGATATGATCAGCCAATCCATCAAGCGAATATCCTCAGTTTCCAGAAATTCACTGACTACATGAGCTCTAACTGGGCGTGCGTTGTAGTCCATTAAAATGAAATCAGATCCAACTGCATTCCTTAAAAGCCGAACATAGAGGTCCAAGATATATAATCCCTAAACCTCACACCAGTCACAGAGCCTTTGCCAAGCAAAGATAGGGGTGTGCGCCCATCAAACCTCCCCTGCCATAGTAGTCTCTTTCTCGTACGTTGAAATGATCCCTGGTTTTATCCAGCTGAAAATACGTCGAGAATTAGTGTTTAGGCTTAACCGAGACTCATCAGTGAATAAAACGTTCCCCATTGATACCTGGTACAAAGTTGAAGATCTCTACACCAAGCTAACAAGGAAGGTCTCCATACAGGCATATTCAGAAAAATCTGAAAAAAATACAGAATGTTCTTCTCCCATGGGTATATATGTTTATTAAAAAAAATTTGGCGGAACCTCAGTAGAACGTCCGTATAAAAATAATGAAAATTTCACTTATTTGGCGACTTATCACCGTTTGGCGCCCCAAAGCAGAATACTTTGCAATGTTCTGCAACGGAGTTTCAGATGATCAAAAATGTTCTACAAGCGCAGTGGGGGAAAAAAGGGGGGGAATGTTTATATACATATGTAAGGATGTAATTTCATCTTTTATGAAAATGCTAAAGATGTGTTTCGTAAAACACTGTCAAACAAAAGAAACATATTCTGGAGGCAAGATTTATTTCTAGAACCATGGCATTGACACAGAGGTTACTGACTTTGGAAGTGAGATATTTAGACACATTACTTTTATGATGAAAATGTCTATGGAAATTTGGTCCATACATAGTTATAAGGCCAGCTTTTACAAGTTCCCTAACAGAGTTATGTCCAGATGGAGGTCCATTCGTATAAATAAACATATGTTTGTCTGTTGTACCAATGGTCGTTTTGTTCCCATCAGCTGTATTGGGCCTTTTAGAAAAAAATTTATCAATTGTAGATCCCCATGATTCGCATATAGCTTCAGATACTGAAAAAGACAAAATTTTAGTTAGAAAACTGGTTAATTTCGGGATCTCTGATTTTAAAGTATTCAAAGCATTTTTTAACATGGTCTTATTTTGAAAATATGTTTCACTCTCCTGGCACTCTTTGACAGTTTCATAAACCCAATCAAGAAATACAGTGTATTCAAAATACAGCTCCTTCCCTTCCTCTTTGGAGGGAGGAACACAAGGGAGTACATTCAGAATTTCTAAAAAATTGGAAAGATCCAAGATTTTGTTTGTCACATCTGAACGTGGAAAAATCAGATATTCAAAATTGAATAAATATTTTGTTGCTCTGATGATCTCATCAAGTTCTGTGCTTTGTCCAAAACAGACACTGTATTCATGCAGTGTATCAATATATTGCACTATATCTTTGATGTCACTGATAAAATACGATATACTAGAATTATCAGTAGTAGACCATAACATTTTACTACTTATTGGAAGGTCTGGCAGAGGTACTCCTTGGAAAGTACTTTCTTCTGAAAACATGTGCCATGAAAGTATTGTATTTTTGAAAAAATATTTTGGCAATGATCTGACAATATCAATAAATTGTTGCACAATCTCACAATTATGAAGGCTTGTCAGATGGGATTTGATGTTTCGCAAATAACAGTTTAGATTTGTAATTAAATCTGTATACTCCCAAGGAAGAAGATCTGTTACCTGAATACATTTTAACATGATAGCAAGTACCAAAATTATATCAGCAATAACTATTATACTGAAGATATTTCTTTTTGATAAAAGTTTGTCCCTCAGACTTGCATTTTCTGTTTTTTCAGAGGCTGCGACTAATGCCTTGAAGTCATTTAGGAATGTTTGAAAAACATTAAAAGCATGAGAAACAAATTTCAAAGTTTTAAAATTTTTAGGCTTGCAGAGAAACATTTGCAGTTCATCTGCACATTCATTTAGACTTTCAAATGATTTCCCCCACATGAATTCTTTCATGCAAGTATTGATAAGTCCTAAGGAATCTTCCACAATTTTACTATCTAAATGTACCTGAACCAACTCTAGTCTGTGCATAGGGTCCCAGGATACAGGAATATCTTCTCAAACCAGTATAGGTCAAAATTAACATTTTTACCCACTGGCCACTAACATCAACATTGTAATTTACTAATATATATTACTTACCATTCGATATGATCACACTCAACTGAAAAAATTTATTTTTACTATTAATTGCAATGAAATAAATTCACAAGAAATTTTCAGAAAGGTTACAGCAGAGGGGGACCCCCCCCCCCCCCCCCAGGCACTAACTAATATGCATTTTTCTGCGACCATTTAATGAATTTCGCGATCTTTTGACGAAATTCACGTTTTTTTTGTGACCTTATGAAATATCTGCGTTTTTTTACGATCTTTTGACGAAATCTGTGTTTTTTTCGCGATCTTTTCACAAAATTGCGTTTTTTTTTTGTAATTTTTTAACGAAATTTGTGGGTTTTTTTTCGCCATTCTTGAAAAATATTTGTATTTTTTCAAGATTTTTTGACAAAATTTGCGTTTTTAGGCGATTTTTTGACGAAATTTGTGTTTTTCTGCGATTTTTTGATGAAATTTGTGTTTTTTTCCGCGATTTTTACACGACTTTTGCATTTTATCTGCGATCTTTTCACGAAATTTGCGTTTTATCCGCGATCTTTTCACGAAATTTGCGTTTTTCCGCGATCTTTTCACGAATTTCGTGTTTTTTCCGCGATCTTTTCACGAATTTTGCGTTTTTTCTGCGATCTTTTCACGAATTTTGCGTTTTATCCGCGATCTTTTCACGAAATTTGCGTTTTATCAGAGATCTTTTCACGAAATTTGCGTTTTTCCGCGATACTTTGAAGAATTTTGCGATTCTTTGTCGAAAATTGCGTTTTTCCACGATCTTTTCACGAATTTTGCGTTTTATCCGCGATCTTTTCACGGGATTTGCGTTTTTCCGCGATACTTTGAAGAATTTTGTGATTCTTTTTCGCGATTCTTTGTCGAAAGTTGCGTTTTCTACGCGTTCTTTCTACAAAATTTGTGTTTTTTCCGCGATGTTTTGACGTAATTCGCATTTTTTACGTGGTCCTTGGGCGAAATTCACGTTTTTTCGCGATTCCCAGCTTTTAAGCTTTAGTGAAAAACTTTCCCAGCTTCGTTCTTTGAGCATGCGCGGAAGAAAACTCCCGTTCGGAAAGAAATCGCTTGTTATTGAGAAAGTAGGTGAAATAGGAGGGAGAAAGATTGATTGCCGCGCGACATTCTTATTTCTTCCTAAATAGATTCGAACACAACGAAAGTACAACACAACGAGACTATTGTTGAGACCCTGTTTCCATTCTCCCCGCGATTCACCTTCTCATTCCACCATCTAAACGTTGTTGGTTACTCATTCTTTCTGTTTGCTTTTGAATTTCGCGGAATGTTGCAAAAAATACCAAGATATTCGGTGAGATGTGCAAGCGAACAAAACGTGAAAATTGCCACGCTTACTTATAAAGCCTGTCTCTCTACTTGCTCCGCCCATACACACATGTACGCTTACATATTCCACACTAAAGAGCTACGTGGCTCCATCTCTGTCGCTGTTTTGAAGCAATAGTTTCCCCTTTCTTTCGATGTTTTTCATAAAATTCGAAAAAATATGCAAATTTTTAAAATTTTGAACATTGATGTAGATTTGGCGGCTAGTGCAATGTCAAACTAAATTCAGTTGGCCATGTACTCTACCATCTCATTTGTTTATTTTATTAAAAAAGGTAAGGTTGAAGGTAATCGTACTTCTTGTTTCATTGATCAATTATGGTTCTGTGTCTTCGCCACTATCCTCTTCCTCTTCAACGATGTTGTTGTCGCAAACCGGAAGGCTTCCGTCGGCTTCGAGATAAGTTACAGGTTCAATTTCAGTATGAAGCTCCTGAAGAAATGACCAAAAGTCACTCACAGCTGTTGCTTCTTGGTCCTCTATTCTTGATTGCTGATTCTCACATGGGAATCCAGCTTCGCAGAAGCATTTGTGGATAGTGTAGGGGGTTACTTCATTCCAAGCCGTTGATATCCAATGGGCAGCATTCATGACGTTGATCTTCTTCGTTAATTCGGTTGCCGAATTTACCTCCTCCATCTCCAGGGACATTTTCTTCAGAAAATGGATTCAGTAGTGAGTTATAAAGGTCTTGATTACTCCTTGATCAAGTGGTTGGATTACAGAAGTACAGTTCGGTAGCAGGAACTTCGGGCTCATGTTGCTCAGCTGCATGTTTGTATATGATCTGGCATTATCCACAAAAATAATTTTTCTTCCTTCTTTCTTCATCATCTCGTTAATACCCTCCAATCATTGTGAGGAAATTGTGACTGTCATCCTGGCTTTTCAATTCGATTTATAGTGCACAGGCAATGATGTTATCTTTACGTTTTTGAAGCATCGTGGTTTTTCACTTTTTCTGATCACAAGTGGTTTGAGCTTCGGACCTGTAAAACTGGGACAGAACATGGCGGTAAGTCTTTCTTTCGACGAGTTCATTAAACCTTTTTATTCTTCTGCAACTATTTTTTCCGAATTTCCACGATGGGGGAATTCCCCAGACTGCAAACACACGTTCTGTTTATAGAGAGGTGGGGTAGAATGGGACCAAAATTAGCGTTCATAATAGCGGGGTGTTCAGAATACAGAGAGTTCATCTTTTGTTAAGTCTATGGAGTTTCGCCGGGATTGTCAAGATGTGTTCATAATACTGGGGTGTTCACATTAGAGAGTGTTCAGATAGAGAGAGTTCACTGTATATATATAGCACTCATTACTCTAATTTATAACAATTAAAAAAAAAAACCTTTTTTTCTTTGTTTTTATTTCACAGTACATTTACAGAGTATAAGGTAGATACTTCACAAAATGTAGGGAAAATATACATAATGCAGATATATTACACACATGTTAATGATTCATACACATCATGCACATTTAATATGCTAATTTTCATTAATATACTATGTTCGAAATTTTTTATCAAAACAAATCACTGATGATTCTAAATGAAGCTCAAAGAAATGAAAATATGCAAGAGAAAATATTTTAAGGGAAATACAGTTCCAGAATTTTAACTTTCCAAATGTTTTATTAATACATTCTGTTATAAAACAAACATATGTGAATTAAAAAAAGCACATTATGTAATATTAATCACAAATTATACAAACAGACACAATATTTTCTACTTAATAGGCATTAGTAAATCAAAGTCATGGAATTTTATATGAAAGACTAATCATAAATATTTAAAAAAAAAAGAAAAAAAAAAGAAAGTAAACATATTACTTTTAAAGTTCTTTATTTTAAATAAAAACTAAACCTAG
The DNA here is from genome assembly GCA_963932465.1 of Maratus speciosus. NCBI lineage: Eukaryota > Metazoa > Arthropoda > Arachnida > Araneae > Salticidae > Maratus > Maratus speciosus. The sequence goes on from OZ010800.1 coordinate 334,279,024, forward strand.
AATTAAAAAAAGCATTTGAAATGAGATACAACATTTTTATTCAAAACTATTTCTTTTTCAGACAAATTTCTTCTTATTTTATTTCAATGTTTCTAAATATCTTCATAAAATGTAATTAAAATATAATCTAACAAATATGCTCCAGCCTCCATTGCGAAAAGCTATTAGTGTATAATAATACAGAATATAAATTTAATATTTTAAATTTATCATTGAAATAAGACATATATATATATATATATATATATTAGTTTAAACTTTGGTAGAATAAAAACTGAGTGAACAACAAATTTATTCATGAAATAACAAACTATAAAACTAAAACTTCATGTACATTAATTTAAGTATATTAGTATTTAATATTCGATATTCAAAAATGAAAACTTTAAATGAAGCACTTTTTACTACTACAGCACTAGTAATATTTTTAGAATAGTGTTCTCAAGGAATGTCAAATAATTAGCATTTTTACAAATGGCAGCAAAAGGTCATTCATTCACTATAAGAATACATGGCATCTCAAAGGACTAACTTTGTTAATACCAATAATAGTTTGTACCAGAAATTAGAACTTGTGTGCACTAGCTCTTCAATTAGAATTATTTAAAACATTGATTAAAGTTACTTCTGTGGGCATATAACCCTGAAATAATGACTACTACCTAAATTATTTTCATAAACTAATACATGTAAAATTACATTTTAATTATTATTTTTTAGTTTCTCTAATAAAATACACTGTATAACAGTGCACAAGTTTTAAAAATCAATATATAATATTAGAAATGTTAAACTAAGCAAAACCATGTGATAAATGTAACACATTTGCAGAAACTAATAGAAAATGTAAATGTAAAAAGAAAGCAGCATACAGTATTTAATAAATCAAGATATAAACAAATTCTTAAGATAGCTTACATCGACTAGAATAAACTGAACTTGTGATTCATAAAAAAATTGTAATAAATATACATATTTTAAAATGGAATTTCAAGAAATTCCCATATCCAGAAAAACTGTAACAGTTCTATAAAGTTTAGAAATAATTTTACCCCAGGTACTAAAAGTAGAAGAGGACAATTGCAATTTACTTACAGTTATAAGACAGAATTTTTTGTTCAATATCTTGAGTTCTTGTTAAACATTTTATTCAGCAATTATTGTTATTATTATTATTATTATTATTATTTTTAGCAGCAAGGTTATTTGAACATGAATGGGAGACTTTCTTTAAGTACTTAAGATTTTTTTCCCATTAAAATGATTAATAAAATCAAAAGCCTGCATATACACTGAAATAAAAAAATACTTTACAAATTATAAAAGAAAATTACTACTCATTTGAAAATTGATTATATATAGTGAATAGCAGGATACAAAAAATTTGTAGAAAAGTAGTTTGTAGCGAGAACCAATGCTACTTCAGGGGGGAGGGGGGGGGAGAGTGCTATTTTAAAAACCACATGGCTATAAATTGCTTCTTTTGTGAAATTTTTTTTTTTTTTTTTTTTTTTTTGTTTAACAATTTGTGAATTTCAGAGACAAATCTCAGATCTCCTCATTGACATTTGCTGATGAAATCTAGCACTAACCAACTACAGGAATTAATTTTCTTGCTGGCAACATTTGTCTATTTACTCATTTATTAGATCTTCATATTTTAATGCTGGGTTTCTTTTTATTTCGGATTGCTTTATTTATTGTTTGCATTTGGAGTTGCTTTTCTATAATTTTCTACATTATAAAATAAAAAAAAAACCCAATACAATTAATTCTCAGCAGACCTTAATAGAATTAACATATTAAGGGTGAATTGATTTAATATTTTAATGTCCTTGATTATATCACACTTAGACACGATATAATCAGAGACCACTACGTTATTTAGTAAGTGTCTATTTTGAGTGTAAATTGAATCATTTTACAAAGTTTGAAAGTAGCAAAGTAGTGACTACTTTTGAAAAGTAGTTTGTAGTTGCTACTTTTTTATAACAAGTAGTTGTAGTTAACTACATTTTTGATAAAATAGCTGAAGTTTGCTACAATAAAAAAGTAGATTTTTCAACCCCTGACACAGTTTTAAAGATATAAAGTTTAAAGCAACTGATGAAAACTGTGCAGCCTGGTAAAAATTATTGCCCCCCCCCCCCCACATAGTTTAAATTATACTCAATATAAAGTATTTCAATGAAGTCCATTACAACTGTTTTACTTGATATTCAAGTGACTGATTATTTATTTAATGTTGCTACAAACTAACAAGAAGAACAGAATATCTTTTTTTAGACAAATTTTAAGCATTTTAAAATTTGGGAGGGACAGTGAGGAAGGAAGCTGAAGTTTGAAAAGGAGGTGGGGGATATTGCTACAATAAATTAACAAACAGAGCAGAAAAAAATTTAAAAGTAAAGAGTTTTAAATGTTTTAAACTTTGTAAGGGAGTAAAAGGAGGGATTTTGTGAATCATCGGCCAATTTCAGTCTGTAGGAGTGATGCTTTCAGGGATAAGTGAAAGTGACTTGAATTATTGTTCTTGTAGAAGGAAAATCCTGAAAACTCTGCAGTCACCCTAATCAGACTGAGTCTAGAAGATTTGGGAAATACCTGAATAATATTATATGTAAACTTTCAGTTACTTAGATGTGCAATTTCTTAATAAAAATCAAATCACAGCTTTCTCATTCAGTGAGAGAAATTAACCACTTCACTAGCAGCAGATATAGGGAAACAGTGCTTTTACCCTCGATTTATCTCAAGGCAAACGTTGAAGTGGTTAATAAAATTTAATGCTGATACATTTATATGCAAAGAAAACACATCCCATTCAAATCTATTTTTAATTTTAAAACAAAAGGATAAAAGCACATGAAAATACATAGAAAAGAAAAATTTTAAATATAATAATGTATGCAAAATTAAAAAAAGATTGAAAATATACATTTTCATACAACAGACAAAAGTGGAAAAAATGTACAAAGAGAGTGCAAGTGGGCATGATTCATCTTAATGAATTTTGTAAACATTTCACATATTCATAATTTCAAAACTAAAAAATTTTCACATATTCATAAATTTTTCAGATTACATAGTCATATTTTCTGAAATAATATCTATTTTGAAATGAAGAAATCTGCCTAATAAGATATAAATTTATCATTTTCACAAGTCAGGGCCAAATTAAAGTTACCACTTTTTTTTCACACCAGTGTGTGTATGTGAATGCTGGTTGGTACCGGTGGGGTGAGGGCAAGATTGTTAAGTACTTAACAAATAAAATTACATAATTTTGGAGAAAGAAAATTTAAAGTTAAATTCATTTAAAAGGAAGCAGAATTTAATGGATTTATATAATATATCAAAATGTTTATAATAGGTAAATTTAACATAAAACAATAGCTAAAACTTTAGTACATTATTATAAAGTATGCAATCCACTTACAAAAAAAGATGTGATGTACTAAGCTGATATAGTAACATTTATATTACATTTTTATGTTTTGTAAAATGTATATTTTATAAAATTTAACCAAACTATAAATTCACATAAGTTTTTAAAAGAGATTGAAATCATTATAAAATAGCCTCAGATCAAATAAAATTAAAAAATATATATATAATAAAATTTGTGCAAAATATATATAACAACATAACTTAAAAATAAAAATACACCATAAACGTACAGCATTAAATTTACAATAGAAGTCTAAATACTAACTCATAAAGCATCACCAATATCAAAGTAATTGTTTAATGTTTTCATGAACAACTTAAACTTGTTGCTCTTTACACCATCAAATGAATCCCCAACAATATATATCTGGAATAAGCCGAGTATTTGAGAAAATGCCTTTGGATACTCAATACCAAAAGTGTAATAGGTAGCTATAAGAATGATTAAAGCGTCAAGCAATTCAGTTGAGTTAATATCCAGAATACTACTATCACCAGCAATATACATCTTTTCAATTGTTTCACCATTACTGAAAACATAAATCACAGGGAATGAATCTTCAGGGCTTTCTATGTAGCGCAATCTTTCTGTTTCAGGTATATCCTGAAAAAGAAAATGCCACACATTAACAAATAAAAGACAATTAGAAATTTCAGCTAAAATAAAAATATATACACTCATATAGGAATATACCATATTTACTTGAATCTAACAAACCCCTGAATCAAAAACACACCTTAATTTTCTGCTGTGAAAATAAAGGTTAATTTTTAAAAATTAAATCTCATATACAACACACATGAAAATTTGAAAGAATATTATTCAAATTAGTATTCTTCCTTATAGTATCCTTTCTCCTACACGGACCTTCCATGGATGGAGCTAGTTACTTTTTGAGTATAATTGAAGATCATTCTTGTTTATGCCTCTTTATCTATCCTTAAACATAAGAGTCAAGTTTTTAATTACTTTAAGGGTTTCAACACCTATGAGGAAAAAACAAACAGGTAGGAAGATTAAAAGATTGAGAACAGATTGTGGGTCTAAATTTTGATCAGATTATTTTCAATCTTATTTAGTAGAGGAAAGTATTAAACATGAAACAGCGAATGTGTATTCTCTGCAAATGAACGACACTGCCAAAAGATACAATCGTACATTAATGGAAGGTGTTCGATCTATGTTAACACAGGCAAAACTTCCTCCTGGCTTATGGGCACAGCCATTTTTGGACAGCCATAATTACCTGAGAAATAGATCCCCTCATGCAAAATTGGGAGGTACAGCTCCATTAAATGTTTGGATGGGCAGAAGGTTTTCCATTCATCATTTAAGAGTAATAGGTAGTGTGGCATTTGTGCACATACCCAAAAGGTACACTAACAAGCTAGAAAGGAGGTAAAAAAAAAAAAAAAACATACTAATTGGGTATACATAAGGTATAATGGATTATAAAATATGGTATCTTGGTACTACTAATATTCAAGAAACCAAACTAGTAAAAATAGTAGAGGGTGAAATTGCAACAGGTGCTAAGGGCTTGTCTTCAATAAATTGGAAAATGTCAGACAAAAGAAGGCACCAGCTGGCAAAATAGATGTTTATTATTACCCAGAGGCAACAGTTTGGCTAAGGAGTAAAAAGAAAATTGAGATCTATTGTAAAAATAAAGGTTTAGCTTTTCACCCTTAAATTTTGATTTTCAAACTAATGGCACCAAAAAGTCAGATAGCTATGTAAATTCACAATCGCCCAAAGACAATTTAGAAGGTAATGAGGGGGAAATTCTGGGTCTGATGTTGAGGCACATTGTACAGAAGAAAAAATTCCCACCAATTATAAGGAATCTCAGGAAATGCTTGAGAGGAGGAAGGTTAGAAGTCAAGAAAACTGAACTACAAAATGTTAATGATAGAGATGTGTATGAATTAGTGCCACAACCTAAAAGAAATAAGGTCTTGGGAGTAAAGTGGGTTTATGCCGCTAAAAAGGATGCATTGAGGACAATTAAACGTTTCAATGCTCGCTATGTGGTAAAACAATTTAGACGGGTAGAAGGAATAAACTGACACTTTTTCACCAGTGATTTCATTCTCATTAATTAGATTTTTCTTTGTAACTCTTGTTGTTTTAAGGGTTAGATTTGTGAAGATTGGATATCAAGAGGGCATATTTGTATGAGAAATTGACTGCGCTAATTTATGGTGAGCAGCCTGAAGGTTTTACTGAAAAAGGTAAGGAAAATTTTGTTTGGAGATTAAAGAGAGCTCTTTATATTACACCATTGTTGAGTTGGGTTTTAATAAAATAGATGATTGTAATTGTATCTATACTTTTAAGTCAAAAGTAATAATATTGGTTTATGTTGATGATTTTGAAATCTGTGCAGAAAACAGAGAAGTACTGGAAGAAGTTATAAAATTAATAAGGTCTAAATTTGAACTAAAAATGTTGGGAACAATTAGACATTTCTTAGGATACATTTTGAAGACATAAATGGTGAATATTTCATGTGTCAAAGAGACTATACAGAAAAACTTGCACAAATCTTTAAAGTGTCAAAAATACATTGTAAATTGCACTTAACTCCAGGGGTAGTGTTAAATACAACTAATGCTGACGAGATAGCAGAAAATGTTCTTCATTGACAGTTAATAAGATGTCTGTTGTTCCTTGCATCCAGATCCTGCCTTGATATTCAATTTGCTGTAATAGCTTTGGGTCAGTTTTTAAGCAATCCATAGCTTCCAAATTTTATGCTTTCTTCTTTCCACTAAAATTTTACAGAAAGTATTGTCTTATTTAATCGCCAAACTGAAAATCTCTATTAAATTTTAGTGGTAGAAAAAAATTTAAAAGTTGGCAGCTATGGGTAATCCATTTTATACTCACTGGAAAAATTTAAATTAGGTTATAGAATATGTGATAAACAAAAAGGAATTAGTAATAAAGTTATCCAGAATATCAAACTGTGATTTAAACATTTACACAGATGTTAGCTGGGCTTCAGATTTTGTTGATAGAAAAGCAGTGAGTGGTTATTTTAAATTTGTAGATGAAGTGACTATTATCTGGAGCTCCCCTAAGCAAAAATGTACAGCTCTCTCTAGCATATCTCTTTATCTGACTATGTAAAAGAGTTATATTAGTAGCTAAGGATAACAGAGAACTTACTTTTCTTAAATCTGATTCTAAATAAACCTGTCATTCATTGTGATAATCAGAGTACAATTAGTTTTTCCAAGAATCATATAGAAAATAGTAAAACAAAGCACATTAATACAAGGTTTTATTCTGTAAAAGAAAATTTACAGAAATTCAATTTAAAATATGTATCTGGCGATGTAAATGTTGCAGATAGTTTCACCAAGGCATTGCAAGGTGATAAGTTTTCTTTTTTTTTTTTTTTTTTTTATAAAAGTTGGCGATTTGGTTGAGGACAGACTCTGGGAAAAGGGGGCCACATGTTGTGTTTTATTAAAAAATTTGAGTTCATTTTTCCTTCTATATATTAAAAAAAGTTTTGATTTGGAAATGGACCAATGAAAATCTGCGTAGATATTCCCAGAAGATCGGCATCCAATTTGAATGCTTAAGCATGGCCTTTCTTCGTTAATATTAAAAAAAAACTGTTGCATACAAAAATATGAAAATCGGTAGTATTATAGAGAAATATTTGATAAACACGCTGATGCAAACAGTTTTCATATTGAAGAATTATTTTAAGAGATATTTAATGCCAAAGTTGGACAAAATCGTTCCATTAAAAAAGCTTTATAGGAGCAAAAACTGTACATAGGAATTTAATCATTTTTAGATCATTTTATGCGTCAGAATTTCCCGGTGTGCAGATTGCATTTAGTTTTTTAATTTGACTCATTTTTTGAGGTTTTATTTCTATTTTAAATTCAAATTTTCAGCATTTCGAGAGATATTTTTTAGATATTTTAGAAAACTAGGGGGCTCGGCCCCCTACGAGCTATGCTCGCCAACCACCGTCCAGACACCACAGACTCTAAATGCACGCTAATGTGATCGGCTTTAAAAAGATTTCGAAAGATTGAATTATAATTTAAAAAACAGTGGCGATCTCCCTATAAATGGATTTCTATTCATTTCTCTTTGATTGGGGAAATTTTAATGCCAAATCCACTGCGGTACTACTTGATTATCCCGTCGACTAATTTCGCCAAATTATATAAATCGCCAAACCACTCGCCAAATTATACAAATTGACATAATTTTTATTTTAAATAACGAAAGAACAAATAAATTAGTACAACATTAATAAAAATACAAATAAAACATCGAAATAAAAATAACTTGATGACGTAAACACGTGTAACAACATTTCAAAATAAGCTAATATAAAAGAAATTAAGTAAACAGAATCTTTGTCTCCCGGTATTTTTTAACAAAGCGAAAAGAAAGTTCTTTTAAATGAGACATTTTAAATTAATCGTTTTTAATCTGATGTAATTTTGACCAAACTATTCTTTCTCTTTTTAATATTCACGTGAAAATACTTGTGTTAGAAATAAAATATTATTTGCGCTTTCCTAAGAAAACAAGTAATATAAAAATTTTGTTTTTAAAGTCCATTCCTACTTAGGCCATCAAAGAAAAATTTAATATAATCCCTTAAGCTAATATTAGTTTTTGTTGCATTAAAATATCTCAATTTGTTGATTTTCTATAAGCAAGTAGGTTTACAATGGAACTCTGTGGGAATTTGGCGAAATATTAGAGCTATCGCCAAGTTGGCATCACTTTTGGCGACTCATTTTGGCTGCCAAATTTGGCAATATATCACCAAGTTGGAGGGAAACTTGGCGGTATTTGGCGACAGAACAGGGTCTCCCTTATGGTAACCCCTTATTGAAAATACTTTCATTGAACTTCAATAACCAATGACTGCCATTTTGTTTCCCATGCAAAACTAAAATTAATTAATTAATATTTAATTAATTAATTAATATTTGAAAAAACTGCATTAACATCAATTGTCATCCAGTACAAGTTTAAAAAAATTTATTTCAACTTGATAGGATGAATAATGAGTATTTTATTAACGATTGAAAATTTGAACAAGATAAATATATAAATATATAAATAAATAAAAAAATATATAAATAAATATAGGGAGAGTGTGAGCTAATAGTAGGAATTGAAATAGTTGAAAAGTATCCTCTCAAAATATCAAATAAATGTCTAGCGCAATTTGTAAATTTAAACCGTTTTGCAACATTATTTTGTGTTCATTTTATGTAATAGCTGTAATGTGACTAAATATGACGTAATTTCTCCTATTTAAGACTTCTAACGCATGTTAATAAATTTATTATTTTACAAATTCCTTTCTCTCTTAAAATTCACATGTAATTATAGTTTTTATGACGTAATTTTTAATAAGTTCCTGCTTTTTGTACATAATTATTTAACTCTAATTCCAAATGTTTTTTTCTGTTTATAATAGTCATGTGTAAATAAATTTTTAATTTATTACACGTATAAATATATATATATTTTTTTTAAGCAAACATTATTGTTTCTGCTGTTTATACAGTTGGCAACAGTTTAAATTAATATCACTCTCTAAAATCTATAAAAAATATCTCTCGAAATGCTGAAAATTTGAATTTAAAATAGATATGAAACCTCGAAAAATGAGTCAAATTTAAAAAATAAATCAATTCTGCACACCGGGAAATTATAACATATAAAATGAACTAAAAATTATTAAATTCCGATTTATAATTTTTGCTACTATAAAATTTTTTTAGTGGAACGATTTTGTCCAACTTTAGCATTAAATATCTCTTAAAATAATTCTTCGATTTGAAAACTGTCTGCATCAGCGTGTTTATCAAACATTTCTGTATAACACTACCGATTTTCATATTTTTGTATGCATTATTTTTCTTAATATTAACGAAGAAAGACCTCCGGTCACAAAAAATTCAAAACCGGCGGCGGTGACAGCGGTAGTTACTTTTTTTTAGAATAGAGAGATTTTATTAATTTAAACTGTTGCCAACTGTATAAACACTATGTTTACTTCAAATTAAAAATTTATTTTACACGTGACTATTATAAACAGAAAATATAAAAAGCAGGAACTCATTGAAAATTACATCATAAAAACTATAATTACACGTGAATTCTAAAAGAGAAACAATATTGTAAAATAATAAATTCATTAACGTGCGTTAAAAGACTTAAATAGGAGAATGTACGTCACATTTACATCACATTACACTTATTACGTAAAATGAACAAAAAATAATATTGCAAAACAGTTTAAATTTAAAAACTGTGCGTGACATTTATTTGATATTTCAAGATGATCATAATATTTCATTTCTAACAAAAGTATTTTTACGTGAATATTAAAAAGAGAAAGAAAAGTTTGGTGAAAATTACGTCAGATTGTAATTGTCATATTCAAATTATAATTCAATCTTCCGAAATCTTTTTAAAGCCGATCAAATTAGCATGCTGTTAGAGTCTGCGGTGTCTGAACGGGGGTTGACGAGCGTAGCTCGTAGGGGGCAGAGCCCCCTAGTATTATAAAGAAAAATAAATGCTATTACGTTTATCCCAGCCAGACAATCAATTAGCATACATGTATTTTAGGACACGCTCTTATTTGTTTAAAACATTTTCTTAAAGTTGTTTCTTTCAAAGTTTCATAAATTAATGATGTTGAATTAATTTAAAGTTTTAAAGTCTTAATAGCTAATTAAAGTTTCCTTAAATAAAGCTAGTAGCATATTATAAAGTAAAATATAGTTTTAAGTGTTATCTGAATCATGTAATGATGTGGCAAGTAGAATACAAATGTAAACAAAGGTGGTTGCCACTGAGGGAAAGAAATTGTGCAATGCTGGACTAGAAAATAATTAACTGCAACTTTAACCTGTTAAATAAGTATACACCAGTTAAACTGGATTAAGTTTCTGCATCACCAGGAAAGTGCTGGTATAGAACCTGTTGTAAATGCAGCATCCGTGGGAATGCTACTTTTGTTGACAGTGTCACAATGTCCTAAACCTTAATCAAAGTTTTTTCAACAGTGTAGGGCACCTCATTTTAATAACTTAAGATGCCTAAAATTTTATTTCAAATATTTAAATCAGGTTTTAAATATTTTTATGTAATTTTTAAATTAAGGAGACATCAATTTGTATTTGAACCATCTAGAGAACAGGATGCAGACTCTTCTCCTTAGGGAATCCACGTTTTTTAAAGTGGTGCCACTTGGCACGCTTTTTATGAGGCAGGTCACATCCATTTTAAGCCTTCTTCAGTTCCTTTTTGAAGGCCTTAAAATCTGAGTTGTCAATATCAGAGTGTAAGATTAGTAAACTTTCTTTGTATATGCTGTATAGTTTGGTAACATCATCAAAAATGTCAGTTTTCATTATCGGCAAGTGGTGTAAAAATTCCAGCCTGTGAAAAAATAGATTTTACTTAAGAAACAGGCACATCTTTCCAAGACTGTGATATCCATTTTGCCACCTCTTTGTATGTGGCCTTCTTCATATTACCCTTTTTGATAAAAAAAAATGGAGGTCATTGGCTATCTATTTTACCCAAGGCTGTCAGATGTGGGTTTTAAAACTGTGATTGACAGATCATTTTTTTCTTCAATTTGTTGTTGATCTCCTAATTAAACTTATAATAAAATCTTCTGAAAATATATGAGTTCAAACAAGTTCTTTATATTCCTAAAGTTCTAGAATTCATCAAGTATTTCTTTAGATGTTCTATAAAACATCTAAAATTGAAAATGTCTGGTGAATTTTGTAATTTGGTATATCTTAATTCTTTACATTCATGAGGAAATTTTACATAAAAAATGCACATATCTATGTAAACCTGGTAATGTATATGTATTACCAGGAGTCAATGCAGGGATTTTTCTTCGGGCCCATTTTGTGAAAAGTAACTTTTTGCCAGACTTGTATAAAATCAAAAACTTTCTGCGCACATAAATATTGGGTCAAAAATTTTCTGCAAATTAATTTAATGTTTAATAAAATTACGTGTTATATTATTTTGACGATATGAACTAAAAATCATAGTTTAAAATAATTGTTATTTAAATAAAAAAATAATTAATATTAATTAAAGAATAATTATTTTAATTTAAAAATAATAAAGCAAAAATCAATGATAGGAAGGGTGAATTCTTTTCAATTATTTTGTCAATGCATTTAGAAACAACCCAATCCTTAAGATTGTGATCTCTTCGCACAAAATGCCAGTCGCTCTTATAACATTATGAGCTAAAGAGTCACTGCAGCCGCCGGTGGAAAACCGATCGCGGTGTTCAGAAAATAGAAATAAAAGGGTCTGTGATGTCACAACAATGTTTTGAGTCTTTAAACTTTGAATTGTGAACAAACAATATATAAATCGTACATAAAATTGGGGAATATTTAAAAATTTCAGTATAAAAAAAAAAGTTACAAAAACAAAAAATAGTTTTTCTTTTCTTAACTTTTTCCACAAAGTTCCGAATTTTTGTGAAAATTTTTTGCGCATGGCGTTCGCTCGTGCATCTAGATTATACAACTCTGCTTTTTGCAATGAAATATCAAATTTTGTTACTGAAATTCAAATCAAGCATTTATTAATAACGTCTTTAAATCCTTCTGCTAAAGTTTCCCTTTCTGGTGAAATTGTTTTCTTTGCAATTTATACATTTTAAAACCTAACAATATAAAAATAATTAATGAAGAGTATGTTTTTATGGAATAGAATTTTGTGAAGGGGCCTGTTTTATTAAATGGATTTTTGTAAATTTTACCTGGGTCGACACCTGATTACTATTGTTAAAATCAGGGCTGTCCAACCTTTCAGGAAATGCAGGGGCACCTCATCTAGTGGTAAACATTGAAGGACACTATTATTCACATATTTGGAAACATAAAACAATATTACATCTTTACAGTAAGAACAGTGTTGTTAGACCTCTTTTTTTATTCAGAAATTTCAAGTTCATACTGAAAATTCCGAAAGAAGGATTGTTACTTTAAGTAATCCTAAAATGATTAACATTAAATAAAATAAAATTACTATTGGAATTTCTGGTATGAATTTGGAGTTCCTGCATAAAATAGGAGGCCATACTGGTAACTCTGGTACGAAGTAACGGTAGCAAAATACAGATGTCTCATAAGATGCACGGATACCACAAAATGTGAGCCATAAGGTCACCTACTATGCAAAGCTTGATGTGAAAAATAAATTGCAAAAAAGAAAAAACAAAAATCATAGTAAATTTAGAATTACATTTTCATGAGAGGGGAAAACCACTATTAAAATATTTTGTAGAGAAAGGAGGCAAAAATTTAACGGCACCATTAATAAAAAATCATGTGGAAAACTAATGATTTCAAAGAGCCATCTCTTAAAATGGATTTTTATTAAAAAAAACTCCTAGTAACAGGAATCATTTGAAAAGGTGAGATGAATGATAAGCATTATAACAAATAATGGCTAAAATTTAGGAAAGACAGCAGAGATTCAATGCATCTGCAATGGAAAAGCTAAAGCTGAATTTAATGATGTAACCTGATTATAAAGATTTAAATAAATGAATTTAAATGGCTACAGATTTAAATTATAACATCTATAAATAAACTCTAATAAATTAAACATGTGATGGATAAAGAAAGATGACAAGTTTAAAAGAATTAACATATTTATTAAAAGCAAAGAAACAATAAATAAATAAAATTAACTTTAAAATAAAACAAAAATATTACTCTGAAATAAATACATTCATATTTCTATCACAAAGAGGAATTAACTGCTTTAATACATCTATAACAGATATTAACTGCTTTGATATTTTCCTATTACTTTATTCTTTGATATTTATTTTTATAAATTGACTATTATATTTCATTCTAATGGTATAAATACAATTTAATTTAAACATATATGCACTAGAGCTCATTTCTAAAAATGGCTATTCTGACAGACTGGTAACTCTAAATTATCACAAAGCCTATAGAAACAAATGAAATTAACACAAACTTGACTTTCGTATATCTTAATATCAATACATAATTTAAATATTCCAGTGTCTCTGCAAACTATTTCATAAGGTCAAAATGTTAAGGAAAAAAGGGACATGTCTTAAAAATAGAACTTTTTCTAAAAATGGTAATTCAGTGCTCTTAGTTTGAAGAAAAGCATGCTGAACCTCTCAATTCTTGAATGTACCCAAACACCAAATCATATACAGTTTACAGAAAAGTTTATTTCAGAAAGTGCCATTTCCTTCGTCCATAATAAAAAAAAAACTTTAAATTGATCTACAAAAAGAAACTAACATCAATTAAAAGACTTCCTCGAAAAACTGTCTACTGGAGCTATACTTTAAGTTGACAATAAAACATGATTTAACAGGTAAGCTTTTAATAAATGATAATAAAGTTAATGACTGAAATAAAAGTCATCAAATTTATAGATATGTTCAGTGCAACTGATCTGATTAAGAATCAAATTTATGAGTTTAGTTGTTCTGTTTGTTAACAGATGGCAGCACAATGCGTGCTGTGCTGTCAAGTGGTAATTATAACATCATTAGTTAGTTGACTTTTGGTTTTTGAAAGTACCAGGGGTACATAGAACGTGCTCCTGTTTCATATATTATGCTTTATTTTAACTTCGTCCACAGTTGACAGAGGTATTATTATATTTTAATATAAAGGCTTTCATGTAAGATGATTATTTGCCAGCAATTAATTTACTTGGCATTTGTTCTGAAGAGTTTGTATTTGAGAAACCAGAACTTATTAACTGTGTACAATTTAATTGTTTGTGAAGTACATTTGTCAAGATTTGTTGTTTTGAGAATGTGAAATAAAAAATCAAGAAGGATTTCTTTCTTCAAAATTCTCTGATAAAAAATAGAAATATTTAATTTTTATGTATGATAAATATTGTAAAATAATTTTGAATAATTTTCCGAAATTTTAAATTAAAAATTTTTTTCACATGACTGAATAATTTCTAATGTTTTTCCAAAAGAAATATGGAAATTCTATGATTTTTGAAAGCTCTTAGATATATGGATTTAGATATACTATGACAGTGAGAAGATTCTCTCTATTCTAAAAAAAAGTAACTACCGCTGTCACCGCCGCCGGTTTTGAATTTTTTGTGGCCGGAGGTCTTTCTTCGTTAATATTAAGCAAAATATTGCCTACAAAAATATGAAAATCGGTGGAATTATAGAGAAATGTTTGATAAACACGCTGATGCAGACAGTTTTCAAATCGAAGAAATATTTAAAGAGATATTTAAGGCTAAAGTTGGACAAAATCGTTCTATTAAAAAAGTTTTATAGGAGCAAAAACTGTACATCGGAATTTAATCATTTTTAGATCATTTTATGCGTCAGAATTTCCCGGTGTGCAGATTGTATTTCTTTTTTTAATTTGGCTAATTTTTTGAGGTTTTATTTCTATTTTAACTTCAAATTTTCAGCATTTCTAGAGATATTTTTACAGATTTTAGAAAATTGTATTAATTTAAACTGTTGCCATCTCTATAAACAGCGCAAACAATAATGTTTGCTTCAAATTAAAAATTTATTTTACACGTGACTATTATAAACAGAAAATATAAAAAGCAGGAACTCATTGAAAATTACGTCATAAAACTATAATTACAAGTGAATTTTAAGAGAGAAAGGAATTTGTAAAATAATAAATTTATTAACATGCGTTAGAAGTCTTAAATAGGAGAAATTACGTCATATTTACGTCACTTTACAGTTATTACATAAAACGAACACAAAATAATATTGCAAAACGGTTTAAATTTAGAAATTGCGCTAGACATTTATTTGATATTTTGAGCGGATACTTTTCAACTATTTTTCTTAGGAAAGCGCAAATAATATTTCATTTCTAACACAAGTATTTTCACGTGAATATTAAAAAGAGAAAGAATAGTTAGGTCAAAATTACGTCAGATTAAAAACGATTAATTTAAAATGTCTCATTTAAAAGAACTTTCTTTTCGCTTTGTTAAAAAACACCGGGAGACAAAGATTCTCTATACTTAATTCCTTTTATATTAGCTTATTTTGAAATGTTGTTACACGTGTCTACGTCATCAAGTTATTTTTATTTCGACGTTTTATTTGTATTTTTATTAATGTTGTACTAATTTATTTGTTCTTTCATTATTTAAAATAAAAATTATGTCAATTTGTATAATTTGGCGAGTGGTTTGGCGATTTATATAATTTGGCGAAATTAGTCGACGGGATAATCAAGTAGTACCGCAGCGGATTTGGCGTTAAAATTTCCCCAATTAAAGAGAAATGAATAGAAATCCGTTTATAGGGAGATCGCCACTGTTTTTTAAATTATAATTCAATCTTTCGAAATCTTTTTAAAGCCGATCACATTAGCGCTTATTTAGAGTCTGCGGTGTCTGGACAGGGGTTGGCGAGCGTAGCTCGTAGGGGGCCGAGCCCCTTAGTTTTAGAAAAAATCTCTGGGTACAACTAGGGATACATGTACAGGGTGGCTACTAAATACTGTTACAAATATTCAGTCATTTTATTTTACAAATATAAAATAGAAAATGAAAACTACATTAATATGATGAACATTAAAGATGAAAGTTTACCAGGAAATAATTTTACTTGAATTGACCGCCATCTTTATCGATTACCAAAGATAATCTCTTATGCTATTGCCCGACCACGGCACGAATCATTTTAACAGGTAATCAGTACCATTCACGCAATATGGAAGCTCTGAGAGAGTCCAAACTTCTGTATTTGTTGCTATTTACTCTAGCTTCTAAAATCTCCCAAACGCAATAATCTAAAGGATTTAGATCCAGTGAAGAAGGTGGCCAATCTTCTTGACTGGGAGCCAAGCCTATGTTGATTTAGCTCGATGCGAAGATGCAGAATCTTGCTGAAATGTCCAATTCTTTTTGGGATACAACCTGTGAGCATGTGGCAATAAATGTGTAGCCAATATGTCTTGTTTGTAATATTTGCATTGATTTTTAACTCTTTATCAATGAACTTCGAAGGCAATTTTCCATTGTTTGACACTGCAGCCCAAACCATAACAAAATTCTTGTTCTGAAAGTGTTTAACAGTTCGAAAGGTTTCAGGTATATCCTCGAGGGTTGCTGAATGTATAACATCATTTTTAGTATTATAACACTGTTCAATGCAAAGTAGCTTCCCATCGGAAAATATTATTCTGTCAACAACTTTCCTACCATGCCGATTCATCACTTTCTTCCTTCTTTGTAATCTTTTTATTCTTTGTGCAGCAGTCAGACCTTGAATTTTTCTTTTGAGATGAGGGCAATAACTCACATCTTCATTTATAATAACTTGCATAGTTCTGCAACTCACGTTCTCTTCTGCAGCCATTTTATTTGCAGAACATTTCTTCACACCTTTTCACGAATTTTTTGATGCGCTCTATTGTGCAAACTGAGCGTGGACAAAACAGACCTAGATAGATCTTTATATAGTTATTAGTATCCAAAAACCAATTTATAGTTCTATAGATAAAAGTTCCATTAAAACCAAAGCATTTTAATTGCTTAAAAGATTTTATCTGCAGAAAATCTGCGATCAAAGAGCTGTTTAATCATCATTCTTTGATGAATTTTATGAAAAATATTAGGAACATTTCATTTTTGATACATACAAAAACATATGTATCATATTTGTGATAGTTTATGCTCACACACACATGTTACATAGATTGGGAGATATACGAGTGTAAGTATTAGAAAGTGAAAAAGGTTTCGCTAAATAGATTTTATCCTCTTTTCAGGAATGTCCATTAAGGAGGAATACTTTTTGTCTTATTGTATATAGATTTTTAACCAGAAAAATATTTTGAACATTCTTTTGAAAAATCGCATCAACCTGAATCTGCCCCACAAAAGTCAAAATCGAACCCGAAACAATGAAAAGTCAACCCAGCCCACAGCAAAAAAGAAGAAGTCAACCAAAACAGCAATGAAAACATATAACGTCAACATAACCCGACTCGACCATCAGGTCGGGTACAGTTAAAAGCAGGCTATCTGACCCAATGCAGGACTCTAGTCCAAGCATTTTGAAATTTTTGTAGGTAATGTAAATTTGGTCTGCACAGATGCTCTGAAGAGATTGCATCTAAATAAGGACATTTAGTCACTTTTACTGTAGAAAAAAGATCGTGTCTGTAAGGTGCAAAGTGACTTGTGGTTGTAAAATTTTTTTTAAAGAGTTAAAATTCATATTTTTGAAAACCAATTGCACCATCAAAGAGAAGAAGGTCGCAGCTTTACATTCATATTTTTTGTTGATCAGTACCTCCGAAATTGCATCCTAGAGAAGCTATGCTGTATAGCAAAGGAAAAAAAAAAAAGTGAAAATGGCAGATTTTGAAATTTTTTTTCAAAGAGTTAACAATGACGTTTTTTAAAACTGATTACAGCATTTAAGACATAAAAGTACGATCTTTCAGAATATGTCTTCCATTTTCAACTTTACTAAGCAGTTTGGCCAATCGAGGTTAAAAAAGAACGACAAAATCTACCCTCTACTCAAATCTTTGCTTTTGGTTCTTCATTTTTGTTACATTATGTAAATCGGGTTCTGGGTATGCGTGAGCACTTTTGTCAGCTGGGAATGAAAAAGATGAATTTTTCATGGGTTTGTTGTGATTTCTAATTAATAACTCAGATAATTAACAAAATAAATTGAATTCTGAAGCTCAGGTGCATCAAGACATAGATTGAATAATAAATATATCATTTTCTGATATAGATCCAAAATTTTATGGTATACATGAATCAATAAACCAGGGGTTTTCAAATTTTTTTGCTGTTGCGGCTCCCTTGAGCTATGAAAATCTATTTGCACTTTTCCTGTCGACAGTGAATTAAATTGTAATATGTAAATGTATAACCATGAAAGCCAAACATAGAATGTGTTTCATACACATATATTCTGTTATTATTGGTATATAAAAGCTACTGCATGTGCCAAAACGTATATTGAAATCTCAATGTCTTCAATATGTGGATTAAAAAAAAAGAGAAAAATTTGAGATGAAGCATTTTCAAAATATCAAAATTTTAAGGCAATATTACATGCAAAATTGAGTAAAAGAAACATCCTTATAACTCGAAAAATTATAATCATATTAACTAACAGTTTACTGCGTCGGATTAAGCGCCTCATTTCCAATTAAAATATATCTTTGAATTGAAATTTGAATGAAATACAGGATCATGAAAAATCGAAGAGTGTGAAAAATATGATTACAAATATCTCGGCAACTAATTATACGATGGACTTCCTTCTTGATGCAAAATTTATGTTTTTTTATTGTCTTTTATATTCACTCCTTCAAATAAACAATTTCGAAAATTTTTGTATACCTTTTATCAGAATGAATATTTTGAGAGTCCGAAAAAAATAGTTCCGGATAATCGAGGTTACTGATATTCAATAGGCTTCTTTCCATTATTACTTCCTAAGTACACACCAAATTTCAAGTCTCTATCTCAATTTGTTCGGGATATAAAGCGATTACAGACACATGCACCGACACACATCCAGACGGACATCAAAATTCTTTTTCTAAAAATATGTTTTTCGGAATCTCAGTGTCTGAAACGTGCAAATCCATCAAATTTTTTTTTTTTCGATTTTCAAAACGATTATAAGACTTACCCTATACTACGTATGATGTGTAAGTAAAAAGGAACCACATATTTTGTTTAAAAAAAAAAAAAAAAAAAAAAAAAAAAAAGGGGACCTATTTTAGCAAATCACAAAATAAAACAAACACAGAAAACCTCCGCTCCTTCATTTGTCACTTATTTATAAATGTTCAAAGCATAATTTGTTATAAAGAAAATGCTTGCTCAGATTCAAATTCTGAAATTCATTATCTTAAAGCCATTGTTATTGGCAGAGGTTACAAACATTCTAATATTGATACTGCTTTATTTGAACCACATACAGCATCCTCATTCCTGAAGTTCACCTTCAGTCTTCTTCTCTTTCCAATATTAGCATTATTTTAAATATAAATATAATAAAAATAGATGTTTGTGTGTGCAATGTTTTTTAAAGAGACCACTGCATGCAGAGTTAAAACATTTGGCAAGAAGGTTACCTGAAGTTATACACCTCCAAGCCAGTTTTTGAATTTTTTGAATTAGATTTTGTAGTTTTTTATGCATTTTTTAATGGTGAATTTTACACATTAGCTAAAGGAATTTGGTTGCAATGTTTTAGCCCAATATATTAAATTTTGTCCCCTTTTAAATGAAATTTATTCTAAATTCCTACAGCTTTTTAGAATTATTTTGTGTTTTGTAGTAATTTTTTGAGATGTAAAAGGAATCCCATTTCAATCTTTCAGTTCAATATCACAAATTATCTTCATTGCCAATGTTATTAGATTTTTAGCATTTATCCTTGTTTCATGCTGGTCTGTTGACATTTGTACAAGGAACACAATTTTTCTGTACTTTTAATTCAATGCAGTAAATTTTGTTCTTTGTGATTTTTTGCATTTCAAAGTGATTTCGATACTTTTTTTCTGAAACAGAAAGAATTCTCCATTAAACAGATCATATCAACACAAATGTGAAACAATTAAAGCCGACCTGACCCACAACGAAAAAAAGCAGCATCAATCTATCCAATGCAGGATACTAAAACAAAAAGCTCTGTAGATGTCTGAATTGTATAGCTTTTAAATCGTAGCCTGAAGAGGGAGACAGAAAATCATTACTGAAAATTTTTATTTACAAAAAATCAATAATCAAAAAATTTCCTTTCCCTACAGAGTAAAACATTTGCAAGTTTTGCAACTCATTGATGATATTTATGTGCTAATTATAACATGACCGATTGAATTTCATGAATTTTTCCATGACCATTTAAGAAAATTGGGGGGTTTTCGGGATCCTTTGACAAAATATGTATGTTTTTCACTACCTCTTGACAAAATTAAAGTTATAACAACAAGTATAATAATCACTTATAAACAGATTAAGTTAAATAATGCTATAAAAAATGATAAAATATCTTTATTAAGATTGACGATCGTTTCATCCCACAAACGGTAACATTTTCAAAATCATTCACGATAGAAAATATTTTCACATAATTTAAAAACAATAACATAGTAAACAATGTCACGAGATATGATGCATAATGAAAAACAATTGCAAACATAAAATAAAATTAAAATTAAATTAGCTATTTGCGAGAGTGAATTAATTTACACACAATTTAAAAACAATAACATGGCAAATAATGTTGCAAGACATCATGCATAATGAAAAACATTGCAAAACATAAAATAAAAATAAAATTAATTTGGCTATTTGCGAGCGTGGATTAATTTTTACTATTGTTACTAAAATTACATAGCATCTCTTTCCAAATTTTAGGTAAATCAAGGGACACTGAATCATTACAAATATTCTCGTTGCGTAAAAATATCTCTATTGATTCCCGGATTATGGATGGTAAATAAAATCTTGATGGATAAATTAACTTGCTATTTTTAAAAGCGATCTGTAAAACCATTGTTTCTTGCAAATATCATATATTTTATTTATTTCGTTATTTAACTGCTCGGGGGTACAAACTATGAAAGCTCTACAAATAGAATGTCTAAATGCAGAAACTTTGTATGAAAAAGGTGCTTGAGCATTATGAGGGATAATGGATTGACTGGCTATGGGTTTTCTGTAAACAGTGCATTCTATTCCTTGGTGCATCTTGATTGATAATACATCTAAATAAGTTATAGCATACTACTTTGTTCTATTTCCAATGTAAATTTAATTTTAGAATCAAGGCTATTAATCTAGTTTAAAACATTATTGAGCAAGGTATCCGCATCTTGCCATATGATGAAAATATCATCTACGTATCTGATCCATGCATGGGGAGTATAATCCAATTTGTATATATCCATTTCAAGAGGTCGTAATATGAATTCAGCTAATAATCCTGATATAGGAGAACCCATTGGAGCTCTGTTATTTTGTTTGTATATTTTGTCGGCGAACGTGAAGTAATTATTATTAACTATAAGATTAAGAGCACTCTTTAGTGTAGTTTTCATATTTTCGTTAATACTCTCCATGCGGTCAATGCAACTATTTATATTTGTAACAACTTTTTGGGTATCAATAGATGGGTATAAAGAGACTACATCTAGACTGGCTATTATAGGCCAAAATTGGGAAATTTCGTTAGCGGCCACTGGCCGGTAGGACTAATCTTTTAAGTGGCCACTTTCTTTAAACTGGCGGCCACTTTTTTATTTCAAAATGCTAAACAGTAAAATTTCTATAAATATTAATCTAAAACTGAGTAGCCCAAATAAATATGTTAATATGAATATATTGGAACCAAAAAAAATAGAATCCTTGATGAAATGCAAGAAAATTTTATTATCTCCTTGTAAAAAAGTGGCCGGAAGGTGGCCGCTGATAGACAATTATTCACTAGCCACTTTTTTTCATTTACTGGCCCTGTGGCTGGTGGCTAGTGCTAATTTTGACCTTTACTGGCTATTAAATAATTCTGAGGTAAATTAATGATATTCAAATATTGAATAAACTCATAAGTTGAATTAATTACATGATCAGAGCTGGGCAAAATATTTCTCAATAAAACTACATACTTCCATAAAATATGTGAGGCTTGAGCATTTAGTTACTATTGGTCTTAATGGCATATCTATTTTGTGGTCTTTAAGTCTTCTGACAATTGCTGGGATTACTGCTAACTTATTAATTCTCATCAGAACTTTCATATTATCAGGCCAGCTCCCTTTATTAAGCAATTCATTAACTTTTTTGTTAATTATGTTAAGTGGATTCTTCTTGACAATTCATACTGTTAATACATTGTACCATTTTATTTTTATAGTCATCTGTATTTAATATGGCTAATTTATTAGATTTATCCGTTTGGATTAAAATTATTTATGGATCAAGTTTAAGCTTTTTCAAAATATTCATCTTTTAGTATCATTGTGAGTTGCTTAATTAACTTCTTAAGTTCATGGTACATAACATTGCGAATTTCTTCTTTATGATCGTTATGAGTCGACTGTACATCTAAGGTTTCGAGTTCTGGAATGATAGATTTTAAATTAGGCTTGACTGGAAAAATGTATTTTGGCCCCCGTTCAAGTACTTTTGGTACTTTTGTAATGAAAGATGAAAATCTTCCATTAACGGTCAAACACAAATTCAGAAACTCCACTGGTTGGCATATACGGTTAAACATAGGACTTTTGTGTGTTGCAAAGGTTTTCTATCTTGCGAGTTTGTACCATTTCTTTCAAGCGTTTTTTACTGTATCTATATTTTTCCAGGTTGTGCATGAGAATATCAAAAATATTCTGTGGAGTAGAGGCTGCAAATTCATAATATAAATCTAAGGTTCTCTGTTGTAGTTTGCTAATGTAGGCATACTTCTTCCTAATACATAATGTTAAACATTTATTTTCAAATTGTCTATTAAGATTTGTAAACTTATAATTAGCAAATTTATTTCTATTCTTCAAAAATGACGGAATTACATGCCTACTATGGCATAATTTAAGAAAATCCAAATTCAAAAGTTCACGATCCAGACATAGTCTTATATATTTGAAACATGAAAATATTTTCTTATCAAACTCTTCAAACATTCATTCCAGCATCGAAGAAATGTTATAACAGCAAATATAATAATCACTTATAAACAGATTAAGATAAATAATTAATCCAAGCTTGCAAATAGCTAATTTTATTTAAATTTTATTTTATGTTTGCAATTGTTTTTCATTATGCATCATGTCTCGTGACATTGTTTACTATGTTATTGTTTTTAAATTATGTGAAATATTTTCTATCATGAATGATTTTGAAAATGTCACCATTTGTGCGATGAAACGATCATCAATCTTAATAAAGATATTTTCACTTTTTATAGCATTACTTAACTTAATCTAAAATTAAAGTTTTTAAATCTTTTGACAAAATTCGTGCTTTTTTTCACAATCTTTTGACTTTTTCTTTTTGTGATATTTTGATGAAATTTGCGTTCTTTTCGCAATCTTTTGATGAAATTTGCATTTTATTTAGAGATGAGATCTTTTGACGAAATTCACGTTTTTTTTCTCTATCTTTTGATGAAAATTGTATTTTTTTTTTACGATCTTTTGACAAAATTTGCATGTTTTTCACAATCCTTTGAAGAAATTTACACATTTTTCATGATCCCCTGAAAAATTTGTGTGTTTTATCGATTTTTTGACAAAATTTGTGTTTTAATTAGAGATTTTTGGATGAAATTCGGGTTTTTCTGTGATCTTTTGACAAAATTCTCGGGTTTTTTTTCGTGATCTTTTAACAAAATTCTTTCTTTTTTTTTTTTGCGTTTTTTTTGCAATCCTTTGACAAAATTAGCAATTTTTTTTTCTATGATCGATTAACGAAATGTAACGGTATTTTTCAGAACATATTTGTGAAAAGTGCAATTTTTCCGTGATGCTCGGCTGAATGCCAAACATCAGTAAAATTTAAAATAAAAGTTGGTTAAAAGTAGGGTGTAAAAAAATCATAGTTTTTTTTAAAAAATCAAAAAAATCGGATTTTTATGATTTTTTTCCCAGCGTTCAAATACTGAATAGCTACCAAGAGTTTTAGGTTTCCAAAGCAATTAAACCACTAATTGCTAACATAATCTATGTTTTTACACTTTAATTAATAAAATTATAATTATTAGTTAGTAATTACAGAAATTATAAAAACTGCAAATTAGTAGTTTCATTAGGTAGTATCATACAATAATGTTATCTATACATTTAAAACGTTAAGCGTTTTCTTTCGACAGTCCGTGAGAAGAAACTACTGCATCAAATTACACCAATCTTTTTTTAAATTAAAGATATTTGGCCACAGATTTGTTATAGTCCATTCGTTTGTTCAAATATTTTATTAATCAGCCGTAATTTTAAATTAAAATTCTACAGTTGCCCATGCGCAGTATATAAGTACAAGTCTGCCTTTGGATTGACGCGCGCTGTACATGCCCAAAAATGCTTGCTAAGTTGAACAACTATCACATCACAGGTCGAAGTTGTTTTAAGTTCGTCTGCTATTCGATCTTATTGTAAACAAGCTTTTCTTTCTTTCATAAAGTTAATATTATTTGGCTCTTTCAGCATTATTAACAATTAAAAAAATTATTGTGTCTAAATTTAGAGCTAGATCCAGTTTATTTCGAGGGTGTCATATTGTTTTGGTCATATTACACACAGAAGATAAAAACGGCGATTTGCAGCTAAAAGTTATGTCTGGTGATCCAATTGCCAATTGTTAGGCACGAAGATTGGGAAAGTAGCATATTAAGTTGTGGCTACTTTTTTGAAAGAATAAGGTATCATAAATATTAAAATGCAAAACTATTTCTGTATAGATCAGAGCTGAAATTCGAGACATTCGTATGCGTCAACTGTTTTTCCGACCTCTTCAATTTAGAAGGAAGTAAAACCAGTTCCCACTAGCGTAGCGGGTTAATGCAGTACTTTAAAGCTCTGAATTTTAGCAGAGGATGCAGGTTCGAACCCAAGCATGGTAAAATGTGTAATATTTTTGTCGATAATTCATTTCGATAATTAGAGATATTTTATTAGGAAAAGAAGTTATAGGATTTTATTATTATTATTATTATTTGAATGCTTTATAATTAAATAAAATTTAACACTCATTAATATTTTGAAAAAATAATGATTTTATATTTAAAATATTTAAGCTAAAATATTTTACATGTAATTATAAATTAAATAAATTGAGCTGAGCTAAAATTTTCGTTATACTTTCTGACCATTATCAAGAATATATATGTGTGTGTTTCAGAAACAAAAGTTTGTCATTCATTTGCGTAAAAAATAAAACAGAAAGAAAAAAAAATATTCGCATAAGAGCTATAAAAGAAATTACCTTGATATCCAGGTTTAATATTTAAAAAACATATAAAAATGTAAAATAAAATTCAATAAAAAAAAATACATATATTATAAATCGTTAGTTGTATCAAGTTTCAAATTTAGGTTTTTACAGAATGAGACAGATAAAAATAAAATTATAGCAGCTTTTAATGGACGTGTAGTTCTAATAAATAAATAAATAAATAAATAAATAAATGAAAACAGATACTATTATTATAAAAAATAATAATAACAAAAAAAATAAAAAAAATCGTAGTAAACAAAAATAAATTCTCTACATGGTGTTTTTAGGTAAATTTCTGATAAAAGGCAAGCATAATTAGTTGTAAATTATAAACTTAAAATTCTTTCACTTCATTGAATAGATTAGACATGCAGCCATCTATTTCCTTAAAGGAATAAGAATCACTTATGTAATATAGAAATTCGTCACGAAATTCGTCATTCAGTAACTAATTTAAAAGCAACTAATTAAAAATTCAAGAATTTTTCTAATGGAACCTTCAAGTTATTTACCGTCAAATCTTGACGGGCACTAACTAGTATACATTTAAGTAATGTAATAATTATATGAAACTTTATAAATCTAGTGATATTTAACATCTATAGGCATGAGAGTGGGTAGAGAACAAAAAGACTGAAAATATGCTTAAGCTAAAATTTGGTAAAAAACTAAAAGACCATGTGCAAAATCATATTTTGCACAAAACAGGCAAAAAACACAAATTTTGTCAAAGGGCTCGAAAAAAATGTGGATTTCATCAAATGGTCGCAGGAAAAACACGAATTCCGTCAAAAGATTGCGGAAAAAATGCAAAATTTGTCAAAAGATCACGGAAAAAACACGAATTTCGCCAAAAGATCATGAAGAAAAAAAAACGAATTTTGGCAAAGGATTATGGAAAAACGCAAATTTCGTGAAAGGGCTGCTGAAAAAAACACAAATTTAGTTGAAGGATAGTAGGAAAAAAACGTGAATTGTCAAAAGGCTGCAAAAAAAGCGAATTTCGTCAAAAGATCGCGAAAAAACAAAACAAAAAAAACATGAAATTTGTCAAAGGATTGCAGAAAAAACACGAATTTCATCAAAGGAAAGCAGAAAAAACACGATTTCCATCAATAGATTGAGAAAAATATATGAATTTTGTCAAAAGATCATGAAATAAAAAACGAATTTTGTCAAAGAATCGCGGAGAAAATGCGATGCAATTCTGGCGCGATATGTCTCGTTTGGCGTATTTTTCCGCTGCCAGAAAGAAAAAAAACAGCAAAAGTCGGGTTTTTTTTCTTTTTTTTTTTTTTACAGATAAAAATGAAAAATTTACGAAAAGTCGGAAGAATCTTATCCCTGCATTTATTAAAATTATTAACTGCATTTTTATATTAAATAGTTAATACAACTTCAAATTAAGCCTTAATTATTAAAATGATAATGATGTAGTATTCATTTTAGAAAGAAAAAGGGACAGGATGCTAGTTCCAAAAAAGGGCACTATTTCATGAGGAAATATATTAGTAATGTGTTTATTAGTAATGATAAAATAAACGGTCAAGTGCGAGTATTATTCGCGCACAGAGGGTTCCGTACAATAATATATGAATTAGTAAGTGTATTATTAAAAAAATACTGTTGCTAAAAGAATACTAAGACTTTGTAAAAACTATACAGCGTAGGGTTGGGTATAGCTGTATAGTATACAGGGTGCAAAGGAAAGTCACTTTAACCTGAAAATACTTGCGAACGGAGAGAGCTACAGCTATACAAGTGAGGTAACGGAACAGTAAAGTGACTACGCCCGACCTAATGCAAACGACAGCAGCACATCTAGTGCCGAAAAATTTGGAAGATAGCCATTGTAAATCGAAAACGAAAAGAGGTAGAGCAAATTTTCCAATTAGAAAGTTTTAGAGCATCAATCAATCAATTAATTAGTACGAAACGATATTTGGTTCACACTGATAAAATAAATCGTCGCCTGCATACCCAAAAGTGCCCGAAATCGATGAGCGACGATTCTACTTTGCCCATTCACATTCCGGAAATGTAGCAGTGCACAATTGCAGATTGTGACGTTGTACTGGGCTGTAATGTCTGTAAAGATTCAATTTCCAATGCATTTAAAATTTTAGAATAACCCTTTCAGGGCCAGAAGAATTCTGCTCGTAAACTGATGAAATAATTGACTGACACCAGAATATTCAAACGAATTTATCTGAAAACAAAAACCGGCTAATTTGCACTTTCATTACAAAAGCAAAATTTTATTAAAATATTCTTGGTGCCATTTGTCAGTTTTGGAATTAAAATTAGGTGTGTAGACCGTCTAGCCACTGCCCTTGAAAGGGTTAAATCTATGTCGTCGTATTGAAGAGGCTTGCAATAGACGTTCCATGCTGAGAAATGAGCATGTAGAATTTCTCTCACAAATACAAACGTGTATCGTGAGCAATGGCGAACTTTTCAAACATACTGAATATTAGCTTTTTGTCACTGTGAGACAGTTTGTCTTTTTTTTTGTGATGTTATCAAAATGTATTGAGATAAGTACGTATTTATACCATAAATTGTGCATATTTCGTCATACTTCTGGCTATTCCATTCAAACGTTTACACAAAATGGAGTGCATCGATTTCGGACATTTTTGGGTATACAGGCGAATATTTGTCTTATCCATGTAAACCAAATGCCGTATTCTATTAATTAATTGATGCTCTAAAACTTTCTAACTGGAAATTTTGCTCTAGATCTTTTCGTTTTCGATTTGCAGTGGCTATCTTCCAAATTACGCCACTAGGGGGTGCTGCTGTTGTTTTCAGTAAATCGGGCTTTACTATACCATTACCTCACTTGCATAGCTGTAGCTCTCTCCATTCACAAGTATTTTCAGGTTAAAGGGACTTTCCTTTGCACCCCGTATACTAGAAAAGTATAAATGGATATACCATGAAAATTCAAAGATATATGGAACCTAAATAATAGCAAATATAGCTATTCTGTATATTTGTTATTCCATTCCATATAGGTTTTTAGTTAACATTTAAAGACATAGTAGGTGTATTGAGAGAGCCACTCAATGGAAACTAGTCGCGAATCCCATAGTATTTATGTGATTAATTCTCATTAAATTAGTCTGTTTTTAACAGTTTGACGTTTATTGCTTTTATATTGCTACTGGGCATTGCATTACATAAATATATCCTTAAAATTTGTTATCTAGGCTTTAAAAGCCGATGGAGCATAGAGTACGCCGTCTCCTGTTATTATGTATGCCCAAACCGTCCGTGTCTTTAAGGGTTAATATCTCTGCTAATTACCGACGATTTTTTCCGAAATTCATCATCAACAATGATTTTGTACTTCTACTATGATAGGTGCCTCCAGCTCTGCTCAACGCTTTTGCTGAAGCCAATAAATCGAAATTTGAGTGTAAAGGAAAAATGCGATTTTCTCAAAAACTATGTAACCTAGGGTAATTGCTATAATTTTCCTGCAAGATTTAAATTAATGTGTACTACCTCTAATTTTTTTCATAATTTTAGTTTCAATAGATTCGGAGTTAGATGGGTGGGGGGGGGGGGGGCATATTTTTGCACTACATTTTCCACCATAACTTTGAAAATATAATACCTAAAATTAAATGAAATATATTTTTGATTTCAGTGTTACGAAAGCTTTCACACGATACCCCACACAATATACAAAGAAAAGATTTTTTTTTTTTTAAGTAACTTAATTAGCCCCTCTACATTTTTCCTAAATATATTTATGAATATTTATTAATCTGTAAATATGTGGGTCAATAGTCTTTATTACTTCCCCAAACTTGAACTTTCCACGTTGCATAGTTTATGAGTAAAAGGGCTGTGACAGACAGACAGACACAGGAGTGATACACAGGAGTGATCTTATAATGGTTCCGTTTTTACTTTTTAAATACGGAATCCTAAAAAAGAATAATTTTTAGTATGATAAATAAAGTGTCCTTAATTTTTAATAATTTTATGAATAACAAATTGAAAAATACAATTAAAATACACATTTTAATAATATCCTGTTTTTCCAAAAGAAATAAAGTTCTATGTTTTTGCAAGATCTTGGACACATGAATTTAGAAATACTGTTGAATGGAGAAGTTTTTTACAAGAAATCTATGGCTACAACCACAGGTGAATTTCAACAATTTTTTTTAAGGCAGGATGCATTTTGCCAATTTCAAAAGGTGCATGGTGCGGCACCATTAAAAAAAATGGCCTAGAAGAAACAGTATGAGCAGGGTCAGACGAACCCCAGGCGCCAGGTCGCCCGGGCGACTAAAAAAATTCCTCTTGGCAACTAACTTTTTTACCTACTTATTAATTTTAATTTTTTTCCTTTAACCGAAAAAAATCCATGTGCGAAAATATTTATTTTTAATAGTGCGATTATTTACAGAGGAAGAAAATTACATCATACCGGCACAACAATTCTCCCTAATTTTTCAGAAATCAGAGTTTTTACTAAGCCAAACTAAAGTGAATCTTAAAAGAGCACTGCTTAGATTAGAAAACCTTAAAAATACTCCAACAGAAAATGAAGAAAAAAATTTAAATGATGTTTCTTTAAGTGGAATGTATCAAAATGTGCAGTTGTCAAATATATCTCAAATGACAAATGGACAAATGGTATTTCAAATCAAGATCTCAAAGGCACTGTTAATTTATGTATATAATTTTTTGTTGGGAATTAAAGGTAAGGATATTAATTTGTCCACTGTTTTAATGTTTAATTTCATAGTTTGTTTCTATTTACTTTTTACAATGTAAAAGTGGTACTATCTTAAAATTTTTGGTTCAGTTTCATTTTTTTTATTGAATAGTTAACTTGTTCACTGCAAAACAACACACAGATAACTCAAAAATAGCCGAATGCGATTATGAGTAGCCAGTGTTCCATTTTGCAGTGAATGTGTTAATGTCAGAGAAATGATTCTTCAAGCTGGTTCCCAAGAAGTTTTCCTGGCGCCTAAGAATTTTCAACTTTTGTCAGCCCCTGAGTATGAGTAATTATAGAATTAATAAAAACTGCAGATAAGTAATTTCATTAATTAATAGCACAAATAACAAAACTAACAAATATTATTTGCATTTAGGTTTTTGCATTTTAATTTTTCATTTGTATTTAGGAAAATTACTGTAAACCACCAAAATCTAAACTTACACACATGTATGTGTATGCTAACCAAAAAAATTATGAAAATAGAGTTAAACACATTCATATAGAATAAATATAAGTTAGCCCAAAAATCTGAAATCCTCAAAATATTTAAGTAAGAGCATTATTACCTCTCAGTGTGGATTATTAGCTTTCGATGGTTCAATTTTTTTTTCTCTTTAAGAAAAGTTTTGCTGCCTTTTCAATCCCTAATTTTTTTTTTTTTTTTTTTTTTTTTTTTTTTTAAGTATATATGAGTTACAAAGTGAAAAAAAAAAATTATGCAACCTATACCGAAGAAGCTCTCGCTGTGCTTAGCATTTTTATACCAATTATTTCTTTTTCTCTTATGCATTCATTCACAATTTAGCTGAGCAGACGTCATTCTTTCATTCTTATTTAACTTGAGATTGCTATTAATCACCATTTATTCTTTTACTTGTAGAAATGTGTTACACTGGCTATGTGTATTTTATATAAAATAATGCTTAAATTGATTACCTAGGGAAAATTATGACATTACAAATTATATTAGCTTTAGATACCATTTTTAAATGAAACTGTTTTAATTTGGATAAAAACTTAAAAACAATGCTTTTTACAAGCTCAACTGTGTGAGATGAAATCTCGCAGTGTTTAAATCATGTTACTTTTTTATTTCTTTTGGCCTTGTACATCGATGTTCTTTAAACTTAAATCCATATTTATTTTTGCGCGAGTGTTTTTTTTATCCATACATCGGCAAATTCTCTGCTGTTTCATCGCACCTGAACTGAGATGCTTCTCCTCTCAGATCTGCATGTATTGTGATGACGTCATCAGAGCACCGTCTCTCGCGATGTAAGCATTGAATGGATGTCGACCTTTCATAGGTGTGGTTTAATTGCCGATCGTAGAGCAAATAAAAATAAAACTTTTCAAATGTATTCTTTCAGATTTGTTTATTAAGACATTGCCTAATATTTTAAATTCTCTAACAGATTTAAATCTTTTCTTTCTGATACTTTTGTAGCCCCTGTTACTTACTATAAATTAAAAATTTCGTTAATTTTAAATTAGAATCTGTTTTCTTGGTGATCTGTCATGACTTAGTTTGTGTTTTAAAAAGATTGTGGGGCCGCGGTCTCCGGCTCCGGTCTGTCTGCTGCTGGATGTGGGATCCAGTAAAAAGCTTTTCGAAAACGATGTCTGTGATTTTAATAACTCCAGTTAAATTTATTTTTCTGATGGTTTGAAAAGGCTTTAATTGAAATTTTTATCAATAGAAAATTCACCTAGTGCTGCATATTACATTTTAAAGATGTTCTTAAAGAGGAATAAATTGTTTTATTGGCCAATGTATTTATTTTTAAAAATCGGTGACCTACGGTGAGGCCTCTTACTTCTCTTCTTCAAGATGAATAAAGTTTGATTTATGCTTAAAAGTCTCCCCATCATTTGTTTACAGATATACAAGTAAGACGTTTCATATTATTTTTATTTTTTACAGTTACTTGACCTCAAAGAACCAAGTTGTTTTATTGCAATAATCAACACATCTTTAATTAAAAAGAACTTCATGACAAATTTACCTTAAATTAACTGCTGAATATAAATATTAATACTACCTTTTTAATTAGTAATACCACAAACTGTCATTAATTTTTTTACAATACTCATGAATTAAGCTTAGAAACAATTATTTAAAGCTCTTTTTTTGTTTATTCATAAGCAAAATACCTGTAGAAACTTTCAAATTATGTTCATGTTAGATTTTAATACTTTTTTGACATTTTAAACATTTAGGATTTTTGATTTAAATCATGATTTAATCGCTGATTTAAATCAACTGATTAGAATCATTGACACCCTAGTTAAAAGTGTCGAAAAATGGACTTTATAGACCTAATAATGAAAACACGGACCAACATGGACTTGAAGCAAAAAAAATGGATCAGTTCCTCAAAAACGGACCTAGTGGGAGCCCTGTATCTCATAAATTATTCCACTTAGGAACATGAAATTTTGGACACACATGCAAAAAAAAATTCTTTAAGAATTTTTAAAAAATTTTAAAATACTCTCACAAGAATTGAAATATCAATTAAAAATCTCATTTAATAAATTTAATTTAATTTTCTTTCAAAGTCTGGCATCTGTTTCCAATGTTAGAATTGAGAAAAAGGTTCGCTGTAGTTCGCCAGGATGCCACATTTGAAAGTACACTAGGATTTTTTAAGAGAGATTAATTTTTTATTTATTTATTGTATTTATTGATTTAAAATTAACACATATATGCAAATTTTTTAATGACATATCCAAATATATAATTTTCTTAAAAATCTGGCTGCAATTAATGAAGATATATTAATTAAAAATTTGAATTTTTCGAGAAATTTTATCTAGCATGTGTTTGATAAATCATATGAGATCAGACAGCTGTATGTGTTAATTTTCATACCGAGATGGTTTCATGGTCCATAATATTTTTACAAATATTGCATTTACAGTTGGTTGTGTTTATGACGGCCAATTATCAACACGAGGAATATAGGCCCTAAGGGGGGGGGAGTGCCCTCCATGGGGGTCTTTCTAAGGGAACCTAACCTGTGTTTATGCAAGGAGATCCAAGGTTCGAAGAAAACCATAAAAAACTCCGAATGATTAGGCCAACAGGTGCAACTGGGTTCGAACCCAGCCCCTCCCGTCTACCAGTTGCAAGAACATAACCTCTCGGTCACTGGTGGGGCCATTGCATTTACGGATTTGAAACTTATCTATCTATGCATATTTTTTAACGCTGAATCCAAACGTGCAATTTTCTTAAAAATTCGTCAATTAGAAATGAAGACATTAATTATTATTTCATTAATTCAATTGGAGAAAAATAATTCCTTTGAACATGTCAATTTGAATGCCAGACACCTGGCTAAGAATAAAAATCACATATACTAGGAGAGTTTCAACATGATACAAATTTTTAAAATATTGCATTTACCGGTTTGAAAATTACAAGTCTATGCACAAAATATAACACTAAACACAGAAATCTAATTGTCATAATAATGAGATAATTAGAAGCGAATATGTCAGTTAATATTTCATTAACTTCATTGCAGAAAGAAAATTGATTTTTGCACTCCAGACATACTGTCTGGCAATAAAATAACGGATTAAAAATTGAATGTGGTTAATAAAACCCTATATCACTAATCCTTTAATTTTTACAACATGATGCAGAGAAACTATTTTATGCCCACCACCTTAAGCAAATTCTACATCCTTCCTTGAATGAAGTTGATAAATTAAATAGCTTAATAAAATTACATTGCAACATTTTATCATTGGAGAGATAAAATACACTAAAGTAAAAATCTGTTAAAAAATTGATGAGGAATTAAGAGCATCATTCCTAAAATATTTAGGGATCCAATATTTAAAAAGGAAACTTTCTGTCTGTAACTTAACGCCATAACCTCTAACAAAAAGATAAAAAATATGAAGTAACAGTGAAACTTAAAAGCATAAATTATAGGGCTTACCGTTTTATGAATCAATATACTTTTAGAGAAGGCTCTTCTACCTTTTTCAAAAGATATTTCTTCTTCTAAATATTTCAAAATTTGAATATGTTGGAGAAAGGTCTAAGTGAAAAAGTTTACAAAAGAAATAAATAAAACACATAAGCATTCTGTATATCTTTACTCAAAGTAAATAAATAAATAAACAAAAATTATAGCACAGAAACATTTTAATGAAAATTATCATAATTGTTTTTCAAAAAATTTAAGAGTACATATAATACTATATTTTAAATAAATGACCAAAAATTATAAATAAATTGTGGCAAAAGTATGAAATATTAAATAAAAGCTAAAAAGAAAAAAAAATAGCAAAATTAGAGGTATGAAGTTATACTTACAATTTTTTTTATTACAGCATATAATTGTAAATTATATTTAACTAATATTACCTTACCAAATTCACAATACATATTACATTCATAATAGGAATGCACTGAATATTTTGCCACTATTCAATATCCAGCCTTTTGCCAAATATTTGGCCTGGTTAAATTCTGAACAGATATCCTATCAAATATTGTTAGGTATTTCATTTGTATGTATTATTTTTTTTAAATGAACTTTTGAATACTTAAAGAAGTGTTTTATTATATTTAACACACATACTGCAAATTTAACACAGTTATACTTCAATACTTTAATTATTTGATAATCACACAATTTTAAATGCACAATATTTCTACATAAGTGATGTAATGTAATGTGTATAATGATATATTATATAATAATAATAATAATAATATATATGAAACGATAAAGGCTTAGCCACTTTTTAAAATTTTAAATCCCCTTTTTGCCCCTTTTAAAATTTGAAATCCCTGTTTTAAAAAACAGAAATTTAAATTTAGAAATTAAAATTAAAACTTTTAAAATGCTTTTGTAATTGTGTCTCAGTTCATTGAATGCACCTGCCCCTGTTAAATTAACTTTCCCGCATCGCATCTTATAACTTTAAAAGATCGTTTTGGCACATCTCATAAGAATACTTTTGCTGAATAAGTGCAATTTGTAAGTCTTGCTGCATTCAATCGGCCGAAGTGAGCCAGCGCCCCAAATCCCGGGCAGTCAATCATTCAGCTAACAACCAATTATAGTTTAAAAACGCCTCTTTTGACTTCAACGGCCCTTAGCAGGAATAATGCAAAATACAGCATATTTATACCGCTGCATGGGTCACAGGACGGAGCTTTTTGACCAACTAAAGAATGCCTTAAGTCCACGCAACTTTGCTTTCCAAGTATCACTTTGCGATACCCTTAACTCCCGAGTCAGATGTCCATAAAGAAGTAACTGAACAGCTCTCAAGCCAAAAGGGGCCTGATTTCTCAAAAGGATGTACAAAGGATTAATAAATCAGGTCCCTGAAAACACTGTGTCTTTAAGCAGAGACTCACATACACTTTCATTAATTCTCGGATACCACTCACGGCGACTACCTAACGATGCTAGCAGCTCAGAGGGAGCGATCCTACGTCAGCCTGATCTACACCGAAACAACGGGAGTAGCGCTGATACATTACATATACATATATATATATAATGCAGGGATGAGATTTCCGACAAACACCAGTATAATCTTAGGGAAAATTTTGTTCTCTTAAATAGCAAAAATGTTCCGATTAAATGAAATAACATTTTCTCTGAGATTATACTGGTATGCAAAAAGTAGGAAATCTCATACCTGATATTAACAAGTAACAGTCACTGCAACCATTAAAACAATTTTTGCATTGCTGCAACCATTATTACCAATAAAATGTAAAATACACATCACATTTAAAGTCTAAATCACGAATAAATTTAATAAAGTAATATTAAATTAATCAAATGAGTGAATAAAATCTGTTCTATGCAGATATAGACAGACTTCCATACATAAAATAACATCTATTTTAAGAATTACAAATTCACATAAACACAAATAGAAAACAAATTGTCACTACTCTTTGGCTCTTATTTTATAAAAAATCTTATTTTAGTTTAGTAGTATATGAATCATTTTAAAAAAGCAGTTTTCAGCATTCATGAAGACCAGAAGCAGAAAACTAGTATGCTTTCTATGAAAAACTTCATTCAAAAGTAAAAATAAAAAAAATGACTTTTTTTTTTTTTACTCCTCCCTCCCCTTCCGCCATTATTAGATGACTGACAGCTTTTTTATAATAATTTTAAAGTAGCAAATATGTTAGAAATTCTTTCAGTTAAAGAATTTTAAAAGACTTATTCAGAGACAATAAAAAGCAGCAGAAATTTCAGTAGGGAGTAAATAGTAATTTAGATTAATATTCATTTTTTGTTACAAAGTAACGAACAGAACAGAAAATGTAATATAATTTTTAAAGATTTTAAACTTTATATACAGGGAGAAAAAACAAAGGGGTAGTGGAAATTTGGCAAGAGGAAGAAATGAGAGTTTTGGAGGTATTTTCTTTTAACCTTCTAGTTAAATTTCATGGGTACTCAACTATTTTGTATCATTCTGGCACTAAAAATTGAAAAATGCACTTTTAGAGCCAGAAAATGCTCAAAATTAATAAAATTCAATTAGGTGTCAAGACAAGTTTTAAAACATATGTTCTCTTATTTTTTATGAAAAATCCAAATTGATCATCAAGCTTTCACAACATATCTGAAACACCCCAAACCAAATTTAAGAGTAACTGGCATAAAACTTTTTGGTAAATTCTGCGTTCTTATTAAGTAGAAAGACAACAGCATAGATATTATTCAGCTAAATTATGATAAAATCCTATTTCTTAATTTTTTGTGCTAAAAACAATTTCTAAAATAAAATAAATAAGTTAAAGGTATGATATATAGAGGGGCTAAAAATTCCCGTCCACAAGAAGAAGCATGCCTACTGGTTAAGCTGGTATCTATGAAAATTATGAAAGTCACAAAAGTAGTGAATTTTGTCAATAAGCTAATAAAAAGTCACATATTTAAACTACTGGCTCAAACGCTGCATCAAAGCTTACACTTCTGAGCCTTTCTCCATCCACAGTAATGAATGTCAACATTTATGTTAAAATTATTTTATTTAATTTAAAAATCTAAAAGGAAATGAAAATGCATTATATTTCTTGCATATACGTTGTATTTAAATTTTTATAAATGTGTTTTTTGGCATGATAAATGACTGGTAGAATTCACTAAGAACTAACTGAATTTAAGTACTTCTGTTTTACCTCAATAAATTTAAATTACTGTGTCACTGAAGAAAAATAATGTTTATTCATTAAAAATGGAAAGGTGAATTTTTAAGTCAGAATATTCTGAAATTGGATAAAATTCTAAGTATTATAAGTCAATGAGTTTTGGTCATAGAAGAATGAAATGTTTACTGCTTTACTTGCCAAAGCACAAAGAAAAATTTTCTTTTAGGAACTAAGGACTGTATATAAAAATAAATTTTGTATTTTAATATGTATACAGCCTTTTTGCAAATACATGTCATAGTTAACAGCAATATTCGATTTGTATACTTTTGTAAGTACAGTATGGAACCATTTATTCAGAAACCAGTTAACCGGAAAACCAGTTATCCGGAATGATATTTCTAATAGACTTATTTCAGAATTAGGCCTGGGCCTTAAATCGATTTAAAGCTTACATCGGAAATCCGATTTAACCATTGGTCTTAAATCGATTTAAGCTAAAATCGGAAATCGCGATTTAGCTAATGTCAAATAGCGATTTAGCCAATGTCTTAAATTGCGATTTAGCCATTATCTTAAATCGCGATTTAGCCATTGTCTTAAATCGTGATTTAGCCATTGGCTTTAAATCGATTTAAAACGAAATACTGATTCACAGCTAACATCGGAAAACCGATTTATCTACTTTGATGTATCTACCACTTACATGCCAAGCTGGTGTTAAATCGATTTAGGAGGATCCGATTTAAGCAAACATCGCAAGCCTCGATGCTTTCCGATTTAAGACAAACAAGGCAAGCTGGTGTTAAATCGATTTAAGACGTTCCGATTTAAGCAAACTTCGCAAGCCTCCATGCTTTCCGATTTAAGAAAAAGGCAATTTAAGGAAAACAAGGCAAGCTGTTGTTAAATCGATTTAGCAAGATCCAATTGAAGAAAAAGGCGATTTAAGAAAACGATGATTTAAGTAAGAATTGATATTTATTTTGTAAACAAGATTCAGAGTTTACGAGATTGGAATGTGTATTTTTCAGAAATTAAGAACTTATATAGTGGAAAGTTGAAAGGAAAAAGTAATGTTTAAATCCAAATTCATCGAATTTCAATTTATATGCTAATGCAATATTTTGATGATAAATTAAGTTTTCACATATTTGAGTAATATTGCAATATGTATTTTTTATTTTACAATATTCTGTAATTAATTAAAATGTTTTAAAGTAGAATCCTGCATTGTTTCAAAAGATTGTTTTCCTGAAATTCATTCAGCATTTATATGATTAAAAATAATAATAATAAAGTTTTATATTTAAAATCCCAACTCATCAACTTGCAGTTTATACTTTTATGCATTCTTATGATGAAAAATTCATTTTTTACATGTTTTAGTAATATTTTAACATTTATTTTTTATTTTCTATTATTTTGTAATTAATGAAATTATTTTAAAGGTATAGTCATGCATTGTTTTGTGTATCACTATTTGGCCATGATCCACATGAAATATTTTTCTTTTACTAATAATATTTTTTTCCTGAAATTGATTGAGTATTTATGGTTGGAAAAAAAAAGAATAAAGATTCATATTTAAAATCCAAATTCATCGAATTTCAGTTTTCATTTTTATGCATTCTTTTAATGAAACATTCATTTTTCACATGTTTGGGTAATATTTTAATACATATTCTTTATTTTCTATTATTCTGTAATTAATTAAAATATTTTAAAATAGTCATGAATCAGATTTGACATCCGATTTCAATGCCAGTCCCATGGATTGAGTATCTTGCTGAAATTGATTCACTATTTATATCCAAATTCATCCATTTTTAGTTTATATTTTTATGCATTATTTTCATGAAAAATTAATTTTCACATGTTTAGGTATTATGGGAATATTTTAGTTTTAATTTATTATTATTTTGTAATTAATTAAAAATACTTTAATAAAGTTCTGTAATGAGTCAAGTAACTTTATTTTTACAGCAGAATGAGGGAGGGTTGGAGGAGGCATTCATTAGATTTTTCCGCAGATCTGCGATTTTTTGCTTTTTTGACATTTTGTTATCATTAAAAAGAGATATATTTTAAGATTATATTTTATTACTAATCTTAAAGGATGGCAACAACCACGAAAAAAATCAGCAATTTCAGTGATGTGCTCCAAGGGTCACACTTTCAATCCTTCTCCATCCGCTATATAAATGTCAGCATTTATGTTAAACAAATCTTATTTTAATCTAAAAGTTAAAAAGATATAAAATTGCACCTTATTTCTCATATCTCCCCCCCCCCTTTTTTTTACTACATTTCTCATCATGGTAAATGAATAGTTAAATTCATCATTGAAGTCTTTTAATATGCTTCTGTTTGTACCTCAGTAACTTTTTAAATCTGTGTCTGTAAAAAAAAAAAAAAAAAAAAGTGTATGTAGGCTGTTAGCAATGAAGTGCTATTTGAGTGGGCTAGGGGAAGCCCCCCCCCCCCCCTAAGGAATTTAGTAGTAGGCTTAACAAGTCAGACAAAAAAAAAATCATTTTCTTTTATATTACTTCTTATAGAATGAGTTTATAAAATGTATTACTATAGGTCACTAATTTTTTAAATGGAAAAAAAAAAAAACTAGTGTTTTGGGACATTCAAAGCTTTTTTTGTGTAAAATATACCTCTTTTCAAAATTATTTGACAAATTAAAAGCTAAGTATACTAAATAATATAGCAGGGGGGGGGGGGGCACATAAAGATCGTATTTTGTTACTAAAAATTAAAAAATAAGCTTCCATATTCTAAAATGTAAAATCGGTGTTAAATCGCGATTTAGCACTAAATCGCGATGTTGGATGGATGATAAATCGATTTAAGAAATTTCTACATCGCCCAGTCCTATCAGAATCTTTGCAGAAAAAAGTATCATGCACTACCAGTTTGACATATACATTGCTTGAAACAATTGTATAATATGATGTCAACATCTAGTATTTGAAATGGAAGCATATTTAGTTGTATTTTAGATGTTTTAATTTTTATGCAGAGGAAATAGAAGAATTTTTGTTCCCAAGGGATTCCCATAAATTACCTCCTTTCAAACTCTGGTTAACTTTTGATCTTTCTTGCATCTGATTTTTAATCCAAATAATCTAATTTAAAATCAGAAATAATTCCACAACCAGATATATTCCACAAAACTTATCAAATGAATGCTTCTTTAATGCCCAACCAGTTAACCGGAAAAACCAGTTATCCAGAATACATCTGACCCCAACCATTCCGGATAAATGGTTCTGTACTGTACATTTTCCTCATAAGTGGAAGAGGCTACTTCAGTCAAGTGAAAAGACCCGCTCGCTCCCTGTGGCAGAAATTTTTAAAGCTTTCCGCGACAACTCTCATAAACAGCAAACATTTTCTGCAATGTGATATTTTTTAACACTAGAAAAGAATGACAAATTCATATATAACACAATCAGAAAAAATATACTGAAGACCTAATAATAAACCAGATATTATTGTTTTTTTTTTATATGTAATGGTCTTATCTCTTTTTAAACTGCATGTAAATAAAGTCAAAATCCTAAATTTAATGAATCAACATTAGAGAAATTATTCAGCACATTTACAATAATTTATAATAAGTAAATTATCCCATTACTTTTCTCAAAAAGATATGTTACTATGTTTTCAAAACATAATTACATAACTAAATAAGAAGTTATTTAGTTGCATAAACATTTAATCTTCTTAGTTGCATAAACATTTAATCTTCTAGAAACTTCTAATGAAACTTTACTAACTTTAATATGTTTTAATTTGAATGAAATACAATCAAATCTTAAAAAATAATATTTCTATCAGCTACTTTTAATAGCTCGAGGATGTAACTGTTCTGCAAAGGGCTGTTCCCTTTCCGCCATGAGGCACTAATGCTAATCCTACCATGGAAGAAATTTATACAGATATCTTTGTTTGCATTTCAATATTTTTAAATGATTTTTTTTTTCTTTTCATTGGACAGCTGAGATTGATCTGTACAAAGACTGTTTTTTACTTTTTGATTTTATTTACGGGTATTTTTAATGAGGACACTTTCATTTTCAGAACTGATTTTGAAAGTGAAAGCATCCTCATAAAAAAAATCTGCAAACAAAATCGAAAAAGCAAAAAACGGCCTTTGTACAGATCAACCTCAACTATCCAATGCCAAAAAAAAAAAAAAAATCTTTAAGAATATTAAAATGCAAACGAGATATCTTTATAAATTTCTTCCATAGGATTAGCATTAGCGAGCGGGTCTTTTTGCGGGACTGAAGTAGCCCCTTAAGAGATAATCGTCATAACCTCTATTTTAAATCATTGGTATATACATGTTATAACATTAGAATATATCTTGTAATGGAGATTGAGAATTATATTGAATTTTTACATTAAAATACAAATACTCTTCTCTCTAATCTTAAACCCTGAATGCATTTTATAAATCTTTATGTCTCAGTATAAAATTCAAGAAAAGGCCACATCAAGCATCAAGCTGAATAAATTATAACAATAAACTGCAATTATGACAGCCTAATTAAGACATTATAAGATTTAACTTGCTTTGTACATACACAATGATGCTTAATCTGAGATTCTCAAGCAAATTTTTTTATAGACATATGTTCAATGCCTTGGCATTCTTTCCACACACTCTAACAGAACTATGCATAAACTTTCTCATGACAGCTGAGCAATGGTAAAAAAAAAATACTCTTTTATTATAGCACAGTACAACTACTTATTTTAAAAAGAAGTGACTACAAACTAATTTTCAAAAGTAACCACCATTTTGGTACTTTCAGGTTTTGTCAAACAGGATTCATACACATTTCTTCAAATAAAAATCAAGGGCTATTAAGGACTTTCTGATGGAAATATAACCATACTCAGATAAAGCAAACAACAAATACAGGAAATAGAAACAATAATTATCAAGGACAATAAGTTATTAATACTTATCAAAATAAATTAGACAGCAATCCATCATTATGCAATCATCGAACTTTTTAAATTACCTAAATTATGTTCATCAAAAACCAGGGTTCGTTGATATATATCAATGGATATATATCATGATATATATCTTGATATATATCCGATATTTATTTTTAAAATATCAAGATTTTTGATATTTTCGATATTTTCAAATTCTTGATATTTATTTTCAAAAAATCAAGATGTTTGATATTTTGTATATTTGATATTTATTTTTAAAATATCAATGTGTTAGATATTTTTGATGTTTTCTTCAGTCAAAACAAGTGTAAATGAAATTTTCAACTGTTATTGACTGTGCCATTCTGTAGATAAAGAACTTTTGTCTCTGGCAGTCACTTTTTTAGGCAAAGAAGAAAACAAATATATTTTTTAAGCTTTATGTTTGAAACTTTTATTTTTAAATGTAGAACTAATAATTATGTGAGACAATTAATTCAGAACAGCCATTGAAAGGTAAACTGTAATTTAGATAATCGTTTATATACAGCATTATTAGAAAATAATCTTCTGATTTTGGTTTAATTGAGTCTAAACTGTACTACAGGTTAGGGAATAACAAATAGACAAGCTTACATTTATGTCAAAATTCTTCAATTTTAAAAAAAACCATTTTGTATTTAAAATTTTATTTTATAAAATATAAAACTTCCTCGATACTAGATACAAATCCTATAGTTTAGATACATATGCAAAATTGTATGCAAATATATGCAGATTGTATCTGTTTTCAATTAGTACATCTTCAATTTTGTTCTAAGTAAAAAAAAAAAAAAGAGATGCATTTTAGAATATTATTAAGTTTTTATGTTAATTGCAGTATGTTTTAGTTTCTAATTTATATTATGCTTGAAAATATCCATTATCAGCAGTAAGTTGACTATTTTGAAAATATCGGATATATATCG
Organism: Maratus speciosus; assembly: GCA_963932465.1. Taxonomy (NCBI): domain Eukaryota; kingdom Metazoa; phylum Arthropoda; class Arachnida; order Araneae; family Salticidae; genus Maratus; species Maratus speciosus. The sequence goes on from OZ010800.1 coordinate 334,322,367, forward strand.
AAAATATCGGATATATATCAAAATATCGGATATTTTTGATATTTTCGAAAATATCATGATATTTACGAACCCTGTCAAAAACGAACAGTTATAACCATAAATAAAAACTGTTTATTCCATCCCACACATGATGCAGTAGTTTGACGTCACTACCGAAAAAGAACTGAAAATGACTTATAAATATTTTTATTATTAATTCATTCTGCTGTTAGATTTCATCTTGGTAATATGTAAAATATAAAATTACTGCTGTACAACGCAGCGCAATATAGATGTGAAAATAGTTAATTTAATACTGTAAAGCTAACTATTAAATATAAGATTAACATAAAGAAAGAAAAATAGTCTCAGCAATGGATCTACTTCACTTGTGCAGAAAATACATAATAAAACACCACATTTTTTAATTATTACACTATAGTGTAAACCCAAAGTAAGGATTTCGTCGAAGGACACCAGACTCGGATTACTCGGCCAAACTGTGATGCGAGGGATTGCTGTGCAAGAAACATAAAGGCAAGAAATTTACCTATATTGCCTATATTACCTATATTACATTTGATTGATTTATTAAGAAAAGCCAGTTATGATATCTAAATATTAGCGCATGTGTCTTACTGCGCAAAACAGAGGTGGCTTTTTTTTGCCAACACTTTCAAGGACCAAAACCAAAAAAATGAAAGGACCTACTAACTAAATAAACTAATAAATTATAGTATGTATTTTTTAATAAAGAGTTTGATTTTTATAAATACAAGCTTTAAACATTCAAATGGCCGGGAAGGAGGGGGGCAGGGGATATTTCAGCAAGTGACAGTAGAAATTTAGAAAATTTTAAAATAAAAAATACAGCAGAAGAAAAAACTAGTCGGATGTGCCAATCCCAACTCTTTCTTCTATCTCATACATGTTAATACTTCAAAATTCACTATCAGAGTGCAAAAATTAAATGACAATCTATGCCCATCATGAGGATTCTAAAGATATGGAATTCCGTGCATAGTTTTTAAGATATGACTACTGCTAAAATCAAATAAATCCTACAAAATGCAGTATATGCAGTATAAATGCAAAATTCATTAGATGATTATTTATCATTGCTATAGAGTTACAACTAGGACAGATAAAAATATTAAAAAAGGGGGGAAGAGGAAGGATCTAGATGAGTGATTATTTATTGTTGCAAAAAAGAAACAAAACAGAGTATTTTTAAAAAATTAAAAAGTCTTAAAAATTTTATACTTTGCACGCTGGGGAGGTGGGAATGAAAAATGAATGAAGCAGCTTTTAAGGTTCCGTACTTAAAAAGTTAAAACGGAACTATTATAAGATCACTCCTGTGTCTGTCTGTCACAGTCATTTTACTCGAAAACTATAGAAAGTGGAAAGTTCAAATTGGCGGAAGTAATATAGACTACTGACCTACATATTTACAGATTATTAAACATTTACATATATATTTAGGAAATATGTAGAGGGGCAAATTAAGTTACTTGAAAAAAAAATCATTTATTTGTATGTCGTGTGGAATATCATGTGGAAGCTTTCGTAATGCTGAATTCAAAATTACATTTATTTTAATTTTAGGTATTATATTTTCAGAGTTATTGCCGAAAATGTAGTGCAAAAATATGCCCCTCCCCCCCCCCCCCCTATTTCCGAATCTACTGAAACTAAAAATATGAAAAAATTAGAGGTGGTAGATGTTAGTTTAAACCTTGCAGGAAAACTATAGAGATTACCCTAGGTCATATAGTTTTTGAGAAAAGTGCATTTTTCTGTCACACACAAATTTCAATTTTCAGGCATTCAGCAAAGGTGTTGAGGAGTGCTGGAGGTACCTATCATAGCAGAAGTATAAAAGAATTATTGATAATGATTTTTGAAAAAAAAAAATTGTCGGTAATTAGCCGAAATATTAACCCTTAAAGACACAGACGGTCTATCCATACATAACGACAGGGGTGGTGTACTCTATGTACCACCGGCTTTTAAAGCCCAGACAACAACTTTTAATGATATATTTGTGTAATGCAATGCCCAGTAGCAGTATAAAAGCAATAAACGTCAAATTGTTAAAAACAGACTAATTTAAAGAGAATTAATCACATAAATGCTATGGGATTCGTGACTGGTTTGATCTGAGTGAATCTCTCAATATGTCTCCTGTGTCTTTAAAAGTTAATTAAAAACCTATCTAGGAAAATGCGGCACGGACTAAGATGGCGTTGCAACATTGCAACCTCCTTTTGAATCGCGCTTAGCACAATACCAAGTTTAAACTTTGAACAAGGGTTTTTTAGCTCCACTGTTAAAAGAAAAGATTATTACTATGCTGAATTTGATGTTATGAAATGCCAAATAAAGTTTAAATAAGCACTACTTTTATTCTCAGTACCGAATTAAGTTCATCATAAACAGATTAGGATAAGATTAAAAACAGAATTATACAGAATAGCAATATTTGATATTATTTAGGCTTCATATCTCTTTGAACTTTTATGGTATACCCATTCATACTATAGTATATACAACTATACCCAACCATATGTTGTATAATTTTTTACAAAGTCTTATTATTTTTTTAGCAACAATTTTTTTCAAATAATACAGTTAATAATTCATATATTTACGGAACCCTGTGAGAACGAGTAATACTCACACTTGAGACTTGACCATTTATTTTATTTTTTATTTATTTATTTATTTTTTTTGGGGGGGGAGGGGGGGGGAGGGTTGATTAGATGATTGCTTAGTTATTTATCATTACTTAAGATTTACAATTGGAACAGAAAAAAATAAACTAGAAGTTTTAAAGACTAAATTTTATGTGGTAGGAAATAGGCAGAAAGGAGGGGAGGGGAGGGGAGAAACAATTTCAGATGTGTGAAAGTGAAAGGATTAATTATTGTTACTGTTACAATAAAATAAAAAACAGAGAAAGAAAGTTTTAAAAAATTAGAGGCTTTCAAGACTTAACTTTGTGAACTGCGGTGCAAATTAGGGAAAACGGAAATTTTTCATATGGGAGGGATAGGAAGTTTATTAGATGATTAATTATTTGTCATTACTAAAGAGTTATAATTAAACCAGAAAAAAAAATTACAAATGAAAGAGTTTTAAAGATAAATTTTATGTGCAAGGGAAAGCGGAATGGGGGCGACAATTTCGGATTGAAGGAAGACATCAGGTGGTTAACTCTTGTTATAATAAAGTAACAAATAGAGCAGAAAAAAAAAATGAAGACTTAAATTTTGTGAGTTGGAGGGGAGAGGGGGAAGGGAGAATTTTTTTTTGTTTGGGGGGGGGGGGCGGGAGGGGAGAGTGTAACAGATGACTAATAATCTACCTTACTAAAGATTTACAAATAGCTCAAAAAATGAAAATTAAATAGTTTAAAAGATTTTAAACTTTGTATGCTCGGTAAGAGGGATGGGTGGAGGAGTAAAACTGTATGATCGATATTTATTGTTACAATAAAATAACAGATAGAGCAGAAAAAGCAATGATTTTGAATGTTTTAAACTTTATGAGCTGAAGGGCAAAGGAGAAGCAGATTTTTTTTATTTTTTAGCGAGGGAGGGGGGTAGGAATTTATTGGATGACTTATTACTTATTTACCTAATTAAAAATTTACAAAAAAAAAAAAAAAACTTAAGAGTTTTAAAAACTTTAAATTCTATGTGCTCTTTAAGTGTGGGGGTGGGGAGCAAAGGGAAAATGCCAATTTTGGGTGGGAAGAAAAGGGAGAAGAAATATTGATGATTGATTATTTATTGTGACAATAAAAGAACAAATTGAGCAGTTTTTTTTTTTTTAACTAAGCAATTTTAAAAAGTTTTTAAACTTGAGTCCTGCGTGTGTGGAGGGGGGAAGAAAAATGGGGAAGCAAAATTTTGAAAGGGTAAAATTCAAATGAAATTTTAATTACTAAATGAATGTGATGTAATGAATTGTTAATGAAATTTAGGACAGATTATCTATTCACTACAAAAGTAACAAATACAGAAGAAAAAAGTTAAAAAAAAAAATTAAGTTTTAAAGATTTTAAACTTTGGTATTGTGGAGGGGGGAGCAAAAGGGGGAAGGGAAATTTTGGGAGAAGGAAAGGCCAGGGAGGATTAAGATTTTTTAAAAAAATTAGAAATAGTTTCATCCCTGATTCAGAAATAATACAAGTTTAAAATTAAGCACTTTTAAGGACTTTTTGCAGATTTTGCATGAAAATAAGTACTTTTAAGCCCCGAAAATTTCTTTTGAAAAATGTAAGTACTTTTAAGGATTTTCAAGGACCCAACAAACCCTGTCAAAGGATTCAACCTGTACTCGAAATTGAGGACATTAATTTAATACAATGACTCCTCCTTATATTGCATATGTTGGGATACAATAAAATAAGTGCAATAATAACCAATAAAAATATTAAGAGATAAAATATAAGAAAATGTTTTGTGTTTGTCTCCAAAATTCTAATTTATACACATATTACAATTTTTTTAGCAACAATAAGAAAAATATGTGAAATACAAACAACATTTAAATACAGTTACATAATAAATCTGATTAAACTATAGCTTATATTATCAAAAGGCATGAAAAATAGCTATATAGCTGAATTAGCTATATAACAAGAGACTATTTATATAGTATATAAAATATTTATACACAATCCTATACTGCATGCACTTTATTTACTATTCTTACAGCATTTTGATAATAATTATTGTTGACTCATATATTTACTAATAGATTTGTTTACTTAATCCTCCAACACACTCTAAATATATTAATTGTATTGAGTTTTGTTAAGTCTCAATTATATTGAGTTGTCAAATTTTACAATCTAGAAAATACAGAAAAACAACTCTAAATGCAAACAATGAATAAATCTGTAAATAAAGCAATCCAAATGAAGAAACCTGGCATTAAAACATGAAGACCTAATAATGAGTAAGTAGAAAAATGTTGCAAAAAGAAAATTAAATTATTTGGGGTTTTATCTGGATCTTAGGTTTTAGCAACAATTGTCAATGGAAAAATAAATCTATGGCTTTATGTGATGTCTTGCAAAACACTACAGCTGAGATTAGAAAAATATTGAACAGAACATGTACTGCACAAAAGAAGCAAGTTACAATTACATGTAGAATGCATTTTCCTCTGAAGTAGCAATAAAAGTATCATCAGTGTCAACATATTGCTGATTTTTAGTATTGTGCTATTAGTGACATTAGATTGTTCAAAATGTAGTGAGCTACACTACAAAACACACTGTAAATAGAACTGACTACTGTAATTTCGCTACTTTTAGTGTGCTATTTTTGACCACTGCAGCCAAGTATAAAAGTAAAATCCAGGGTCATTTTGCTTCTTTGGCTTCCTTCCCTTACTACTTTAGTAAACCTGCGTTAAAAATTTCTCTGATTCAGAGAAGTTGTTAACGATGAAATATTTTCTCTTTTTCTGCCAGACTAATAAAGCAAATTAACTTAAAATAAAAATAAATGGACTGCAAGTTCCTAGTACATCTAAACAAATCATATCTTGAATATTGTTTTTTGGAATGCTCAATCTAGAAAGTCTATTAAGTAAAATTGTAGATTTTTTTCAACACTGAAAATTAAGTACTTTTGTAGTTTAATACACATAGAAAACACAGGATATTCTCTTTAAACAGAATTTAAGTGGTAAAGCAAAATAATTAAACAATATACCTTGCTTTGAACAGGAGGGTCCATCACAGCCCCAACAGCAGAAAACAAGGATTCAAATCGCTCAATCATCAAAGATGTATCCTCGTGATTAATAGTATACAGAAAGTCTTCAACAATCTAATCATAAATAAATGAAATTAACTCTATTATCTTTGACTTTACACATATAAATGAATTTGATAAAATTATTAACATGGTCAATAAAAATTTATATAGATCCAGATTACATACAATTAGGCGTAAAATTTAACAAAAGGAATTTTTTAATTTTATTTTCACTATAGGTATATATTATATGTTCTAAGACTTTTAAGTAAACATAACAGGAGGAAATTTCTTGTTTAATATATTTTCATCACATGTCATACTTTACTTGGTTTCATCTAGTAAATTACAAAAATATTGATAAGAATATTAATAGGGGTTAGAAGACTTACATATTTTGGATCCTTAAAGCATGGATATTCAGTTAGAAGTGATGACATTTTCCTTCGCTGAAGAGATTCAAGCCATGTTCTTCGTCCCTTATTAGTTTGTTTTAAAATATCCAAAATTCTGTATTCAGATATAGAATTATTAGTTGAGCCTTCTCGCAATTCTTTTAACAATGCTCTGTACAATTTACTTGGCGTATACCTGTGATCAACCTTTCGTCTTACTGATCTCAGTTTAAAATTAATGGCATCTCTCGCTTTTCTTACATGAGAAGAAGGTGGTGGGATAAAACCCAGTCTTTTTCGCTTAATTTTCCATTTTATATGACGAATCTTTTGACTCAAGCACTTGCAAAAGAAGGACTGAAAAGAAAAATACCATGAAAGATAAATCTAGTACTGAAATTATAGAATATATTGTAAAAGGTAATTTCTTGGTATGTTACATTTACAAGAGAGTATGAAATGATTGTTGGAATCACACTAAATACAGTATAAACTATCCATATATATATTTTAATAATTATCCTTTAGAGCAGCAGTTTCGAATACTTTTTACCTATAAGTATTCTTGTTTAGGTTTTTCATTTACGACTACCCTCTTCTCATAAATTATGACAGCCTTCACTCATACCTATAGCAAAGACATTGTTGTGCTAGTTAGTAATGTTCTTATACTAGCTGCAAGTTTCTCCAGAATTCCAATTTTCAGCCATTTACTCATTTTGAAACACAAAACAATATCATCAGAAAGTCACTTAAAACAATAAATAAATAGGGTAAAATCCAGTAGTAACAGAAACAGTGCAACATTACAGATTAATCTAATAATTTAAAAAGAAATGCCTGGTTTAAAAGAAATTAACTAAAATTTATTTTCAATGCTGATTTGGCATCATTGTTTAAAGTTTGAATTGGAGTCCTGCATCGGGTCAAGTTACCCACACCCGACCTGACCCATGGTTTGCATCGAGTTGGCACTATATTTTTTTGTTACAGTTTGGGTTCAAATCGGGTTGACTTCTACTTTTTTTGCTGTAGGTCAGGTTTGGGTTAGGTTGACCTTCATTGTTTTGGGTTGAGTTTTAACTCTTGTAGATCTAGTTTTGGTTGAACCAATTTTTCAAAAGAATGCCCAAAATATTTTTTTAGGTTAAAAATCTATATACAATAAGACCTCCATAATGAACACTCCTGAAAAGTGAATACCTCTAATATAGTGAAAACATTTTTCATTTTCAAACACTTATATAAGAGTATTTGTATGCTTGTAACTGTTTTGTGCACAAAAACAATGAAGGTCAACCGAACCCAAACCTGATCTACAGCAAACATGGCTGGGGTTTGTGAATAAAGCAGAGTGCAAAAGATGCAACTGAAACCTTTTAAGCTGAGTTTTAAAACACAGATAATTTAAATTAATTAAATAAGTAAAACATTAACTAAACTTATGGTGAAAAGAAAAGAAAACGAAAGTTAAAAACAAATACATTTATTAAAACTTAAAATGACAGACAATAAATGAAAAATAAATTATATTACTTACAGATCATAGTCAGCCTTTAGAATGGGGGGTGACCAGATTTTTTAATCTGAACGTGTACGGGTACAAACAATATCTTATATAGTAACCCGCTACTATGGAACCCCATGAAACCGGTCAAATTTCAGTTTCAGACATGTTTTCATCATAGAATGTATAATTGTAAGGTATTTCTTTTAAAAAGGACAAATGCAATTTTTGTTCGCATGTGGATGGTATGAGAAGGGGTTCAAAACTAAATCTAATGGTAAAAATAAAGATATATGCTTGTAGCAGTGACATAAGACATTTTATATACTCGTAAATCTGCTTGCAGCAATGACATAAGACAGTGACTAAGTGTGGACACAAGTGTAAAACCTTTAGGTACCTTAACTTCTTATAAAGATTAAACATGTAAGAAAAATCATGCATTAAACATAGATTATGAAACACTTTCCAACACTTCCTGAAGACTTTAACAAAACTTCATTATTTAGAGAAATAAGGTATATAAGAGAACTAAGTAAACATTTTAGAAAATGCATGAAACATTCGAAAAACTGATTTCTGCAGTTACTGTCTATAGCCAAATATGTATTCCAATTCTTTTGAACAGCCCTGTATTTTATCTGTAGGTTGATATATGTACTATATAATGGAAAAATTTAGTTTAGGAAGAAAGCGCAGGTTGAAATTTCTCTTTCAGCAATTTATACTAATAGATCAAAACATACTTGTATACATTTGTACAGCCCTGTAAATAACCTAGTACCTTTATTACACGCCATTATTTAGCTAAAGTTTAATTCAAAGTAAAACACTCTTAAAACTACTGAAATCACATTTTCAGAAATTATCATTTATAGACGGCCATGTATTCAATTCTTTGCGTGACCCTGTCCCGTAAGGCATGGTGACGTCACGGCGACGTCGTTGTGAAGTCACACTGTGATTTTGTGACCGTCAATGTGACGTCACGTGACGTCGATGTGACTAGAATGCGAGGTCGTTATGGCCGTTTTAGAGGTCGTTTGTGACATCACATTGTGACCACTCTGTGAAGTCACGGTGTGACAAATTTGTGAAAAGTGTGTCATTTGTGACTATTTTGGCATTAACTTTGTGACTAAAGCGACAATGCTTTGGCGTCACACTGTGACCAATTTGTGAAATATGGGTCATTTGTGACGAACTTGTCATAAACACTGTGATTTCAAATGAAAATCAAATTTCAAATTAATTGCTTAAAAGACGCAAATAGTGAAAAAGATTCCATGCTGGGACTCGAACCCGGGCCATTAGTACAGCGCACTGACATTCTACCGACTAAATCACATGGAACGATACCCAGGCTGGAAAATTTCTCACTATTACATGATGGCGAGGCTACAAACTCAGCACAAGATGGAATATTTAGCGTGAGCCACCAACATGATGCAAACACGAAACTTAAATAAATCCAGTATCGATTGAAATTATATTAATACTTGGAAATTTTTCCAGAGAGAACCATTCGCCTTGCATACAATATTTCAAATGAAAATCAAATTTCAAATTAATTGCTTAAAAGGCAATTTTAATTTGAAATGTTGTATGGAAGGCGAATGTTTCTCCCTGGAAAAATTTCCAATTATTAATATAGTTTCGATGCTGGATTTCATTAAGTTTCGTGTTTACCGCATGTCGGTGGCGCACGATAAATATTCCATCTTGTGCTGCGTTTGTAGCCTTGCCAACCTGTAATAGTGAGAAATTTTACAGACTGGGCGTCGTTCCATGTGGTTTAGTCGGTAGAATATCAGTGTGCTATACTGATCGCCCGGGTTCGAGTCCCGGCTTGGAATCTTTTTCACTATTTGCGCCTTTTAAGCAATTAATTTGATATTTGATTTTCATTTGAAATATTGTATATAAGGCGAAGGATTCTCTCTGGAAAAATTTCTAAGTATTAATACAGCGATGAATTTTGAAATAACCTTTTGCTGTAAATATAAAATCTTATCTTTTTACCGTACTTTTTAGCAAAATATCGCTATTTTGGAGTCCTATTCTTCTAAATCATTTTAAATTTTTCCACTTAAAAAACAATGCTTATCAACTGACATATTTTTTTATTCAGTTCTATGCTTGATATTAAGTTCTATGCTTGATATTGAGTTCAAGCTTGATATTTAGAATGTGTAAATTTTTTAATTTGTTGTGATTTGTCATTGCTTTATTAAATACGAACATGGAGACTCACGGATATTAATACAACTATTATTTATAGAGCGGCATGATAAGCGATATTTATTTAAATTTTTTATTGCCGTGTATATTGTATTTTGTGAATATGAGCTAAATAGATTTGGTATGTTTTATAGGAAAAGACTGATCTGGGAAATAGAAAAAAAAAACGAGTAAGAAAAATCATGCATTAATCATAGATTATAAAATACTTTCCAACACTTTCTGAATGCTTTAACAAGACATCGTAATTTAGGGAAATGACGTAAATAAGATAACTAAGTAAACATTTGAAAAATTGATTTCAGCAGTTACCGTCCATAGCCAAATATGTTTTCCAATTCTTTTGAACAACCCTGTATTTGATCTGTAGGTTGATACACTGAGAAAAATGAAGTACTCAAAAATAAGTAAACCGACGTACTCATATCGAATTGAATATTTTTGGATCAAAAATGAACCCATGCTTTCTCTATTTTGAAACATCACATGTTATCAAACCCAAACAAACGAATAGTTTTGTACCCTGTAATGGTTCATTTCATTTATGGCGGCATAAATGATGTTTATTAATGTAAATATTAAATTATGCACAGCATTTTAAAAATAATTTAAAAGTGCTTGGAAATAATGCTCTTGTCATAAAAATATTCGATTTGAGTATCTTGTTAAGAATTTTGCTATTTTTCTTAATAAATAATCAATTAAACATTTCTTGTTAAGAACTTTGAACGGGAAATAAATGTCAGTACATTTTTACTTTAAATTTTAGGTTTTTCTTTTTTTTTGGGGGGGGGAGGGGGGCAGTACATAATGATTCATATTTGATCACAACCAATGAATAAAAAATGAGTACATGTGTTTTTCAACTTTGAGTACATTTGGATCGGAGCTATTTTGAGTATGTGACGCATTTAAATTTGAGTACTTTTTACTCAATTTTGACTTCCCATTTTTTTAAGTGCATATATACTATATAATGGGACAATTTAGTTTAGCAAGAAAACGCCTAACAGGTTGAAATTCTTTTTCAGCAATTTATACTAATGTATGGAAACATACTTGAATACTTTTGTACAACCCTGTAGTTTACCTAGAATCTTTATTACACGCCACTATTTAGTTAAAATTTAATTCAAACTAAGACACTCTTAAAACTGCTGAAATCACATTTCCAGAAATTATAATTTATAGACGGTCATGTATCCAATTCTTTACGTGATCCTGTATATCGTTTTATCTATATTCTACAAACATTTCTTGGTAAATTAAATGCAGTTCAGCAAAAAAGAGCATAACTCATTTAAAAACCACCTTTAAGCAATTTGCGCCCATACCCAGTAATCCTTACGAATACTTTTGTGTAGCCTTGTATAGGAATTATAGCATTTATATACACCATATACTATGCATAAATATAGTGAATCATAAAAGCGCATATCATAATTAAAAATACATTTCCAGCAATCATCGCTAATGAACAGTACTTCGGATACAATATAGTATCTGAAATATTTTGTGTGTCCCTGTAAATGCTATATACGTATTATTCGTATTATACATGAAATAATTTATAGTATGTAAACCTCAGCGACATATATCAATTTCATTATATATGAAATAGATTAACATAATTAAAGTATGCCGCAAACAATTCCCTCCACCCCTATATCATTATGTATTTGAATTCCTTTTTTAGCCCTGTAAATGAACAATAACTATTCTTTGCATCGCATAGTCAACAGAATGCATATTTTAGTGCACTTCATAAATGCATATAAATTTTATTCTGTTTGAAAGCGTGCGTAAAATCATAAAAAATCATTTGAAACGATTTTTTTCCATAGGCTGTAATGTAACGGAAAACTTTTAGCTGTCCCTGTAAATGAACAAAGCATGCTACAAACTTCATTACAAATAGGTACCGTGCTATGGTAAACGTCAATAACATCCAAAAATTTCAGGGCAATCCGAGTATATTTTCGAGAGTTAGAGTGCGGACAGACTGCTAGACGGACAGACAAACCGAAGTCATAAGGACTTTTCAACTTGTGTCCTATAATATGTATCCTGTATTATATGAACTTTTAAAAAATATATACTAAAGCAGTTTAATCTATAACTTCCCATCAGGCATGAAAAACACTTTGTTTCAATGCTTAAGTATCATATTTTATTTTTTAGTGCCAATAATTACGCGTATCATAAACGTAGAAAATGAATTTACAATAGAAGAAAATTTAATAACCGATTCAGAATGTCTATAATTAAATGTTTGATTAAAATCACAAACAGAAAAGAAAAAATGCTTACATACAATTTAAAAAAATAAATATACCAATTTGAAAAATACTAAAAATAATAATTAGGATTTATAATTGTACTATTAAACAACAGCAAACTCAATAGATAAATTAAATGCCTTATTAGATTTAACAATATCTCAAAAATATTTCGATATGGTATAAGGAATTCCTATTATTTTATAATTTCGGCAAATGTTAAATCTGAAAACATTGGTTTGAAGATTTAGGATTTTGAAAGATAATTTAAAATATTATTAGCACTAAAAGAAAATTCTTTCAAATGTTTCACTACTGTAATATGTAGATACATTTTCCCAGTATAATGTTAATTTCTAATCTGAAACAGTTTCGGAATCTTATGATAATCGAACATCATATTTAACCCCAAAATAATAATAACTATAAGTGTTAGTAATCAAAAAATAGTAAGAAGCCGATAAAATAATTCCAAATCATTGTCGTTCCATACATTTTCAATCTCAAGTAAGAGTAAATTAATGTTTATATTAATTCCAGTATGAATGTAGGCATGCACAGTCTCTGCGCAGTTTTTTTTTCAAGCGATGGCAGATTAAGATATTTTTCTTTACAGTTATCGAATTTTAAAATATCGCTTCTAACAGTTTAAAGATCAGTCTCTTACAAATATAACATAAAACTATTTAACTCATATGTACAAATCAGGAATAAAATATTTAAATTTTAAATTAAATAAAACTTACATATACGTTCTATTAATATCCGTGTATCCAAAAATGGTCATTTCCTTATCTTAAAGTGTTGTAGACGTGGTGAAGGTGATGTTCTAAAAACAGTGAACTATTTATTTCCCGCGTTTTCTCATGTTTATTTTTTTGTGGGCAGACGATTTTCAAGCAGATGGTCTGGTACAGATTATTTGTTTTTGCATGCAAGAGATATGAAACTTGAATGCGCAGTAATTTTCTGAAAGTATGGTTAATTAAAATTTTGTATTTGAAGAAATGTCCAATGTATTTAACCTTTTCTTTTTATCCGTACCAAATAATACAAGTTAAAATGTATTGTAAAGTTCATTTTTTCTAAATAATTATAATAATAATACTCATAATTAGAGTTTATTAGATATACCATTGTTTAAATTTTCAAAAGGTGTAAAAATAAATTTAATGGTAATAACGAGCCCCCCCCCCCCCTTTTTTTTTCTAAGTAAAGTTTGTTTTGCACAAATTTTGTATATTTCTTTTATTTTCGGAAAATGCTAATTTTATTTAAAAAGTCTGAATAAAGTAGAATTTATGACTTGAATACAAATTATAAAAATATTCTAAAGCAATAAACATAGATGACTAAACTATGAGGACTCTTTCTACGTGCTCATTAAAAGGTGCAGATTTAACTGTAATAGAAAATTTTTATTTTGAAACCACAGAAGTGTTTCGAATAATCCTGGTCGGTAAAAAAAGAAATAAATAAATAAATTTCCTCCCAGCAAACTAAATATGTAAAGTGTATAAATTTAATATTCCTAATTCTAATTATATTATCCAAATGCTAGATAAAATTGAAATCATGAAAAAGTATACATTCACTATCTTAGATATCAAATTGATAAAATATAGCCTGAAAATTTAGTTTATTAATGATTGTATCGTGCACTTTATTTATTATGCCCCCTCCCCTCTCCCCTTTAGTGAGAGAATTTACCATTTGCTATCCACTAATATATTTTATTCCTTATGCCATGTAACTCGTGACTGTTTAAAATATTTCTCTTCATTTTCAAAGATTTTTTAAGTTCATATTTTTGTCACACTGTGACTTACAATATGGTGGTTTTTTTGTCACATATGTGACGTGACGTACGTTACATAGCAGTGATATAACAGTGACCTCACAATTTTTTTTTTAATTGCCAGGAAAACATAATTTTACAGTAAATAACATGTTTTAAAGAATTTTCGTAATTTTTTAAAGTTTTCTAAGAAGTTCACATCTCAGTCACAATGTGACATCACTGAGGGGTGGCATTTTGGTCACAGATGTGACGTGACCACAGTGACGTCACAACGACGTCACCGTGACCATGCATGCTATGAGGGTATATCCTTTTATCTATGTTCTACAAACATTTCTACAAACATTCTCTAAACCAAATGCAGTTCTGCATAAAAATGCATAAATCATTTTAAAACAACCTTTAAGCAATTTGCAATCATGCCCAGTAACCATTACGAATTCTTTCGTGTAGCCCTGTATATGAATTACAACATTTATACACACCATATACTATGCATAAATATAGTGAAACATAAAAGCACATAACATAATTAAAAATGCGTTTCCAGCCATCATCACTACTGTACAGTACTTCGGATACAATATAGTATCTGAAATCTTTTGTGTGTCCCTGTAAATGCTAGGCACTTCGTATTATACATGAAATAAGTTATAGTAAACCTCAGCAACACATATCAGTTTCATTATACATTAAATAATTTAACATAATTAAAATACACTGCAAAGAATTCCCTCCACCCCTATATTGTTCTGTAACGGAATTATTTTGTGTGGCGCTGTAAATGAATAATAACTGTTCTTTGCACCGTATAGTCTAGAGAATGCATATTTTAGTGCACTTGATTAAATAACTTTTTGCAGGAAAATATTGACATCTATTGGGAAAATGGTAAATTACATATTATACATTGGACAAACTGAGTTCAGGCTACACGGAATTGAAAGACCGATTTTTCTCTTGCCTGAACTCAGGTCGGGCATCCCAAAATTGGTGCATTTGCATTGCTCAAACTGAGTTTGGGCGTCACAGGCAAGGGGTTAAAGAAAGAAAAAAAAAGAATGTGGGTCTCTTCTTTAATCACATTTCAAAACTTAGGCTGTTAGTTTTCTGAACTAAACTAATTTGCTAAACTAATTGAACTAACTTTGCTTTCATTTCTTCTTCTTTTTTCTTTTGTAGATTTTGATTTTTTAAATAATTGTGCTTGAGTCTGCGCTGGGTGGGCACCCCTCCTAAATAATGCATGCAGATTTACTTAAATTTATATTTACGATAATTGAACCATGAACATGACATGCAGTGACT
Source organism: Maratus speciosus (assembly GCA_963932465.1). Lineage (NCBI taxonomy): Eukaryota > Metazoa > Arthropoda > Arachnida > Araneae > Salticidae > Maratus > Maratus speciosus. The sequence continues at coordinate 334,337,657 of OZ010800.1, forward strand.
AAATCAATTATCTTTCAGTAAACTTCATAACAGCAGCATTTGTAAATACACTTCACAATTGAAATACTAGAAAGAGGAAGTACTCGGAACTCATAGTACACTTCATGGCCACAATGAAAAATGGTATCGAAAGAACAAACACATAAATGCCGAAATCCAGAATGTAATCAATCCTTTATATTCTAATGTCCGTCCAACATTAGAGAAACATCTTCAACATCATTACTCAATCAGTTCATTCAAGCTTCAACCCTCTGGGGTTTCAAAGCACAAGACTAAGTAACCTCAATACTATGGATGACGTTTTTCAATAGCTAACTAATACTTTGTTAAAAGAGTAAACAACAATGGATGAAAACAAGAACTTCGAAGCATATTGAAAAGATCATGCCGACCGGCAATACTACTGGCAAACCCCAAACTGAACTAAAAAATACATCTGCATTACTGACAAGCAGACAGCTGTATTTAAACATCACAGACGGGAAAAAATGTAACAGCCACACAGTAAAAACAAACGTTCCTTCCAACTTCCAGAACAAATTCAGAAGTGACGTCATGAGTCACAGGAACGATGAAGATCGTGGCGGACATCTAACGCTGTCTTGTGGCCATGGCCTGAACTAAAACAGTTACCAATGTAAATATCATGGAATGTATGAGATATTCTGTGATTTAAATAAATGCCAATGAATAAAAGTATGAACTGTAAATAAAAAAAGAAGAGTAAAGGAAAAGACTTTATATTAAGGTAAGTAAAATTATGAATAAGTAGATATTTTAATAAAGAAAAGGTTGCTTATGTGAAGAAAGATATGTTTTGCACAGTGACAAGAATACGGGTCAACATTAATTCTAACAGTAACACTTAGATATTTGTATTAGAGATGAGATGGGCTCAGCCCACGGGCACAGGCTTGATTTTCATACCAGCCTTTAGGCTCATTTTTTTTAACTTGAAAATTTTATTTATTCACGTATGACGAAAAAAAAAAACTTTTTTAAAAATATAAGAAGTAATCATATATTAATTAATATATAATCATCAACATTTATTGTGTTCCCTACATTATTCTGTTAATGCTTTTAAAGATGTGTTAATATCTAAAATCTATTTATATTTCTAAAATAAATTCAGTATTCCTTATTTTTATCACTGTTAAAAAGCTTTTATTCTTGTAAAAGTAATTGAATTACTCCTTTCATAATAATCATTAATTTTTCAGTTTCCTGTGGTTTCAATAAATAAATGTCTGTTATCTCCTACTTCTCTTCCTTACAACACCTGGGTTGAAGATTACATTTTCCATAAGAAATCATTTTGAGCAGAATGAAAGGAAAACAGAAATAGTGTTTTTCTATTCTTGTATAAGAACACACACAAAAAAAGAGAAATAATAAATAAAACATTTGTGATATTTGCAGATTATATCTGAGATTGATAGCCAGGAATCAATAAATGTTTAGATTACTGCACAGAAGAAAAGCAAATAATTAAAAAAATATTTTTATTTATTCATGAACAGAAATAAAAGCATTTAATTTTACTGTTTGTTAATAAGGGTGAGAAAGTTGATTTTTTTTTTTTTTTGCTTTGTTTTGTTAACAGTTGATAATTTGGTAAACATCAAAAGGAATCTTTATCAGCTGTACAGGAGATACATATGTTTTCAAAAGGGAATGAAGTTACAGTTAAATATATTTGTAAAAGGAGAATTTTGGTTTTAAATTGGGTATAATTAATTATATGTGATGATTGATTAATGTTACAACATCACAGCTATTTTAAAAGAAATTTGCAATATTTGCAGATTTATATCATTGACCATTTATATGGAGGCTCACTTGATACACTGGATAATTAGTTGATAATAAATCAGACAAATAAATAGTTGGATATTTTTTAATTGGATCTTTTATTTTATTTTATTATTTGACAATCTAAGGGGAAAAAGTAATCTCTTCTGTTATTAGTCAACAGCGTTACAATCTATCAGTGTTTTCTCTTTTCCTATAAAAAGCATCTGATCTTTCAGATAACCGTATTGAATTTTTAATTTAACCCTTAACCCCTTAATTCTCGCTCCCGTCAATATCTCAGGCTGAGGTGTCGTTCATTATTTCTCGTGCCCGTCATATTCTCGGGCTGGAGATTTAATTGCAGGAAAAAACTTCTGAAACCAGAAAAATTTAACTGGAATTTCCATTTGAAGTCTTTGAATATTAGCACTCTGGTTTGATTTGTACGATCTATAATTTGCCATAGATTTGTAATATTTTTGTCATTTTAATATGGATTCTGATGAATCAAGCCTTTCTGATGATAACTGGAATATTAGCCCCTTCACGGTTGCTTAATATTTGAAAAAAACCATCAAAAGTGTACCTATTTTTTTTATTACAGAAATTGAATAATTATAAGGTTTCTAAATAAAATATGCAATTAGTTTATTTTTAAGGCGAAAAAACAATATTTTATAGCCATATTCATATTTGTACAAAAGCCATCATGCAAGAATTATGTGTCTTAACCTCTTAAGCTCCGCCCCCGATAACTGTAGGCTACTATCTTTTAATTCAGATTGTTTGACTCCCACCAGTTTTTTTTAAATAGTGTAAATGACTTTATTTTCGCATCATTTTATCTGCCGTAAACTACGGTGGTGGGAATCAAACAATCTGAATAATAAAAAAAAGTAACCTACATTTATCGGAGGCGGAGCTTAAGAGATTACGACACATAATTCTCGCATGATGGCTTTTATACAAATATGAATATGGCTATAAAATATTGTTTTTTCGCCTTAAAAATAAACTAATTGCATATTTTATTTAGAAACCTTATAATTATTCAATTTCTGTAATAAAAAAAATAGGTACACTTTTGATGGTTTTTTCAAATATTAAGCGACTGTGAAGGGGTTAAATGCCTAATTTTTCAAAAATCATTTTAATAATGTTTTTCGACTTTCATTTTTTAAGTAAATCATGGGAAAAATACTTTAAAAAATCATATTTTGTTTTAAGTAGGGTTTACGGCTAAAAAAGAATTTGTTACTAATCGGCAACACTGGTCTTTAATAGAAAAAATAATTTTCCTTGATAAAATTCTATAATATTAAACACACAAGAATTTTAGGAACTATGATATGAAATAAATTTTACTTGCTCATTGAATAGGGTATTTAGCAAGCTTCCAAACAAAGCAAAAAGAACATGTAGCAGCAATTGAAAAAATAAATCTATCTTTAACAGCATAAGTGTTGCCATCTGCATGTTGAAAATCAATTTAATAATATTTTCATAATGTATTTTGTTGGCACCGAAATTCATCTGACAAATAAATTTTCAAAATCCAAGTGAGATGGGAGAGCAATTAGGTTAAATAGTTTATTAAATAAAACTGAAATAGTATGTAAATTCTATTCATCATTAGAAGTTAATAATTGTTCCATAATAGTAATTCTCCGTATTTAACAGAGCCAATACAAAAAAAAAATGTGTTCTCTGCTTGGTTGCAGAGTCAGGACTTCCACTATACACTCTGTATTAAACAGAGCCATGATTTAACAATTGGCATCTCTGATTACAGAGTCAGGACATGTTACATGTTCTCTGCTTGGTTACAGAGTCAAGACTGACCATTTTAAAAATGATACATATTATATAAAATAAACATCAAAATAAAAATTACAATATGCAGTTATAAATCTTCTAAATAGCTATAATATTCATTTAAATGACATCCAAGTAATTATAAAACTAATAAATCACCATCAATTCAAAATTATTATAAAGTAAATAAATCTATATTACATGACCTTGAAATCATAATGTTACTCATAAATATTGATTCAGGGTTATAAACAATTTAGATAAACAGATTAGATTTTTTCTGTCAAAAGAAATCAGTTTTATAATTATATTTCGCAATATGAAAGATAAACAGAGTTAAATTATAAACAAATAAATTTGAGGGCATTTACGCCGTAACATCCTCCGCCTCCATGAACGGAGTTCATCGAACAATTATAACTTACCAAATTTCCACTATCACATACTAAATAATCAAATATTAAATACAAATTTAAAATATTACCTTAAATGTTAAGTATAACTAAAATGAAATGCAATTAAATCCTACTACTTCTATAAAAAACAGTTTCTGGAACAACTAAAAATAGAAAAAGACATTAATATACAAAATAGTTCAGAAAGTTACAAAAATTAGACATAGAAAAAAATAATAATAATAAAGTTAGTTAAAATAAAGTAAAATTCTATTATATTAAATGTCCATCGGTAGAGGAGACAATTTTGTGATAGGGCGTTTCAGTTCACCAGTAGAAGTCTTTAATTTGACAACACGAACAATATTATCATCCCCAGGAAATAGTTCAATTATTCTGCCCAATTTCCACCTTAATGGGGGCTGGTTTTCTTCCTTTATCAACACCAAGTCATTGATTTTTAAGTTCGGGTTGCTTCTAAACCACTTTGTACGTTGCTGCAATTGTGAGAGATAGTCTGACGACCACCTTTTCCAAAAACTTTGGAAAATCTTTTGTAGCAATTTCCAACGTTCCAAAGGAGTTACATAGGTAGAGGAGATATCAGGCTCAGGTAAGGAGGTCAAGGGTGCTCCTATAATAAAATGTCCTGGCGTCAGAGCCGTAAAGTCATTTGGATCAGAAGACTCAGCGACAAGCGGTCTTGAATTTAAGCATGACTCAATTTGTGCAATTAAGGTCAAAAATTCTTCATAAGTTAAAATCTGATCACCAATTGTTCTCTTCAAATGATTTTTCATTTGTTTTATTCCCGCTTCCCAAAGGCCTCCAAAGTGAGGGGCGGAAGGTGGGTTGAATTTCCATACTATCATTTCGTCAGTAAGATACTTGTGCAATTTTTCATCAGAAGCAATTAGAGACATCATTCTCTTTATTTCGCGGTCTGCCCCTACAAAATTTGTACCTCTGTCGGAAAATATTTCTAGAGGTTTTCCACGTCGAGCCACGAATCTTTTCAATGAGGCTAGAAAGGTTTCAGTTGTAAGATCAGTGACTAACTCAAGATGGATAGCTTTTGTTACGAAACAAACATACAGACAAACATAATGTTTAAAGGGTTTCACACCACGTCCCTTACGAGGTTTGATCAAAAAGGGGCCGGCTAAGTCGACTCCTACTCTTGAAAATACTCGAGCTTGTGTCACGCGTGCTGATGGCAGATTTCCCATCAACTGAGATGAAAGGTGTGATGAATTTCGGAAACATTTCATACATTTCCTTATTTCTCTTTTCACAGCTTCTTTAGCATTAATTATCCAAAATTTTTGTCGAATTGCTGAAATTGTCAATTGAGTCCCGCTATGAAGATGTTTCTCATGAAAATACTTTATTATCAAGTCTGTAACATGATGCCTTTTAGGGAGAATGATTTGATGTTTTTGATATTCAGACAAGTTTGCATTTTTTAGCCTACCTCCAACACGAAGAATATCATTTTCGTCAAGAAATGGATGTAAAGGAAGGAGTTTGCTTTTAGAATTTAGGATCTTTCTGGATTTTAGAATTTTCAGTTCGTCTCCGAATTCATGGTTTTGAATTAATTTCACAATAGCATTTGTTGCCCTTTCAAGTTCTGGAACAGTCAAAAAACCATAGACTCGTTCAGATGGGCATGTACTATTTTTGATGAATCTGAGGCACCAAGCCGTAATTCGTTTTAATTTAGACCAGGATGAAAATTTAAATAAAAGCTCAAATTCTGGAATATTTTGGGATATGGAGCAAACAAGCATTTTACGTTGTTCTTGCAAGACCTCTTCATCAGGTAGATTAGGTTGAGTTTCAGGGGGAAATACTGGTAACGATTCTTCCTTCAGCCAGCTAGGACCATGTAACCATACCTCGTTATTAATCAATTCAGATGCAGAGCAACCACGAGAGAGAACATCTGCAGGATTTTCCTTTCCTTTACAAAATTTCCATTGTACAGGAGCAACAAGTTCCTGAATTTCGCGTACGCGGTTTGCCACAAAGGGCTTCCAGTTGTTAGCACTTCCTTTAATCCAGTGCAAGGTAATTTGGGAGTCACTTAGACAAAATATATTTTCATTCACAATTTTAAATATTTCCTTTAAATAATTCGCTAATCTTGCAGCCGTAAGTGCTCCAAGAAGTTCGATGCGCGGCAATGTAATTTTCTTGAGAGGCGCTACTCTCGACTTTGCTATTACAAATGAAGTTTCACAAGAAGAAGAATCACGTAAATAAGCCACTGACCCATACCCCTTTAAACTAGCATCAGAAAATATGAAAAGTTGAGCGGTTTCAGGATTTAATTTTGGGATAGTTACAAAATATTTTCTAAGAATTTCAAAATTTACCAAGTCTTTTATTTCATTATGCCATTTTCTGAATTTTCCACTTAAAGAATCTGGTAATGTAGAATCCCAGTCAATTCCATGTTCCCAGAGTTCTTGCATTAAAAATTTAATTCTTATCACGAAAGGGGAAATGAGTCCAATAGGATCATAAATTTTTGCCACAGTTTGTAAAACAATACGTTTGGTAATAATTTTATGGTCAAATTCTACTAAAAGTGGTTGTATGTCTATTTTCAAGGTGTCACTTTCTGTTATCCATATAATTCCCAATACCTTCGAAAGATTTTGTTCAAGAGTGTCTTCCTCAAAGTTTATTCCATGTTCCTTCCATAAAAATTTTAAATCGGAAGAATTGGTTTTAAATTTTCTGAGTTTCATATTGGCCTCACTCAATATCTTCTCTGCACCGTTTGATAAAACAAAAGCTTCATTTACTGAATCAGCTCCATGAAACAGGTCATCAACGTATAAGGAAGTATCCAGCATATTAACTATTTTTCCAAACAAATCTTTATACCCCTCAATGTGATGTTTGATGGTTGCAGAAAGGAAAAAGGGTGAAGTTGTTACACCAAAAGTTACACGGGTCATGCGAAAAACCTTCAAAATGGGATTGTTACTAGTGATATTGTCAAACCACAGGAACCTCAAAAAATTTCTATCTTCTTGTTGTATCTGGATTTGCAAGAATGCCTTTTCTATATCGGCCAAGAAAGCAATTTTGTGGAGACGGAATTTTAAAATAATGTCCAATATGTTAGGATTTAGATTGGGCCCAGGAAATAAGCACTCGTTTAACGATTTTGCCCCCTTATCTTTGGATGACGCATCAAAAACAATTCTTACTTTAGTTGTCGATTTATCTTCCCTTATTACTGGTCTGTGAGGCATGTAATACGTGTTTATTTCATCTTTATTAAACTCACATTCTTCAATTATACCCAAACCACATTGTTCATTTAATATTTTCTCATATTCCTTAAGTAACCATTCATTTTTGCACAATTTTGATTTTAATCCCCAAAGTCTATGTTTAGCTACATCAAAATTGGATTCCAATTCATTTTTATTTACTTTCCACAAAAGTTTAGTTTCATATCTTCCATTTACAAAATTTAAATTATCATTAAATAAATCAAGAGCATCTAAATCCTTTTGTGAAAATAATTCATTTTTACTATCACAAATACCCAAAGACTCTAGTTTCCAAAACTTTTGCAAATCAAAATTTTCTATTTCATTAACAGATACAAGATGAGCATTAACTGTTTCGTTACCTTTAGGGTTTATTTTTCCCACTATTGTGTACCCAAAAAGTGTATTAGCTACATATAAATGGTCATTAATTTCTTCAACGACACCTCTCTGAACATTCCAGAAATAATCAGCTCCAAGTAAAATTTGTACTTCGGATTCCTCGGGCGTAGGGTCGGCTAACCTCCATCTTTTACTTTCAATGTATTTTATAACTAGAGGGTCAGAATTGGGAACCTTCAATGTTGTTGCACTTATCAAATCGGTAGCTAGCACCTCAACATCTATAAAACGATGATAATTCATTTTACTTCGCAATTTAATTTTAAAAACATCATATTCTTCTTCGCGACCTTGATCCATGCCAAAAGCGAATACAGTTAAATGTTCTTTTCTTAAAACAGGCAAATTTAATTCACGAGCTAATGCTTTTGTTATGAAGCTTTTTTCGCTTGCAGAATCAAGTAATAATCGAACTACCTTTGATTTAGAATTACCTTGAGCAGTTACACAACATGTTTGCAATAAAACAGCATGCTTAGAATTTCTAAAATTACAATGAGAATTAGATACAACTGTTTGATTTTGATTTTCATTAATTTCCGGTTTCAAACTTTTCTTAAAGCAAAATAATTTGTTATGTTCAGTGCTTTTACAATTTAGACATGGCTTTAATTTTATGCGGCATTGCGAAGATAAATGCGATTTCAAAAAGCATTTGTAACATCTACCCTCCTTACGTAACATTAATCTTTTCTTATCATCAGCTAAATTTTTACACTCGGAAGATAAATGATCATTACCTTTGCAAAATACACAAAAAACTTTAATAGTGGCATTTAAGGTATTAGCATGTTGATATTTATTTGATGTTTTCTTTTCACGAAATTCAGTTTTATTTTTATGTACAAAAGAAGAGGATGCATCATTTTTAGAACTTGTCATTGACAAAGCCTTTTCTCTACATTCTATTTCACATTTCAGAAAGGCAATTAGATCGGTTACATCTGACTCTTTGCTAGTATCACGTTTTCTATGATATTCAATCACTAATTCATGGGGCAATAGCTTTAGCAAAATAGGATTTAGCAATTGTCCATAAGAACTGGATGTTACCCCCAAATTTCTTAAACTTCTAATATTAACTTCGCACATGTCATGCAATCTTCTTAATGCATTTAAATTTGAACAATTTTTAACTGGTTCCATATTTAATAAATTAGTCATGTGTTTATTAATAATAACATCAACCTTACCAAAACGGTCCTTTAATAAATCAATACAAGTATCATAATTTTGTTCTGTCAAAGGAAACCCTTCTACCACATTATAGGCCCGATTACATAACAAGGATTTTAGATAAGCGAATTTTTCTATCTTAGATAGTGATTTATTCTGGTGTATCGATGTTTCAAAACAGTTAAAAAATTCGACCCATTCTTCGATTTCACCAGAAAATTTTGGAACATTTAATTTAGGCAATTTCATGGCAGAACTCGTTTCTGTTCCACTAGCAGAACCATTCAATGAATTTACACGACTAGTTGCTATCATAGAAACATTATCCTTTTTACATTTTCTTAATCTATTTTTAATTTTAAATTTAGCACTGATCAATTGGTCAGTGTACTTTTCACTATTAGCAATGTCCTTTTCATATTCTTTTAAGTCGGATATTTGAGCTTCAATATCACGATTCAAACTTTGGAAAGCCGTTTCTTTTAAGAGAAATATTTCTTGAAGCTCTAATAATTCATCGGTTTTCGTATTATCAATGTCATCATTTAATAATGTTTCTAATTTTGTAATTAATTTCGTGAAACTCGTTCGTTCAACAGAACGTTTTGCTTTCAGCTTTTCAAGATTTTCCATTTTAAATAAAGAATAATTCTTATTTTAAAACATTAACCATTCATAGAAAATGAAAAAAATATTTTCTTACCTGTTAATTCCAGGTAATGTAGATGGCATGTCGTAATCCAAGTGGCACAATAATAATTCCACACTAATCACAGGTTGAAATATAAATCACACACTAATCACATGTTGAAAAATAAATCACAGTTGTTAATCACAAATCTCTTTCACAATAGCTCACTATTATTTCCAAAAAATGTTTCCCGGGTTTCGGCACCAAAAATAAATGTTGGCGCCGAAATTCATCTGACAAATAAATTTTCAAAATCCAAGTGAGATGGGAGAGCAATTAGGTTAAATAGTTTATTAAATAAAACTGAAATAGTATGTAAATTCTATTCATCATTAGAAGTTAATAATTGTTCCATAATAGTAATTCTCCGTATTTAACAGAGCCAATACAAAAAAAAAATGTGTTCTCTGCTTGGTTGCAGAGTCAGGACTTCCACTATACACTCTGTATTAAACAGAGCCATGATTTAACAATTGGCATCTCTGATTACAGAGTCAGGACATGTTACATGTTCTCTGCTTGGTTACAGAGTCAAGACTGACCATTTTAAAAATGATACATATTATATAAAATAAACATCAAAATAAAAATTACAATATGCAGTTATAAATCTTCTAAATAGCTATAATATTCATTTAAATGACATCCAAGTAATTATAAAACTAATAAATCACCATCAATTCAAAATTATTATAAAGTAAATAAATCTATATTACATGACCTTGAAATCATAATGTTACTCATAAATATTGATTCAGGGTTATAAACAATTTAGATAAACAGATTAGATTTTTTCTGTCAAAAGAAATCAGTTTTATAATTATATTTCGCAATATGAAAGATAAACAGAGTTAAATTATAAACAAATAAATTTGAGGGCATTTACGGCGTAACATATTTTATTGGCAACATTAAGCATTATAGCTTGAATATTATTCTAATAGTAATTTATAAGCTTAAATTGGGTATATTGCCGAAAGGCAACACCAGGCATTTAAGGGTTAAGCTGATTTTCAAAAACATGAGAATTATTAAAGATGTACACCTTTTATAGGAAACAGAAAAACGTTGTTTGATTCTTCGTCATATAAAATCGTAATTTATACAAATTTCATTCATTCATTTATTTCTAAAACTCACTTCGTTAATGTTTCCATCAGATTTGCTTGTTCTGAGAGAAAAAAATGAGAATCTTTTTAGGAGCTTATCTGTTGATAAGATTGAATGTAAATGTCATAAAATTAATCATGTGCTAGCGATTAACAGTTATTGTGATGCACGAAGTTGTTAAAAAAAAATGAAATATTACATTGAGAACAACTTTTATTAAACTTTTTTTTTCGGCTTACTTTTTTGGTATCGGGTTCTAATGACAAAAAATATTTCAGGCTCGGTTTGGGTGGGCATGGACTTCAAAAAGTGAGCCTGAACTCATCTTTAATTTGTATAACTCTGAATAGTGGGCACCTCCTAATCTACACACATTTAATGTGTGTGGGTGTGTGTGTGTGCATAAACTATCACAAACACGATACATGTGTTTTTGTGTGTATCAAAAGCGAAATGTTGGTAATATTTTTCATATTCTGAGGGAAGAAAAAATAGTTCTTAATTGTGGCGAAAAAAAAAGAATAATCTTCCACATTTCTTATATCAGGTATGAGAGTGGATAAAGAACTGGGCAAAAAATCTGAAAACACATACAAATTCAAATTTTGTAAAAAACAAAAAAAAAACTGCACGCGAAACCATATTTTGCACACAAAAGAAAAAATGTATGAAAACTATATCACTCAGATACATCATAAAGCAGTTTTTAAAAATAAAATAAAATAAAGACAAAATTCGCGTTTTCTCCGAGGTTATAAGGCCTCTTGACAAAATTTGCGTTTCATCTGCAGTCTTTTGATAAAATTCATGTTTTATCAGCAGCCCTTTGATGAAATTCACATTTTATCTGCGACCCTTTGATGAAATTAGTGTTTTTTCTGCGTTCCTTTGACAAAATTGCCAATTTTTTTCAGCAAACGATTGACAAAATTGATTTTTTTCATCAACCATTTGTCAAAAATCACAATATATTTTTTATGTCGGAATTTTCGGACTGACGACCGATTTTTCGGAACCGAATGTCTTAAGTTTTCAGAACAGAATCAAACCTGATTACTTAGTCATCCAATACTTCAATGTTCAGGTTCCAGGTTTGCCATAAAACTCATCAGCTTTCACAAAAGATATTTTTCAAAGAGAAATTGTCGAACTTCTCAGCTTGGCGAAATTGAAGAGAGTGCAATGGTAGCAAGATAAGTCTTGTTTGACGCAATTTTTTTCTTTGCCAAAAAGAAAGAAAAAAGGAGCAAAAGTTGTATTTTTTTTTTTTTTTTTTTTACAGATAAAAATTTACATTTTATTTCTTATGCAGTAAATTGAATATATACTTATTCATATCCAAAGACATATTTATTTTCATCTGAAACATAGTTCTGCTCAAATTTTTTTATGAAAATCACAATCCAACTTGCAAACAACCTAAATATCACCCACAAAATTTTTCTGAAGTGAATTCAACTCTCAAAAAGAAAATTAGTCATCCAACCTGAAAAAAAGAAAATCAGGGACAACCCAACCTCAAATTCAGGGTTCTATGCGATGGTTCCTGCATTGGGGGCAAATGCAGGGTTCTATTCAATGATCCCGAGGTATCTGTTAATCAGAGGTTTTACTTACATTTGAATTTAAAGAATAGATTACTTTTCATAATAGCAATAAAACATGATTTACTTACCTTTCATTTTGGGTTGAAGTACTTTGAGTTCGAGGTCAGGTTGCAGGTTGGCGAAAATTATTTTGTTGAGTTCAGGTAGAGGAAATTTTTTTTATTGTATTCGGGTCAGGTTGCAGGTTGACTTCAAATGGAATTTTTGAGTTTGGGTTGGGTATAACCCAACCCATGCAGGACTCTAGTTTTAATACTACACAATTGTGGGCAGTTATGCTCAAATAACTTGTTTGTTTCATTTAATTATTTGTTGGAATTACAGGTATTTATTTACTTAATGAAAATGTTTTCATTTTACTGCTTTACCTCTAAAAAAAATGATATTCAATTAATGCTTTTTTAAAATTCATGTTTTTTTTTTTTTTTTTTTTTTTTTTCTAACCTCCAAGTTCACTTTTCACATCTATTCACTGTTATATGCTTATACTCATACTTGTTATTTTATTTTTATTATTATGGTTAACATCAGTGTCACTAGATCAGTGCTTTAGATGACAATGATCAACTTCTTTGTTCCTGGGATCAATTTTCTTCTTAAAAGTGATCATGACGTACCTTTAAAATTATTAATATTTTTATACAATGGCACCATGTTCTTTGAGAATGTTCTCAATTTTTTCTATATTTCCCATGCAACAGTGCTATTCCAGACACATATATAAAATCCTTTTTATATATAAATGTATCAAATGTGCAGATATAATTATTTAGGCATCAAAGAATTGAATGTTTTCCTATAAGTATGATAATTATTGAAATAAACTGATAGGCATGCACCGAATATTCATTATTCAGCCATTTACCAAGCATTCGATATATATTCAATATTTGGATTATTCAGCCATATCAATGGTTTGACTAAATACCAAAACATTTGGTCTGTCGAATATTAAGTTTGGATAAATATCAATAAATAAATAATCATATACAAATATCAATATATAGATAATGGTCTGCAGAATATCGAAATATTTGGCCAAACAGAATACTTAAAAAAAACATTCAAAAAGTATTTTTAAAAACCTTGCATAACCTTTACTTTTAATTGGCTATTAAAAGATATTCGAAATAATTAAGAAACAGGATCATATTTAAATAAAAGAGAATGCTTTTACATTATTTATTTTTGTAAGAAAAGTGATACTTAAGAAAACTGACCATTAATGACGTCTTTCTTAGGAATTAATGATGTACGAATGCAAGTTCCTGAATATTGACTAGTAATAATATGTTTCTTGCTTTTACTCAAATAGAGTATTTCTAAACAATATGAAACAAACTTCCAGGGATGATAATAGGTATCAAAATAAACCAATTTTTGTCCAGAAAAACAGGATCATAATCCACTTATTCAGTCAAAAATACAGCACATCTGGGTCCAGGTCAAACTTAGTGTTATAAAATGCAACATCTCTAGTAGTAAATAATCTCAATTTTATTATTTATTTATCTTCCTCAATCTTAAATTAATATTTATTCATTTTAAACTCAACTTCAAATCTAGAAAATCATCTTCAAAATATTTAAGTTTCCTCTTAATAAAGTTATTCTAAATTTTATTTATTTTCCTCAATCAAACTTAAATTCTATCTTTCAATCATTCATTAAAATATATTAAACTAAACAATAACAATAATATGTGTAAACAAAGTTTTACGTTCGTGTTTACTTTTCCGAAAAGATCGCGATTCTACATTCTTTATAAGTTTAAAACAACGAAAATAAAAATAATTTATATTTTAATATTGCGTGCTCAATCTATAATCAATAGATAGAATATATTTTTCTGATTAATTTGATATAAGTTACAGCAAAATCCGTCAACAAATATTGCAGATATTTAATTTAACGTTTTCTGCGTTTTCCCTTTTTTTAAATATTGGCGCGATGCTTTCTGTCCGCCATTGATAAAAGGATGCTTTTCTGCACCATTTTTTTCGTACAATTCGGTGACATCGCGAGACACCCACGCGGATAGTTCATTGAACTCATGCGTTCCCGGATGGACGCGCGGTACTTGAATGCATCGGATTGGCTATTTTCAAAATCTTACACATTCTTTCAGGCTGAGATCTGTTTGGTGTCTGTCATTTAGGGATTAAGCAGACAGACGTTGGTGTGTGAGCTCGGCTGCGTCCGGGCAGAATGAGTTTGAGATGCAGGTGGAACAACTAGTTTTTTAAAACGCTGCTTCTGCATGGAATTTGAAGAAGGTACCAGTGCCATATTATGTGTTTAGTTTAAATTATTGAAAATCAAGAACCTGAACCTTTATTGACAAAATAAGATAGCCAGAAGTTTCATCCTACAACGCCGGTATTCAACAATCATTTTATCACTGAAGATAGAGCTTTACTTTCAACTTAAGAGTGGTGAAATATAATAACAGCGCAATACTACAAAAAAAAAATTATATAATCTTATTCCTCGATCAATGAAATAGATTTAAGAAAAATAATGTACCCCTGCTCTAGTGATCAGCAAAGTTTCTAAAAAGGAGTGTGGAGCGATCTTACTTAATTTTTCCAACATCAATCTTCTGGAACAGCTAAAAGATCTCTGTGTGCTGCTGTCTACAGTTAATACTCCCATTATCCAACGTTCTTTATTTGAACATTCTCTTTCCGCAGAAACTGTTTAGAACTCAATATTAAAGTCTACAATCTTCACATTTCAATATAGGACAGTGGAGAACTTTCAACCATACAGAAGATCATCACGTATAATTTAATATTGAATCCATATGAATAAATAATTCTTATCGCCAATTTAATAGAAAGATTTAATATGTTTATTTTGTACTGGTAAATTAAATGATTAACGAATATTTTAAATACAACTTGGCCAAGTACTTAAATTTCGAATATATATTTTAAAGTCTGCATTAATATGAAATAAAAATAATTGTCTAAAAATTGTAAGTATTATTTTGTCTACACATCATACGGGTGAGTCCTTTTACTTTCTTTATTTTACAGATGTTATTACAACTTAATGAATTCTTAAAAATTAGATAGATGGCTTTGATTCTATTTTCGTTTTAACGCAATGTCTTACCACTCTATGCTCCGGTCGGTATGCGTCTTTGGATAGAGGGATTTTATGTCTTTAAGATGTTAATTTAACTTTATTAATTCAATGATTTTAATTTCTTAAATATTACCAACTTAAAAAGTTTATTTTATTAACTTTAAAGCCCTTTTATCCAATACCGCATGACACTTAGATTTTCATCTAACAATGAGGAAGATATTGTAACAATATTTTTTCAAAAGACTTACTTTGATTTTTATGAAGTATAATGACATGACAAAAGAAAAAGTACTGTAAATTGCCACCTTTCATTTCCAAACAAAACTGAGCTAGACATACCATTATTCAGACTACAGTTGATAATACATATAATACTGTGTGACTGACCAAAATTCAGTCACTTCTAATAATGTCATCACATTACATACAAGCAAAGTTAATATAATAAAAATCTTGCTAAAATATTTTCATTGTTATTAACCCTTTAAGCATCATAACCAGGTTTTTCCGTCATGTAATCTATGAAATCAAGGGCTGATTTAATACAAAACTAATATTAATGTTATTTTTTTGCAGTGCATAAGATTATTAAATATGTAAGGTAATCATAAACAAATCCCCATACAAATAGTTTTCATATGTATTATTTTATGAATCATTAAACATAAAATAAGAAATAGACTGGACGCTTAAAGGGTTAAACTTCTGAATGAAAATCTGGTTTCAGGTTGCAATGACACACCTCATTGATTGAATGTCTTGCATTTATGATGAGATAAGCAGATTAAGATGCTGCTTCCTGTACAAAATATGTTTGTCTTGACATATTATCTCACTTGAAAGTTTGTTTTAAGATTTTAAGAATACGTTTACAACCTCTGAAAAAGCTTTCCCACTCAAGATAATGCTCTCTCGTGGATTTAAAAACCTCTTTGCTAAATTAAAAGGAGTAGGAAAGTATGTATTCTTCCTGAATTGCCACAATTTGAATAGATTGTAATTTTTATTTATTTATTTTTACTTTAGTCCCTTCCCGACATAAACACTATATGACTGTTCTAATTTCTTCAAAATTTCTTTTTGATTTTAAAATATTTGTTATAGAATATAAGGCAATTTTATTCATTTTCTGAAGCTATTTTAATAATTTAAAAAGTTTTAAGATTATCTACTTCTTAAATATTAACTCAAAGCATAGATTTTTTAAAGGTTTACTTGCGAAAAGTTCTTGTTCATCAAAATGAAAGTATTTGAGTTAAGTATTCTGTAAAATTGTTTTAAAAGTTCATTTTTTAATGCCTTTAAATTCTGAAATACAAAAGTATTCAGCCTAGTACTTACTACCTGAATATTCGGTATTCAACATTCAACCAAAATCCCTATTCGGTGCATCCCTCATAAAAGATTGCTCTCAGAAATGACCTTGTCCTTTCTGTAGTGTTCCGAAATTCTGCTTTAACAGTCTTTTTTGGCAAGTATTAAAACTGATTATTATTTTATTTTTTCCCTTTTTAAAAAAGGATTATACTATGTTCACACTTGATATCTTAAGGTATCTAAGCCGCCGAACTCTCTGAGAGAGTTCCACAAACTCTCTCAGTGAGTTTTGACTTACTTCGGCTAGATACAGGAACGACCACTCACTCTCGTTGGCTATGAAGCTTTGCTTTTACTGATTGGCTGTTGCGGCCGTTAAGTGCGTGCGCATACTTTACTTTTATTGCAATCACAGACACAGTGACGCTACTGAGATATCTTAAGGTAAGTTTTTCAATGTGAACAGGCATCCAATTTTGGGAGGGCAGCCTAAGATATCTATCCAGCCTAAGTTTCTAGTGTGAACAGGGTATTAGTTGAAGAAAAAAAAAAGGCAAATTAATATTAAAATATAGAAAAAAATAGTAATCTCACAGAGATAAAATCTTACCTAGAAGCATTAATCAACCTGTTTTAGTTAATACTCAAAAAGGAATCCATTTATTTGCATTAACATACATTTGTTATACTACTTAAAATATCACAAATGTAAGAG
This sequence comes from Maratus speciosus, assembly GCA_963932465.1. NCBI lineage: Eukaryota > Metazoa > Arthropoda > Arachnida > Araneae > Salticidae > Maratus > Maratus speciosus. The sequence goes on from OZ010800.1 coordinate 334,355,076, forward strand.
CAGATATTTTGAATAGCATGCTGTGAATTACTGAAATGATGAAAAGGTCATCCATACCCATGGTTCTTTTCCAGCATATGCTATTGATGGATATGTGGCATACATTTTCCTTCCAATTGTCTGATACTCACTGCTATTCTGTATATTAGGAAAGTTTGAGTAGTAGTGTCTTGCACATTCATCTATAAATGACCCCCATACAGCACTAACATCATTTTGAAGTAAGTGATGCTGAACTGTTTCACTAAATTCAGGTAATGCAGTATCATTGCTTATAATATCATACTTTGGAGCTAAGGAAGAGAAAAAAACACTGATTAAATTCTATATGCATGCAAATTAAAATTATTTGTGATCAAAATTTAAAAATATAAATACGTTAAATTAAAAGTAATTGCATTTAAAAATCTTTTTTTAAAGGTATATTATGACAATTAGAAAAAAACTAAAAACTAGGACAGCAAAAATTATCTTTTAAGAAAAGCAAGAAAAATAAGCATATATAATAAAATGACATTTTCATGCTATCAACAAGGCAATTTTTAACTGGAAATAAAATCATGAATTAATTTGTTCAAAGGATAAAGAAATTTAGATAGATTAAGTTGAAAGAAATAACAGCTTTAAAATATGATCAGGAAGCTAAAATAATGCATTTTTAATTTAATTTAAGCAATTATAGTGATAACTACTCTAGTTTTAAATTTTTTTTATGATTGAAAGGAGGCAAAGCAGCATAGAAGTTTTCAAGGAGGAAGGGTGGGGGTGAGGGAATTCAGATGATTGATTATTAAATTGTTACTAGAGACCAACAAATACGAGAGAGGATTTTTTTTTTTTTTTTTTACATTTTGAAATTTTTAAACTTTGGGTAGCAAATGGGAGAAGGCGAAATTTAGATGATTGGTTACTTATTTATTATTATTAGAAAGCAACAAAAAGGCAAAAGAAAACAATTTGTAAAATTATTCTTAAAATAATAATAATGAAAAAACAGTTTTAAAGATTTTAAACTTTGTTGTGTTGGGAGGAACAAGAGAAACTTTTGCAGGGGTGGGGAATTAGTGCTGAAATTATGAAAAAGAAAAAATATGCCGAAACATGGAAATTTTCACTCCTGAACCTTTGCAGACATTTCAAGGATTTACTGTCAACAAATGAAAAGTCAGGAGTTTTGCCGGCAGTCTGGGATTGAAATAAAGAAGTTTGAAGGGCCTTACAAAAAAAAAAAAAAAATTAATCAGGAGTTTTGTAAGTTTCGTAGGAGCATATGAACACTGAGCTGTCACACAAACTGTCTGCATAGATAAAAATCATACATCTTTTTACATCTGCTTCTCCTTCTGCATACTACAGGGTGTCCACAAAAGAATGTCCCACTTATAAATTTTAATAGTATCAACTGTAAGTGTTATAGAGTGTTGGTTCAAGGTCACAAATAAAAAGCAACTCAAACAGTTTTAGATAATCGCATGCACAAGTACTGCTTTGATTTTTACTTGCTTGCAGAGTCACATATGCAAAATGGTAAATGATGAGTGTGAAGCGTTATTGCTAGGCTGTAGATTTAAAAGCTGTTAGAGACATGCGATTTTTTCCTTTGGAGCTTTAGAAAAGATTGTGTCTATGTTCCTTGCTACTTAATGATTTGCCAAAAAGTTGAGACACAGAATTGAAGAGGCTATTGCTTCCAATACTCCGGACTTGTTAACCAAAGTGTGGGAAGAATTGGACTTTAGGTTGGATGTGTGCCATATAACTAAAGGTGCACATATTGAACATTTGTAAGAATAACTATAGGTTAAAGGTATATATAAATATTATACAGACATACAAACAATAAATACAATAAACCCAAATGGAGTGAAAAATTAGCCAGAGTATATATCTGTATAATATTTATCTATACCTTTAACTGTTGAATGCAGGCGTTATTTATGTGTGTATGTGTGTTTTAATATATATTGTAGTATGAGTGTTTTATTATAATTATCGTAGATCGATGTAATAGTAAAATCTATTTATTGTTATCCGGTCATCCGAGGCTGTCGTATAGATGGCTGGGGACTTCCCCAACATGGTTTATTAGTGAGAAATTGCAGACTCAGGCATCGGCCGGAGTAGCTCAGTGGTTAGAGCAGCAGTCTTGTATACTGTGGTCCCGGGTTCAATTCCTGGTTCTAGCTAATTTTTCACTTCAGTTGGATTTATTGTATTTATTGTTTGTATGTCTGTATAATATTTATCTATACCTTTAGTTGTTGAATGCAGGCGTTATTTATGTGTGTATGTGTGTTTTAATATATATTGTAGTATGAATATTTTATTATAACTATAGGTTAGTTCACCTTCAATTTGATGTAAGATTTGTTGTAAATAGTCTAAATTAAACTGTTATAATATACCATTGAAACTGGAACATTCTTTTAAGGACACCCTGTATTATGGGACCCCTTCCCTTTTTATCTGCATACAAAGAAGTCAGCAAACATCTTTCAGCACTTCATCGACATTCACTACTAAATGTAATCTCGATAGCATGTGCGAACGAAAACAGAAGGGAACAAATTATCTGCTAGATATACTTTACAACTTGAAAAATGTACATACTCTAAACTCCCGACTATCCGGCCTAATGTGGCAGAAGGGTAGGCCGGATAACAAAAAAGCCCGGATAGGCCAAAGTTCTATAAATATTTACTTACTTCCTGCCTCCCCTCGTCCTGATATTAAAAACAGACGTTACACATTTTAAGATAAATTTTATATATACAGTTCATACAGTTTCAAAACAAGCAAAACATTAACATAAAAAAAAATTGCCTATTTCATAAAAAATGAGTAAATCTTATTTTACTGTTTTTTAATAAATGGTAGCACAAATATGAAAAGTTATGCATAAAGAGTCAAAACTTATAGTTTTTACTTTTTGAGAAAGTCCTTGTAGATGACTGCTTCTCCTTGTTAGTCCTCTTCCGCAATGCAATGTCCCTCCATTTACGCAATATGACATCAGCTGGTGTCACTTTTTCCTGCTGACTAATGTCCTGCAGAGCTGCCTCAATCGTCTTTAACCCTGTCGAATGTGGGATGAGAGTTTTCCTGCTATCCTCCTCCTCTTTTTCTTCTGCTACTTCTCCCTGTGTCACCATTTATACAATATCGTTGTCAGTTAATACATTAACTTCATCGTTTGCCATCCATTCTGTAATGTCCTCTGCATAGACATCATCAGAGACCTTTATATTTTTCAGCAACGAAAGAAGCTTATCACTCTCATCTTCCACTTCAGTTTCCCATATGGGTTTATGTCCACCTCTAAGGTCCAAAAGAATGTTCCAAGACCTTACATTTACTGTGTTTGGAATTTCCTCCCATGCTTTAGCCACCCACCTTATGATATCGAGCATGTCAATATTTTTCAGAGAGGTTAGACACCGACGATACTTTCTCTTTATCATTTCAAGGATGTCTGGTCCATTGGCTGACAAATAGCCGTCACACTGGGTGGTAAAAACTCAACTTTCATGTCTCCATCTGCGAGTTCATCAATGGACGGATGCGAACGTGCATCGTCAAGAATTAGCAAAGCTTTTCTCGGCAAATTGTTGTCTTTCAAATATTTTTCTACAGATGGTACAATTTCATTTTGGATCTAGCTTTTAAAGATCTCTGAATTCATCCATGCTTTCTTTTGATGCATGTAATATAGGGGTAGTGATTCCTGATTTTTCATTTTTCAAAAGCTCTAGGTTTGTTTGCCTTTTCTATTAAAGTCAACTTAAACTTATGGTTGCCAGTTGCATTATTGCAAGCTAATATGATGACTCGTTCCATGCTTTCCTTGTATTCCGCAGCAGCTGCTTCCTTTTTGATGCAAGCGTTTTTGTAGGAGCATATTATAATTTAAACCGGTCTCATCACATTTGTACATCTGCTCCCGAGAAATTTCCTCCTGTCGAATAAGCTTAGCAAGATAGTCTTTAAACAAATGTATAGCCCAGGGATGGCGAACCTATGACACGTGTGCCACTTTTGGCACACGAAAGAATAATTTTGGCATGATATTGCTGTGGCTCTAAATAAAAATAAAGTGGGATGACACAAAATCATGATTGATTGATCAAATTGACTGATCGATCTCTTAGTTTAAATAATAGTAAAAACTTTCCATATTTATGGAGGGTTTACACAGTCAGATTCTTTAAAAAACAGTACACCAGCCTTTATTCGCACACTGTTTATGAATGATTGATCAAATCGATTGTGATTGACTGATTTTCTAAATTCGACCAAATGATTTTAATTGCAGCATATAATATTCAAATCTAATTCATTATGGTCTCAAATTTTTTTCAAACAAAGACGATATTTGAAAATTATGAATAAGAATTGGTTATTAGAGATCATTAAATTCTGATGGTAAAGTTATGGCAATTTTGAATTTATTTCAGAGCTATTCAAAGAAACTGGCATTTGCTATTTTAACAGCTTTACTGCCTATCTATGCTTTCGAGTCACTCACTATTTTCACAAATGAATAATATCAAAACTCAAACAGAAAGCACTTGTCAGATAAATCCGGTTCAGCTTGTATTAAAATTAACCTGATATTAAGATGCAACAACAGAAATCAAATTACATCACATTTTTTTTTTTTCAAAAATATATTTGTATTAAAATCAACCTGATATTAAGATGCAACAACAGAAATCAAATTACATCGCATTATTTTTTTTTTCAAAAATATATTTGTTGCCATAATTATTATAGTGTAATACCTACATGTATATTCCTCATCTTTTTTTAAATCTTAATATAAAATTTTAGGTAATTTCAAATCATTATTTTTCCACCTACTAAATTTGTTTTTTAGTTGGCACATCATGGTCATGTAAAATATTTTTTGTTCTAATTTGGCACGCATCAACAAAAAGGTTTGTCAAAATTGGTATAGCCTCTTTATCAGCAGATAAAGCCTACCCACAGATGGTAATCTGACGAATACGAACCGTTTTTTAAAGCGATCTAACCATCCTTCACTGGCAGTAAATTCTGAATCTTCTACTTCTATTAGGAAATTCACAATGATTTTTCTTTCAATATCGCTCCAATAACAGGCAAGCCATTTCCTTTTAAGTGTTGATGCCACAAAAATAAAGCTTCTTTGACTTCTTTATGCTTACTTTTCAGCATGATTTTTGTTTTTTTATTCCATTTTCACTGGTTTGGGCAGCGCACTACTTTTCAATTTATGCTTGATTTCTCTTCCAGTCACCCACTGTACTTTTACCAAATCCTAACTACAAAGGAATAGTTTTTGCTGTTACCCCAGAATGCAGTCGATTTATAGCGTATAGTTATTCCTCCATAGTCACTGCAAACTTTTTTCATTAATCACCCATTTCGTTAATCTTCATTAAATAAACACAATGCATATTAATGTTAACATCCGAAGAACAACTGACGAAACAGGTTATCAAGCCTTAACACCCCTCCCTTCCTGTCTGTCATTGCTCTAATATTACATTCTGCAATCCCTTCTTGCTCCTTTCTGTCGCGAGTCAGCACATTCCCATGGACAGGAACTCGGCTGTCTCAGCATCTTCCAACATTCCTCATTTTTTTATTAGGGTGGATAATACGGAGGGCCGGATAGTCAGGAGTCTACTGTATATATACTGTGAAACCTGTACATTTTTAAATATATTTGCAAAACAGTTCTCATTTTTTTAAGAACAAAACTGATGGAAATATTCAGCATTTCTTTTTATGATATATATATTTTCCCTCATGAAAATTATAAACTATATTTTTGCATGTATGTTGCATGGGGTTTTTTTCCTCAAAATTTATTTAAAAATTAAGATGAACATGATGAGTATTTAATATTTGAATGGCCTCTGTATATATGAAAACTAATCACAGCATAAAAATCATTACACAGCAATTTTTAGGTGACAAAAATTTCAAAATCATGAATTGTGAATACTGTACAATTTTAGTACTAAACTAATTGTTAGATTTTAATAGAATAAAATTTGTTTAAAATGTTTTCTCACTTTTTTTTTTCTTTGCACAATTGTTTTCCCAAATGAGGTGTTAAAAATCAGATATATATAGATATATATTTCATAATTTCAGTTTTTGTTGGTGGTTGGTAATGTTTATTTAATGGTTATATATATACTAGAAAGGTAGCCCGTCAAAAATGACAGAAATTTAGATATAAGCATATATACAACTCATGCGCAAGAACATGAGTTTCCTCGCTTGTTCGCAGTGATAAATGAAAATAACAGATTTTAAGAACGAAATACATTTATGAAAAACTGTGTAATGTAGAAGACCACTAATCTGGACAGTTTGGTTCCAAGTGTTGTGCAGATTTGAGGCTTTTTGCAGTCATGTCTATTCAATCTTTGTTTACATTTTTTTAAATTCATGTATAGGACAATTTAGATTGTTAAGCCTTAAAAATAAATAGATTACACACTTAAAGTAAGATAAAAACTATTAAATTATCGTATACGATTTCATGAAATGGTATTATATGGTATTATATGTGTGTGCTTCACGATCTTTGTTACGACGTTGGTGAAATTGGCTGCAACTTGTCATAATCCTAATAGTGTGGGCCGCTATAACAAAAAAGTAACCAGTTTTTAGTCAAATTTCTGATAAAAAGTAGTTTTCAAAAACTTGTGTAAAATTGCAGGCCGTTCTCATGTTATGTCAGTCCTAGGAATAATATTTGTAACACTGAAGAGTTTCCATGTATATGTGGAATTTAGAAAAGCTTCTCCAAAAGAAAGGTCCTGAAATGACATTGTAATTTCTCTAACTTCAAAGTTTAATCTGGCCCTGATGTTGTTTACTGAAATCTAATAAATACAGTTATTTTGAATATTACAACAGAATTAAACAGTTAAACTTATTTAACTTAAACCCGCTGTTACTTCCCGATGTTATTTCTTAATATTAAGAAAGAAAATTATTTAAATTTTTCAAATAATGCATTTATAATTTTTTTCCGTCTTTAATAACTAAATAATGAAAAAATATGCTTTCGTTCTGAGCTCATAAATATGACAATAAAATAATGTAACTAAGAGACATTGCAAAATTAAATCTTTGTGAATTCAAACCATAAACAAACGATACCGCCACCATTTTACCTACTATGACGTCATAAGAATATTGTCCATTGATTGTTGGAGAACTTACTTTGTGAATGATTACCTCAATGATTTAATATTTTTTACGGTTCACGATGAATGAATTACTTGTTTTTGTTTAGGTTTATGTGATGTTTAGGTTTATAAAATTGGTAAATAGCTTTTTTAAAATTAAATAAAGGTAAAGATACTTCTTAGATATCCCGTCGACCAAATTACTGTCACCAAATTGTAAGATTAAATGCCAATAATGGTTTGTCATTAATTAATTAATTGTAAGATTAAATGCCAATATTGGCCTATAAAGCCATTAATTCGACGTTTTACTTGTATTTTTATTACTGTTTTACTAATTTATTTGTTCTTTCGTTATTTAAAATAAAAATTATGTCAATATGTTTAATTTGGTGAGTGGTTTGCCGATTTATATAATTTGGCGAAATTGGTCGACGGTATAGCTAAGAAGTACCTAAATAAATTGTACACATATGGAAAAAATTGCTTGTGAGTATGAAGCAGTAAATAGGTTGTCAGAAACTACGTTGGCAAACTTCTTTCTCGCCAAGAAATTTTCTCCGAAGTATTGTACATAAGCAATGATTGCTGGAAATGAATTTTTAATTATGATATGCGCTTTTATGTTTCACTACATTTATGCATACTATACTGTGTGTATAAATGCTATAGTTCATATGCAGGGCTACACAAAAAAATTTGTACGGGTTACTGAATTTGAGAGTAAATTGTTTAAAGGTGGTTTTTAAAGAAATTATGAATTTTTACGCTGAACTGCATTTAGTTTACTAAGAAATATTTGTAGACTATAGATAAAATGATATACAGGGTCACACAAAGAAATGGATACATAACCGTCTATGGATGATAATATCTGGAAATGTGATTTCAGTAGTTTTAAGAGTTGTTTAAATTAAATTTTAGCTAAATAGTGGCATGTAATAACGGTACTATTGGCTATAGGCGGTAACTGCTGAAATCAATTTTTAAAAATTTTTATGCGTTTTCTAAAATGTTTACTTAGTTATCTTATTAGCCCCTGGTACAGTATGCTATTTCTTTCTCCCAGCTTATTTTGCTCCAAAAAATAATGTTACCTAACAGAAGCCAGCAATAAACAAACCAGATGTATCATTGTACGATTAAAAGCTCTATAGCAATTTTTTAAATTTCTAAGCATCACACATTTTCAATTTTTATACCGTCGTATTGGAAAAAAAAGTACTTTTAAATGCAATTTGTTTTAAAACTGTATCTCCATTTATTTTTGAAATATTAATTTTTTTGTAGTTTTTAGCATCATTTGTTTAATTTTGGCAACTCAAGTACTCCATTTGTGTAGAAAGTAAAGGGAAAATAGTTGAAAAATAGCAATTATATCTTTTTTGTTGCCATTTTTTCATAACAACCGAAAGAAAATGTAATTAAAATACATGCTATTTTGAAAAAATATAAATGTATAATTTCTGTTAAAGCATGGAGCTATTATAAACTATATTTAATTTTAAGTATCTATAGATGCTTTCAGTGGACGTCAGTCACGACGTTTTGGTTGGAAACTAACTCCAAACAAACGGTTGCTATGCGTCATTTCTTTTTAAATATAAATCGTGGAAAATGTTACCAGTACATATCAGTTATTAAAACACTTAGCTGTGAGATATAAATATAAGATATAGCTGCAACACACAAAGAAAATAGAAAATACAACATAGCAACCGTTTGTTTGGAATCAGTTTCCAACCAAAACGTCATGACTGAAGTTACTACTATATCGTCTATATTAATGTTACAAACAAATGAAGGCCTATGAATCCTTAGATAGCCGTTTTTTGTTGAGTTTTTTAATGACGGCATCTTTTTGCTGCATTTGTGTATTATTTTGCGATAGTGACATCCTATGCATGCTCTACTGTAGATGTTTAAGAGTGGATTGTAAATGTGGAATTATTAAGCAGATGCGAATGACGTCATTTTACATAAAATAAAAGTGTGTGCTATAAGTCTTAAAATTGAAATATGTTTTGTACTATTTATATACACATATATTTTTTATACATATATTTTTTTTTTCATCGGGGACAACACTAAATTCTGAAAAGGCAGAATTCCTGTTTTCTAGTTTACCTTATTTCCTTAAATAACGAAGTTTTGTTAAACCATTCAGGATGTGTTGCAAAGTGTTTCATATTCTATGCTTAACGCATGATTTTTCTTTCTTGTTTATTCTTATTTTGCATTTATTTTATTCTTAATTTTTTAGTCTTATACTGCTTTATAGAAACTTTGGCACGCATGTCATGTACGTGACATATTTACTTCAAAACCAGACATATTTACTTAAAAAAAAAAAAAAAAAAAAAAAAAAAAAAACACTATGAATAGGAATCACAAAGAAAACTTAACATAATGATAATTATTTAACTAACTGATTTAAACCATTCAAGAGATTAAATATATAAATATCATATATTCAACTTTGCATTCGCAGCTACAGGTTGTAATGAAATAAATTATTTGAAAAGAAATATGTCTTAAATGTAATATTACTAAAATTTGGTAGGAATAAGCACCTCGAAGCCTGATATTTGATTTTTTTATTAGATTTTTTGAATTTAATTTTTTATGCAATTTTTAGCATTTTTTTAAACGTTTTGAGGTGATTTTTTGACATTATTATGAAAAATCCGGTTTCAATATTTTATCCCAATATAGTAAATGTTGTCCTCTTTTCAATGAACTTTCTTCGAAATTCGTATAGCTATTTTTTTTTCTCTCTATTTTTTTAATTTTAATGCAATTTTTATTGTTTTTTTGCATTTTGCAGTGCTTTTTTGACATTGTTAAAAAATATTCTGTTACAAACATTTAATTTAATGTAGTAAATTTTGTCCCCTACTTTTTTTTTTTATCGATTGTTAATGTAATTTTTTCAGTTCCGCATTGATTTTTTTGATTTCATGAGAGAATTCCAATTGAACTGTTTTACCTAATTATTGTAAATTTTGTACCCTGCGATTTTTTAATTTTTAGTAATCTTTAATGCGATTTTTAGCATTCTTTCAAGTCCAGCGGCAATTTTTCGACATTCTGAAAAGGAATTTAATTTCAAACTTTTATCCTAATATAGTAAATTTGTCCTCTTTGATTTTTAATAGAACTTTCAATGTGATTTTTCACTATTTTTTGACGTTTGGAAACAGAATTCGGTTTCAAACTTTTAGCGAAATGTAGTAAATTTTGTCCTCTGTGATTTTCAATGCGATTTGTAGCGTTTTTCCCAGTTCTGTGGCGATATTTTGGACATTCGAAAAAGGAATTTGGTTTCAAACTTTTAGCCTAACATATTAAATTTTTTCGCCCGCAATTTTTTAATTTTTAATGGTGCTTAATGTGATTTTAATGCGACTTTTCGGAATTCACGGTGATTTTTTGACATTTATAAAAAGAATTCTCTTTCAAACTTTTTGCCTAATATGAATTTTATTTCAAACTTTTAGCATAATATGATAAGTTTTCTCCTTGATTTTTGAATTTTAGTGATTTTTAATTCGGGAATTTTTGACCTTTGGAAAAGGAAATAGGTTTAAATTTTTAGCACTTTTCCAAGTTCCACGTCATTTGGTTTCAAACTTTTAGCCCAATATAGTAAATTTTTTCACCCTCAATTTTTGAATTTTTAACGTGATTTATATGCAATTTTTTGAGTTCCATGGTGATTTTTCGACATTTGTAAAAGGAATCCTGCTTAAACGTTTAACCTAATAGGAATTTTGTATCAAACTTTAAGGCTAATATGAATTTTGTTTCACAGTTTTAGCCTAATATAGTAAGTTTTTCTCCCCCATGATTTTTAATGCAGTGATTTTTGGACTTTCGTAATAGGAAATTAGTTTCAAACTTTTAGCTTAATATAGTCAAATTTCTCCTGTGCGATTTTTGATTTTTTAGCGTCTTTAATCCAGAGATTTAGTGGGTTTTTTGTTCGAAATTCAAGGTAATTTTTTGACATTCATAAAAGGAATTCAATTGCAAACTTGTATCCTAATATAGTAAATTTTGTCTTTCGTCATTTTTGAAGTTTTTGTAATTTTTAGCATTTTTTCAGGATCCACGGCTTTTTTTTATTATTATCCTTCTATATATAAAAAAAGTTTTGATTTCGAAATGGACCAATGAAAATCTGCATAGATATTCCGGGTAGATCGGCATCCAATTTGAATGTGTAAGCATGACCTTTCATCGTTAATATTAAAAAAACTGTTGCATACAAAAATATGAAAATCGGTGATATTATAGAGATATGTTTGATAAAAATATGTTTGAGAAAAAACTATACATGAGAATTTAATCATTTTTAGATCATTTTATATGTTTGAAGTTCCCGGTGTGCAGATTGCATTTATTTTTCTTATTTGACTCATTTTTTGATGTTTTATTTCAATTTTAAATTCAAATTTTCAGCATTTCAAGAGATATTTTTTTACAAATTTTAGAAAATGTTATTAATTTAAACTGTTGCCAGTTGTATAAACAGCGCAAACAATAATGTTTTCTTCAAATTAAAAATTTACTTACACGTGACTATTACAAACAGAAAAAAAACTTTAAAATTAGAATTAAATGATTACATGTTAAAAGCAGGAAAATTACGTCATAAAAACCATAGGCATAGATGTCATATACGCCCCATACTGGCGCAATTTTTTTCCGACGCCAATTTGGCGAAAACATCAACAGTATAAACAACATCCGGGTTACCATATCAAGCAAAATAACGACACTTTAGCACCAGTTAAGTACCCGTTGCGTATATGAAATTGGCGTCAGAAAAAAACAATTTAAATTGAAAAATATATTTGCGCGAGATATTTAGAGATAATCTTTTCAACTATTATCGTGAATTCGAAGACAGCGCAAATAATATTTCCTTCTAACAACAAAAGTATTTTCACGTGAATATTAATAAGAGAAATAAAACTTTGGTGTAACCCAGCAAAGAGGAAATTGCTGGCCAGCAGCAAGATAGGTGCTGGCTGATAGTCTACCACTGCATGACCACTGCTGGACAGCTTCAGTCAACTTTGCTGTTGGAAATCATCAGATAAAATTCTGGTGAGCATCCGTTTTATCTCATGCGCTGACCCACCACTACATGGAAGTGCACGAAATTTTGCAGTATTATTGCTGGGAACCCTTACGCTAGGTGGTGCTGCGAATATCGAAGACATTGAGCATTTGAACACAAATCTGAAATGAATATCTTATCACAATTTAAGCTGTGAAGCTAATTATTTTTTAAACTGTAAAAAAATATAGCACCACTGCCACCAACAAAATAAATAAGTAAATGAATAAATAAATAAATTATTTATTTCAATGCACTTTTTTTTCTCCTTAAATCTGGTTTTATTAGGTTACAAAGGATTTCGGTTTTCATAATTTACACAGTTCAGAATCAATAATTAAAAAAAGCGTATAAAATATATAGGATTCCTATACAATAGAATAATTTCTATACCAGTTTAATGATTGGGAACGTAAATCACAAAATAAACAAACTTGAAATAGTGTAATGAGAGCTTGAAAACTACGAGCAGTCGTAGCGTACGCTGAAAGTACTTGTTCATGTCCGGTCACGAAAACCAAACAGCATCGAGCGCGGTTAGTACTTGGGAGGGTGATCACATGGAAACCGCTGAAAGTTCAAATATTTCTATAGACATTTCTATTATAGACACTTCTACAGATATTTCTATAGCTCTTGGTGTAACTAGCTTATAGAAAAAAGAGCCATAATTATATAATACTTTGTTTTTTTTATAGAATTCTATAAGAAATTTTTGTAAGGGAAAGTGCTGGAACAGCAAAGGAATAGCAGTGGGATAGGTGATAGCACTGCAGGAAAAGTGCTGGATTGAAGTAATGTGATGGCATACGAATGCTGGCCTGCTGTTGGCCATCACTGATGGGCCAGCTGCATTCCGCTCTGACACTTTTGTACAGGTTTAAGTAATGGCACCATTGCACTTTACCGCTGATGGCAGTGCTGGCTGCCATCTTTTTTCCAGCTGATGGCCCACTGTTTCTTTCTTTGCTGGGAAATTACGTCAGATTTGAAACGATACATTTAAAATGAGTTATTTAAAAGAACTACCTAAGGTAGTTCTTTAGCGCTGTTAAAAATACTGGGCGCTGTTAAAAAATACTGGGAGACAATGACACTGTTTACTTAATTCCTTTTACATTAGCCTATTTTCAAATGTTTAACTAATTTTTTAAATTAAATACGAAAACAACCATTGTATCTCTTAACAGCAGCAGATTTGGCCTTAAAAATCCCCAATCCAAGGAAAACGAATGGAAACCCGTTTACAGAGAGATCGCTACTGTTTTTCATTTTAATTCAATATTTTTAAAGCCGATCAAATTAGCGTGCTCTTTGGATTTTAGTGTGCCTGAAAGGGGGTTGGCGAGCATAGCTTGTAGGGGGCAGAGCTCCCTAGTTCTGTTACAAATATTTAATTTAATGTAGTAAATTTTGTCCTCTACTTTTTTTTTTTTTTTTTTTTTTTTTTTGATTGTTAATGCAATTTTTTCAGTTCCGCGTTGATTTTTTTGCCATTCATGAGAGAATTCCAATTGAACTGTTTTAAATAATTATTGTAAATTTTGTACCCTGCGATTTTTTTAATTTTTAGTAATCTTTAATGCGATTTTTAGCATTCTTTCAAGACCAGTGGCAATTTTGCGACATTCTGAAAAGGAATTTAATTTCAAACTTTTATCCTAATATAGTAAGTTTGTCCTGTTTGATTTTTAATACGACTTTCAATGCGATTTTTCACTATTTTTTGACATTTGGAAACAGAATTTAGTTTCAAACTTTTAGTGAAATATAGTAAATTTTGTCCTCTGTGATTTTCAATGTGATTTGTAGCGTTTTTGCCAGTTCTGTGGCGATAATTTTGACATTCAGGAAAGGGATTTGGTTTCAAACTTTTAACCTAACATACTAAATTTTTTCGTCCTCAATTTTTTAATTTTTAACGATGCTTAATGTGATTTTAATGCGACTTTTCAGAATTCATAGTGATTTTTTGACATTTATAAAAGGAATTCTGTTTCAAACTTTTTGCCTAATATGAATTTTATTTCAAACTTTTAGTATAATATGGTAAGTTTTCTCCTTCTTGATTTTTGAATTTTAGTGATTTTTAATTCAGGGATTTTTGACCTTTGGAAAAGGAAATTGGTTTAAATTTTTAGCATTTTTCTGAGTTCTGCGTCATTTGGTTTCAAACTTTTAGCCCAATATAGTAAATTTTTTCACCCTCAATTTTCGAATTTTTAACGCAATTTATATGTGATTTTTCGAGTTCCATGGTGATTTTTTGACATTTGTAAAAGGAATCCTGCTTAAATGTTTAGCCTAATATGAATTTTGTATCAAACTTTTCGGCTAATATGAATTTTGTTTCACATTTTTAGCCTAATATAGCAGTTTTTCTCCCCCATGATTTTTAATGCAGTGATTTTTGGACTTTTGCAATAGGAAATTAGTTTCAAACTTTTAGCTTAATATAGTCAAATTTCTCCTGTGCGATTTTTGATTTTTTAGCGTCTTTAATCCAGAGATTTAGTGAGGTTTTTTTTTTCAAAATTCAAGGTAATTTTTTGACATTCATAAAAGGAATTCAATTGCAAACTTGTACCCTAATAAAGTAAATTATGTTTTTCGTCATTTTTGAAGTTTTTGTAATTTTTAGCATTTTTTCACAATCCACGTTTTTTTTTTTTTTTTTTTTTTTTTTTTTTTTACATTCGTAAAAGTAGTTTGCATTTCCAATATTTAGTGTCATATGTAGTTTATTTTGTCACCTACGATTTTCAGAGAGGTTTTTAGTGATTTTTCAAATTTTGCTTTTTCTAACCATGAATTTTGAACTTTCATTTTTATTCTTTATTCTCAAGTCAATACAAGATGCAAATATGCTAGTGATTTTTTAATACTCTGTCATATTTCCAAAATTAAATATTCAATGGTAATGCAAAATTTCTATAAAATAATTCTGTAAAATTCATTTTTCTATGATAAAAAATATAAAGCCCATGGCTCATAAAAGCACAACAGAATAATTTCAGTACTACAGAATTCACTGGTGCAGCCAGAATTTGAATCATTGAAATTTTGATATAAAAATAAATTGTAAATTTTTTAAATAAATTCTAAATTGTATGTAGTTTGATTAGAAAATAAGTGGATTTGTAGCCTCAAATGTTTTCTACATTGTGAAGAAATCTGGCAGTTAAAAAAGCTAACTATTTGATTTTTTAGCATTTTGATTAAAAAAATAAAAATCAGTGATCCTTCAAAATAAATATTTGCGATTTTTTTTCTTTCTTTTCAGTATTTCTGCGATTCTTGCAACCGTATAAGATATTGTGACAAAAATATTCGGTGAAAATTTCAGGGTTTCATAAAATGAATTTTTTTTTTCTTGGTGCTGTTATGAAGAAGGATATGTCACTAAGAATGATTATGTCACTAAGAAATAGCAGACATTATTTTTAATTGTGAAAATACATTAGTGAAGTTTCATTAACAGACCTGCCAACTGCTATGAAAAAATCGTAGTTGCTACGATTTGGACCTATAAACTACGATGCTACGAAAATCGGTCATAAACTACGATTTTTTGCAAGAAACACAAACGCATTTTTTGTTTATAGTTGCGATTTTTATCCCATGCAGCATATTTTTCAGGAGTGATTCTGTTCTAAAATTTCCAAAAATTCAAAGTATTCATTTCCAAAAGTTTTAAAAAATTGGTCTTTAGTCCGAAAATTCGGACATTATTTTGAAAACGTTCACGGGGGGAAAAAAATCTAGGCTGCAAAACAAACTTCTTAACATAAAACCCTCCTTATGTATATTAACCACGAGTGAATCGTGTTTCTGTAAATATTTATACAGGAATTCCCTTCTTTAGAAACAGAGTTACCATTTTAAGAATTTCTGGAAAGGGTGGGGGGGGGGGGGGTCTTTGAGGGGCAAGGTTTGAAATAGTGTGCAAAATAGCACGATTTACATGCGGAAGGGGAAAGTCCTGCATAACGAAAACTGCTGTATTTCCCCCTGCAAATTCTTCCACAGACCTATGATTCTTCTGCAAGTATATTTTGAAATTTCTTGGAAGTCCGCGAATTTCTTTTCTTTTATGGAATTTTTCCAAATTAATTCGTGAATAGATCGCAGAAAAAATTGAGAATTTCTTCAAACGATCGTGTAAAAATATCGGGTATTTCGTCAAAGATCTCAGAAACAAATATTGTCTATATTCAATAGGTCGCTGATTTGCCCCTATTTTGCGCGAGATTGCGCAAACAATTGCGAATTTCGATAAACTATCGAGGGGAAAATATTGCAAATTTCGTCAAAAGGTCGTGTAAATGAGTAGTGAGTTTTGTTAATTGGTCGCGAAAAGATATCGAAAATTTTGCAGATCGGTTGCGATAAACTATCGTGAATTTCGACAAATGACCGTGTAAAAAAAAGTCAATTTCGTCAATTGGTCGCAGAAGAAAATAAATTTCGTCAAAGGATCGTGGTAAAAACGTAAATTTTGTCAAAATATCGCAGAAAGAAAACGGAATTTCGTCAAATAATCAGTAAGAAAATGCAAAATTCATCGAAAGATCGTAGAAAGAAAACACTAATTTCGTTAAATAATCGTGGTAAAAATCGCAAAATTTGACAAAGGATCGCGGTAAAAAAAATGCGAATTTTGTCAAAAGTTCAGGATAAAAAGTGTAGATTTCAACAAAGAATCGTGATAGAAAAATGTGAATTACGATTGTGCGGGAAAAAATGTGAATATCCTGAAATGATCGCAGGAAAAATATCGCGAATTTCGTCAAAATTTACTGCGCTGGGCTAGAAAATTGGAACCAGGCTCCTTTTACAAAAGTAAAAAAAAAAAAATAAAAAAATAAAAAAAACGCTGTGAAACGAGAAGAAACTCTAAAAATCGTATAAAAATTTTCAGAGGAAAAAATTTACTATATTGAGTTAAAGGAATGAAACCTTATTCCTTTTACAAATGTCAAAAGATGGCTGCGAAAAACCAACCAACCAACCTTCGGATTAATTTTAATTTTGTGTGCTACGATTTCTCATTTTCAAAGGTTGGCAGGTCTGCATTAATTTACAAACCAAATGAAAAAAAAGTCCTTTCGGCATGTACTGGGAGGAAAAGGTAGCTTTCATATTCCTTGTTTTCATAAATATAGCTTATTTTACTCAAACACATGAAGCTAAAATTAGTGAAACTCGATTAGATGATTCAATAAAAATTTCTCATTACTTGATTTTAAAATTTGCAAATTTTAAGAAGCTAAAATGTGATGAACCCGATAAAAGAATATTCATCAATATTGAATTTGAATGAGAATTGCGCCAAATTAGTAAGCTATAGCCAAGTTGGCATCATTTATGGTTGCTTAGTTTTGGTCACCAAATTTGGTGATATTTCGCCAAGTGTCACCAAGCAGGGGGAGAATTTGAAGCTAGCGTTCAGTAACACTCATAAATTAATACCTGATTTTCTTTAATTGTTATCTTGTTTCAAAATGTCAACCACCCTAGAATTTCAAACTGCTATATCTCAACTATTTTTTAAGTTAGAGACGAAACAAAAAATACTCCGGAATCCTTGTATCAAGGCCTAATACTTAAACATAAAATAAATTTGGATTTCTAAATTTTTTGTGTATTGTTTTTAGTTTTAAATATTTAAATGGCTGTCATTTTGAAGCAAGATGGCAGATAAAGTTGGTCAACGAACTCGGTCGAGACATTTGTATGTAATACACGCAATAAACCTCATCCAAATCGTTTTATAAATACGAGAGTTAACGCATGACAAAAATCATGTATATATATACATATATATATATATATATATATATATATGGATATAAATCACATTTGAATAGAGGGTGGTTTTGGGGTCTGGGGGTCATGATCGGTGAAAATATACCAAAATTTTTCTGAAGTGCTTTCCTCCGGACGACTGCAATAGGTAGCTTTTTACTTTTTGTAATGAAAGCTACCTAAAAGAAAAAACAGGCTGACTTTTTATGGCCCCTGCAGTGGCAAATCCTGAGTATTCAAAAAGAATATTATTGTGCATAGTTTTAGATGAGAAATAAGAGAAAAAAAAATCAAACCTTAAATAAACTGTTAAAAATAGGAATGACCACATTATTGTCCCAAAATATTTTACATTGTGAAGAAAATTTTATTCGAGAAATATAGAATAATAGTAGCAAAAACATGATACACTCAACAACAAGAATAATCAAATCTAACATTAATTCAATTCTTCCTATACATTTACAGACCCAGCAAATCATTAACAATCAGAAACACACATTTCTACCTTAACCTAGCGCATTGCAAAACAATGAGAACCTGTTTAGGTAACAATTTTTAAAATCAACATCAGCATTCTACATTGTGTTAAACTTACTTACTTAACTTGAAATGCATTCTAAGTGGCTAATCATTTTTGTAATATAATTTATTTTTAATTATATTCTAAATAAAATATAGTTATACAATAATAATTTAGTTAAGTAAAATTATGTAATCATTTTTTGGGGTTAAAAAAAAAGGTATAATGTTTGCATATATATTTACGGTCGGGAAAAAGAAATGACTCCTCGCTGTCTTCTTTCGGTTCCACTTTAACTTCAACGGGATCCACCATTTGTTCCTGAACAATTTCAATATCGCTTTTTTGTTCCCAGACACCACTATTTATAAGAAAGAGTTGTGGCATTTGTGGCAGATTTGGCAAAGTTACTGGGAAAATTATGTTCTTTAGTTTCAAAGGTTGGGGAGTATCAGGTTTTGGGAGGATCTTTATTATACCTGAAAATACAACATTATGATAATCACTTTCATTTGTAAAATAAATTAGTAAGGCTTACAAAATCAGTCATATTAAACAGGGATTGATCCAAGAGAAAATTCAGTTCCTTTCACAAAATTCATTTTAATGAAAGAAGCTCCTTCAAAAAATTCCTCTTAATATAAGAGAACACTTAACAAAATTCAATTTCTGAAAAGTGAACTCATAATTTCTTAATTTTTATAAATTTGTATAATTTGCAAACAAAACAAGCTCACCAGTTAGGAAAACTTTAAAAAGTTAAAATTAATAAATGCTTCATTTGGAATCAAGTAAATTCATTTATTTATTTTTTTTTTTTATATATATACAAAATTTATTATTTTTTTAAAAAGATGGGACATTCCAAAAAAATTTACTTTGACCCTTATTAAATATTAGGTTTTTTTTAATGCTTTGAAACACGTTAAAAATCACATAAAGATATTTCAGCAAATACACCACACATTATAAAAATGTTAAATGTATTGTGTAATTTCAGTGATTATGGTTATATTTAACAAACGATAAAACAGTTAATGGAAATTGTAAATAAATAATTTTTTAAAAAATGTTGCCAATGGCAAATATAAAGAATGCATAAAGTGCAATACATCAATTTATATGTTGATTTGATGCTACTTCTAAGTTATTGTTTGAGATCTGTAATAACAAAAGTTAGAAATATTAGCAGCATTTTGAATTTTAATTCATACAATTTGAAATACATAATCAATAAAGCAACAATCACAGGCAAAAAAAAGATAATACAAAAATTATTAATACATGGAAAGATAATATTAATACATTTGATAAATATAACAAGAAGTTAACCCATAAGTCATATGAAGCCTTCTCATATCACAATGAATTTTACAAATGTAACTCAATTTTAAAATAGCAAGAAATCATCTTTATAAATCAATAACACATTTTAGTTTAACATTCTAAAAGGATAAAATATTATATTATATTATTCATAAAATATAATAAGTGTGCACCATTAATATAATTTAAAGGTTTACAATAATAAAAATAAAATAACATAAAGAGTATCAATGCCATTAACAAACAAATTAATAAAAACGATAATTATTTCAAATATAATACTAAATCTAATTTTTCAACTATTATTTAAATATAAAACAACTACATCTGAAAGTAGAAAAATACTATGAAATTAGTATACTTAGTAGATTTTCCTCAATCATATCTACACAGAAATTTGATGTTACTAGCCACATGTTGTGAGTGTGAAGGGAAGAAACATGTATTGTGTAAACACAAAATAAAAGATATACAGTGGAACTCCAGTTATACGTTATCTGAGTTGTATGTTTACCTCAGTTATACATTTAAAGTCACTGGTCCCAATCATTTGCCATTAAAATTTAGCTGAGTTATACTTTTTTGAAATACATGTTTCCCTCAGTTATGCGTTTTGTTTTAATGTCTCCGGATGAAATTTTATCTTATTTATATGTTTTGCAGAAAATATTTTTTTCCCGAATCTTTTCTACCCCTTGCCAAATTTTTTCTCTATGGTTTCTGGGATTTTAACTAGCCATGTGCAAAAATGGAGCATATGAGAAGGGAGGGAAGGATAGAGGTGTTGACCGTAGCAGCAGGGATCCTGCTTTCCACTCCCCTCTCATGTTTCTCTTTACCACCACAGCCATGAGACCGCCTGCCTTCGTCTAGAATTCCTATAATACAGCCTGACGTCATCCCCACCATTGTGGGTCCAGAACTAAAACACCAAGCTAAAACCAGTTATCATTAGCAAGTGGGGTACAATGACAGGTCCTTTTAAATACGCAATACCAGCTGTGGAGATAAACTAATGCTGATGTCCCAATATGGTGATTACTTTGGGCAACAACATGGATATGCATCCAACAGTGTGCTGTGTCGTAGATCACTTGACATTTCATCGTGCGGCTTAAAAACAAGTCTGAAATAGGCAGCTCTCGCGGTAGAGGAAAAGCTCAAAATTATTTGGAATGTGGGAGGCCAATTCTGGTGAGAGACTTCATCTCAACATATTGGAATACCATACTCTACCCTCAACACAATTTTAAGCAAGAAAGAAAAAACAAAAGATGCTTTAACTGAAGCCGGGCCAAGCTCTTCCAAATGAGCGCGCCTGCAAGAAGGACGATTTTCCAAATTAGAAAAACCTCTATAATTGTGATTTCAGTCTAAGAGTTCGGCTGACATACCCGTAATCTGAAATTTGTTGCAAGAAAAGGCCCTCGAGTTAGCAGTATTCAAAGCTTCTAAGGGTTGGCTTACAGGATTCAAGGACCACCAACGTATTACTGGTCATCCCATATGCGACGAGTAGAATGCCATGAATGATCACATAGTTGATCACTTCAAAGATCAAGAACTGCCAAAATTAATTCCAGGCTGTTAGGCAAAAGATGATTACATAACAGACAAGACCGGACTCATGTCAGGACCGGCATGCAAAGTAAACAATGTTTGACGGTATCAATAAGCTACAACATTTAGTCACTGAAAAATACAAAAAGCCCCGTTGTTATAAAAAGTTAATCACGTTTTTCATGGACTATGAGGCAAATCTATAAGCGTGCATGACAAGGGTAGCCATGGACAGTTGGCTAAAGAAACTAGATGCGCATATAGGAAGAGAAAAATACAAAGTTACTCTATTTATGAAACATTGTGCTGCCCACTTGCCCTCAAGATAGCTCGAGAGCAACCGAGTGAAGTTTTCCCCGGCCAACTGATCTAGAAAATTCCAGCTCTTAGTTTTGTACATAATTGCAAATTATAAAGTAATTTATCGCAAGAGCTACTTTAGTATAATGTGTCAAGTCTTGATGCAGAACAAGAGCACCCCAAAATAATTCTTCTTAAGGTAAGAAACAGTTTTAACGGAAATGTTTTTGATGAATAAGTTACATGATTTCATTCATTTCTTTTAAATACTCTGTGTGTAAATATTATTCTTATAAAGTTTTTATGATAAAATAACCTTTCTTTGCGCACTTTTCTGATGTACTTTTTTTTTTACTCTGTTCCATTTTTATGAATTTATGTTATGGTGCATAACAGACTATATGGCCAAAGGTGACCGATCACTTGCAATTTTAGACGTTTTGTTAAATAGCTAGAAAAATACATGAGGAATTAATCTGAAACTGCAAGTGTGCAAACAGTATAGTGTAGGTCATACATTTCAGCGAAGATTTTTTCCCGAAACCCCATAGGGGACCCTCAACAAATTGAAAAAGAACGAATATCTTTTGGATAACCCTGTAAAAACTAAGGTAGCAAAAGTGTTCAAACTCCAGATTATTAATAAGTAACTTATTGTAATGTACTGTGTTCATTTTCATGAGGATAGCATGTATACTTGTAGAGAAATTAAGATTCTAATAAAAACAGTCCCAAATTTCGTCAGTTTTTTGCTTATAATTTGCAGAGTTCTTAATATAAAAAAAAGTTCTTTTCAGAAAATATGACGAACAACAATGTACACAATACTCTGTAATCAAAATTAAAAAATAATAAAAATTGGATGAAAAATGAGCAGGTTTACTAAAACATGTTTCACTGCGCATGCGTGAACGGAATCAAAATATAATGTGCATAATATGTTAGCTAAATGTAAAGAGCAACCTTTGTAAAAGTCTCAAAAACACAGTTTGAAAAGTCTGATAATAATTGTTTATAGAATAAGCTCAAAATCCGTTGTTCCCAAAATGAAGAAAAAAGATGAGGGGTTGTATCCATATATCCACTGATTAGTACCAATATAGCATACACAAAATTGCACGTACTACTCTATCCCTCATCTTTTTGCTTCCTTTTAGGAATAACGGATCTTGAGCTTATTATATAAACGATTATTACCCGACTTTTCAAACTATGTTTTTGAGACTTTCACAAAAGTTGCTCTATACATTTAGCTAACACATTATGCAAATTATATTTTGATTACGTTCGAGCATGCACAGTGAATCATTATTTAGTAAACCTGCTCATTTTTCATACAATTTTTATTATTTTTTCATTCTGATTATAGGGTATTGTGTACAATTTTGTTTGTCATATTTCCTGAAAAGAACTTTTTTATATTAAAAACTCTGCAAATTATAAGCAAAAAACTTGGGGAAATTTGGGACTATTTTTATAAAAACCTTAATTTCTATATGAGTATACATGCTATCCTCATAAAAATGAACACAGTATATTAAAATAAGCCACTTATTAATAATCTCGAGTTTGAACTCTTTTGCTACATTAGTTTTTACAGTGTTATCGAAAAGATATTCGTTCTTTTTCAATATATTGACGGTCCCCTATGGGGTTTCTGGAAAAAATCTTTGCTGAAATATATGATTTATACTATACTGTTTGCACATATGCAGTTTCAGGTTAATTCCTCATGTATTTTTCTAGATATTTGACAAAACGTCTAAAATTGCAAGTGACTGGTCACCTTTGGCCATATAGTGTATTTATGAAACATCAGTTTTCGATGAAAAGGTAACTGAAATTTATCAGCGAAACAAAATTTTAATGATATATATTTAAAAAAAGTCCTAGTAGATCATTAATTGAATTGTACATTTTACTGAATTATATGTTTTGTTATCCGGTCCTGGGCAAAATGTATAACTGGAGTTCCACTGTATTTTGCAATTTTACTTCAATTAAGTACTGAAAAATGTAAAATTTTTATTCACATTAAAGTTCAGTATAGTTTTTTTTATTTACTTATTTTGCGAAAAAGAACACCAATTTATGCTATTTAAATGGCTTTTTTCCCAACCTTCTAATAATTTGGTGCTTTAGCTAATTTGAAATATGCACGATCCTATACATAATGCACTCGAAAGTCCGTTAATGTAAATAAAATATTAAGATAACATTAAATTTAATGATTCAAAGTAATAAAAACATAAAAGGATATTTGTGTGGTCTGTAGGAAGAAGAGAAAAGGCCCAATTTTCTAATATAAAACTATTCTTCTTTCGTCACTTGTTCCTGAAAATAGAATAAATTCATAATATCAAACTAACACCCATTAAAATGTAAATATCGATACAACTTCAAAAAATTACAGTGACATAGAAATAATAATATACATATAAATATAATATAACATAAAATATAAAAATATAAAATGACATACAGGGCTGCCATTCTATAAATTATTCAAAAAAGTTGCTTTAATAGCCTTCAGAGATAAAAACAGTACGAAAAATAGTTGCACATAGTAATTTGAAATGGTCACTGTGTTCATATAAGCATAGTTAGTGATTTTTCTTTTACAATTATATTCACTTTAACCTGACCAATGATACAACACACACAAATTCAATACTATTTTTTCACTATTATACAATTATTCTAACAAAATTATTAAAAGTAACTTCATTTTAGTTTCATGACATTTGAAATTGTTGCAATTTTAGTATCAAAGCTAGATACAGCTCTTATTAGTAGCATGTACAATAGACTCCCTCAAATACACACAGCTTGGGACCAGAGGTTGTGTGGATTTCTAGTCATTGCTTTGTTTACAATTTTTACAATCACAATTATAATGAATGCTTGTAATATAGTAAAATATTAAAATCATTAAGTAAAGTAATAAGCTAAAATGATAAAAAGCAAGATCATTTTAAAAATGATTAAATTATTAAAAGTAAAGTATTAGTTAACATACAATCATACTCATTTCTACTAATACTCTATTTAATGTTAAAATGTGTTTAAGGCTTCCTCTGAGGTTTACGATGATATGAAAACAAAAGGTAAGTGCAAATGCCGAAAGTATGTATGTATGTTGCGATATATTAAAGAATTACGGCTTTCTGATCCGTCGGAAAAAAAATCACTCGCAAGATAAAATTTTTGGTATTGATCTTGACGTGCGCACCGAAATTTTTTTGCGGGGAGGGCGCTTTCTCGGGATTTTATGAATTTTCCAATTTGTTTACAAAGTGGGAGGGGGGTGCTTAATTGGGAAGGGCGGATTAATGGGATTTTACGGTATGTAAAAAATACTAATTTTGTATAAGACTGCTTGTCTCTTTATATCTAAGATCAGTTGTAATTCAGTAAAGAATGCTTTGAAACTTATTAAATAATTGTTTTGGCATGCCAGTTATGGAGCTTTTACTGTATAATATAGTTTTTATCTTTAAAAATATTTAGACTTTCTTTTCAAAATTCGGGTCGGCCCGAACCCTTCTCGCAAGAGTGAAAACCCAATCCGAAACTGACCCAAAACCGAAATAATGTATGTCAATTGCCCCAAACCCAACGCGCTAGGCACAGCTAAAAAGTAGAAGTCAACCTGACCCGCAGCAGAAAAGTAGAAGTCAACCGGATCCAAACCCGAGCCGTAGCAAAAGAGTAGGGGAGACTTGATCCCTTTTTCAGTTTTTAATTTTTATTTTGGAAAAAACAAAACTTTTAAAAAAAGTTTCCAGTTATTATTAAAGGCTCATGTGTCTTTCTTGTTGTAGTATTTTTTTTATTTTTGAAAAACCATTTTTAAAATAAAAATAAATTGTTTTCCAAAAAATAAAAAAAGGATCAAGTCTCCCCGGTTGCAGGGAGACTTGATCCTTGAAACAGATGCATTGAAATGATTCAAATTAAGTTGTAAAAATCAAATTTATTATTGACTAACATGTAAAAAAGGGGGGAAACCACGATTAATGATCAAAAAACATTTTCAAAGCTTGAAAAAGGAAATGTAAATATTGAAATTATTGCAGTTTGAATAATTCCACAAGGTTGGGTAGTTTTTTGACAATGTCATCATTGTTCACAACACTATTGTCAACATTTTCTGGATAAATAAATTGGTCGAAATCAAGTCCTCATTTTCTTAGAAAATTGATTTCAAATTCAGATGATAAAATCTTCTTTTAAATTTTTCCAATGAAATGACTTTTTTTCTTGAGATGAAATGATAGTTCTAGACAACTTGAATTTTTCCTGATTTTTGTTTCTTAGTTGACAATCTTGTATTTCTTCTTCATTCTGTCTTTTAGTTGGTGTGCTTGTCAAAATTTTTGAAGACCCTTTTTTCATTTCTTTAGATTTTCCCATTTTTGGTAATGAAACTTTAGAGAAGGCTTGTATGTCTTCTGGTGTGGCTATGTTTGGTTTAACTGTAATTTTTTTGCCGCTTGTTGGAGTTAATGGTTAATTTGAGACGAAAGACGATAAAAAATCGTCTTCAGAAATTCCTATTTAAGGGATATATTCCAGTGATTTTAAATCCATTTATTATGTTAGTTGCCACCATGGCTTTAGGATAGGCAATTCTGATCAGTTCTGCAATTTGATAAATCATTGTTATTTAAGCAGGATGATTAGACATCCAGTCTTGAGCAGCCACATTAAAATATCTTTTAAGTGGTCCATATACAGTACGATCCAGAGGCTGTAATTTGTGAGAGGTGTGCGGTGATATTTTTAACAAAATTATTCCATTTTCTTTGGCATAATTCAAACTCTCAATGCTTATATGGTTATCATGATTATTCATTATTATGATTAACATTTTACTGTTTTGATTATAATATCTTACATTCTTTACGAAGTGCTGTAAAAATTTTTCAAAGTTAGACGTATGTCTCACATGTGCATTCATCCACCATGTGCTTGCTAACCATCATATGCAGCCACATATTAACTTTCTATCTTTGTCAACCATCTAAAATCAAGGCAACCATATTCTAACTAGGGATTGGAATGCTCGGAAAAAACCTGGAAAAGTTGGGAAAAAAACCGTTTTTTTTTCAGTTTTTTTCCGAAGGGCTATTTTTCAATTTTTCCAAATTGGAAAAATTGAAATTTTATGTATAAAATAATGTAGACAAAATTTTATAATTGCTACATTCTGTTACTTTTATTTATATTTTTTTCATGTTTAGTGTGCCTCATGAAAACCTTAACATGGAAAATCTTATCTGTAAGCAGGAATATCTTTAGAAAGAATTTGAGTCTCTTAAAGGATCCTTCACAGCTTTTTCTCTTTAAAACATATGACCTTTAACAAAATTCTTTCTCTTAAAAATAGACATTTCAGAATTTTTTTTACAATCTCCAAATTAAATCCTTCACAAATGTAATGATTTTAGAATTTAAAAAAAAAAAAAAAAACCCGTTGTATAATAGCTGCAATAACCAATGAATCTATTATCTAGCTATTTATACGTACAAAAGACAATTTCAGTAATGTCTAAATAAGAACTTAAATATGATAATTTCTAATTTACAAAATTCTGGTTACAATTTTTACATTTCATTTACAGTTTTTACAAGTTCCTCAATTTCGCAAAAACATGATTGTGTGAAAAAAAATCCAAGCATCCTGGTAAGATAATTAAATACAACTTCTGTCGTTAAAAATGAAAATTCATGTGCAAAAGTATTTCAATATTATACCAATAAATGAAAAAAGTAAGATGGATAATTTAATGTAAAATTTGAAACATGCATTTTTTTTTATTCGCATGGCTGTAATTTTTCATTATTGTTAGAAAAATTTCCTTTGATAATAACATGCAGTTGAAATTATGTATCCTTTTTTTTCTTTTCTTGAAATATAGATTCTTAGAGTTGTCTAAATGTATTTTCAAAAAATATAAATGAATAGAAACTTTGCAAAGAAAATGTAAGCAAATCTCTGCGAAAAATCTAGTTGAAAACAACTTTTAAACATATGGAAAAATCCATGTTTTAAAAGTTTCATTTAAAAAAAAATATCGCAATTTAAATCTTACTAAAACATAGTTTGTGTTTAGTCTGTGGAAAGCTGTACAAAAACTACATATACAGGAAATGAAAACTGTAACTGTAAGGGGGGGGGCGGGGGGGGGGGGGGAGGAATTTCGTGATTTTTGAACTTTTTGTGATTTTTAATGCGATTTTTACGTTTCTTCGCGATCTGCTGCAATTTTTTTGACATTCCATTTTTGACCTAAAGTGCATTCTGCCCTCATTTCAATAAAGCTTATTCGGATTTCGTATAGCAATTTTTGAATTTTTCGGGAACTTTGTATGTGATTTTTAGTGTATTTTAGCGATTAGCTACTATTTTTCCACATTAGTGAAAGGAATCAACTTGCAATCTTCGAACACAATATATATAATTTTTTCTTTTTCTCTTTTCAAAATTTGAGAAGCGATTTAAAATTTTTCCGCGATATCTTATTGTGATTTTCAGATCTTTTTCGTAATTCCAGCTGTTTTTTTTACGTACCCGGGCAACGCCGGGCAAGTTCGCTAGTAAAAAATAAAGAAGCTGTATTGGATTTAAATAACAACATTTAAGCAGTAAGGAATGTTAGTATATATATCAATAAAATTAAGTAATTTAGTTATATTTAGCAAAAAATATGAAACACAAACTACCTACTCAAAAAGAAGTTGGATGGTAAAAAAACAGAGATTCCTTTCTTACAGCAAAAATAAAAATGGCTGAATGAAATTATGTTGCTGGATCTATTGATAAGGAATCACTTTATTAATGTTTCCAGGTCCAGAACTTAATTGCATTTTTTCTCTGGTTTTAGACCTAGGGATCAACTCTCCCAAGTCTCGCCTAGAAGTCAACCAGACAAACACGACACACAGCAAAAAAGTATAACTTAACCCGACCAACAGCAAAAAATTGAAGTCAACCGGACCCAAACTCGACCCGCAGCAAAACGTAGAAGTAACACGACCTGCAGTGAAAAAAATTAGCCCCGACATGTGCATCAGATTGGAGTCTCCAAATTTCTAAAATCACCCCTCCCCCTTGAGGACTCTTCAGATCTGCCCTTGATTATAAATACTCAATAAATAATACAAATCACAAGAATAACAGACACATCATAAAAAATATTGAAAAAAATTTCTAAAACCAAAAAAATTTATGTGAGAAATTTAAATAAGACTTACAATTTTATGAAAAATAACTTTGTAAATATGGTAACATATTTAAAATAGTGATACAGTAGGCTCCCTCAAATCCGCAGATCATCACACATATGTAAACAATGAAACTTTCAGTTCAGATGTAGGGACAGAATTACAGATTTTTTTTAGTTTCACATCATTCTGTATATATTTTAATGTATAATTCTCGATAATATGACTGAACTCGTGATTTTACATGAAGGAAGTATAAATTTATTTCTGGAAAAAAAAAAAATCAACATTTGCTGATATCACTATCTTTTTACCAAATATATTTATGTATTAATTAGGGATGCACTGAATATTCGGTATTTTGACCATGTTACCGAATATTCGGTTTGGCTGAATAGCAAACTATTTGGTATGCCGAATATCAAAATATTCGGCCGAACCGAATACTTATAAAAAACTTTTAAAACATATTTTTAAAAACCTTATACAGTAGAGTCTCAAAAATTTGCACAGCTTGGGACCGGAGGCTGTGTGGATTTTAGAATTTTGCGGATTTTAGAGTTTTGCAGATTCCAGATTAAATGATTTATTTTTTTTAACTTACCAGTATCCATTTACAAGAAGAGCTTGTAATAATTCAATTTAAGCAAATCAAAACTTGAATCCCTTTTATTTACCTATACGTTATAATTTTTAATACCCAAAATTATTTCTTATTACAATTTTTAACATTTCTTGTATAGTTCTTTGCTTGAGAACTTTCATTTTCTCTTGATGAAGTTTCTTTTGAATTCTGTAAACAGTCGTTATTTGCTGTTTGTCTATATAACTCAAAGCAAATGCAAAATAATAATGAAATGAGTGTTGCCAACCTTACATGAAATATAAAATAAATTAATTTGCTACTTTCTAAGTGGCCGATAGATGGTGCCATTACTAAGACCTTTGTGGACTTGTTTACTCTTCGCATCAATCTCTATTGTTTTACATTTTGTTGTGTGTAGGTTTCTGTGAAATAAAAGCATTTTATTTGCGTAATATCCAGGTAAACCAAAAAGGGTAAAACCAAATACATTACTATTTTCTCATAAATTTATGTTACAAATAATTTTATTTTCATTCGCTGATATTTGGAATAAAAATTGTAAAGAATACTTCTTAACTGGGAATTTCATTGTTTACGTTTTGAAATGTAAGCGGATTTTAGAGAGACTACTGTACAACTTCTACATTTAACAGTCAACTTATAAAGACATAGTAGAATAATTAGAAACAGAATCATATTTAAATAAAAGAGAATGTATTTACATTATTTGTTTGCTGTTTATTAAGTATTATTTAAGAAAATTAATTAATCACAAGGATTTTTATAGGAATTATGTACAAATGCAAGTTCCTGAACATTGTCAAGTAAATAATCTGTTTCTTGCTAAGATTTTAAGAACAACATTTACAATCTCTGAAAATGATCGCCAAGTCCAGACACCGATCTAGGATGCATTTAAAAACTTCCTTGCTTAATCAAAGGGAGTAGAACAGTTATTCTTGCTGTTAAGTTGCCACCATATAAAATTTGAATAGATTCAGATTGTATTATTTATTTACTTTTACTTTAGTCTCTTCCTGACAAACAAATAATATATGACCCTGTACAATATTTCTTCTAATTTTTTCACAATTTCTGTTTGATTTTAAAATGTTTGTTTCAGAATTTAAGAATATTTTATTCATTTGCTTTAATTCATAGAAGAAGACATGAAATTAAAAATTTTATTAATTAAAAAAGTTTTATAACCATCCTCTTAATAACTCAAAGCAGATTTTTTTTCAGCATAAAGTTTAACTGAAAAAAGCTATTGCTTATCAAAATGAAAGTTTGTTTTAAATATTATGTAAAATTGTTTTTAAATTTAACATTTTAATGCCCTTAAACTTTGAAATATAAAAGTATTCGACACTCCAAATATTCGTTATTCAGCCGAATAGTTACTATTCAGCTGGCCGAATATTCATTATTCGGCATAACAGTTACTATTTGGTTCAGCGCCAACGCTAAGACTTTTTATTGGTGGGGGAGAGAACCTTAAATTGCCAAGTCAAATTTCAGTATTTGCCAACTCGTTTTATAATTTTGCCAACTTACCACAGTTAAAAAATGTAATATAGTTCTTATTTGTAAAAAGTTTAATAATATTCCCAATTAGGTTTTGTAATTTTTGCCAAGTTACCAGAAATAGAAAAATACTTCATAGTTTTTATTAAAGTTTTAAACAAATTTGCCAACTAAGTTTGTAAATTTATAAGTTTAATAACATTCGCGAACGTCCCCCCCCCCCCCTTAGCGAGGCCCCTGATTTGGCTAGCCGAATATTTGGTATTCGGCCAAAATCACTATTCGGTGCATCCCTAGTATTAATCAAGCTTTTTTGGTTATTAAATCTGGCTAAACCTGAAATAAAACTTCCTTACTTTATGGTTTTGATGTGA
The DNA here is from genome assembly GCA_963932465.1 of Maratus speciosus. Taxonomy (NCBI): domain Eukaryota; kingdom Metazoa; phylum Arthropoda; class Arachnida; order Araneae; family Salticidae; genus Maratus; species Maratus speciosus. Next base: position 334,386,631 of record OZ010800.1, read on the forward strand.
ATAGGGTACCTTTATGAGGAAAGTTTCATTGAATAATCCAAGGAAAATGTAACTTACTTTCATTATGCATACAGTAGACTCTCTTAAATCTGCGTAGCTTGGGACCAGAGGTTGTGCGGATTTCTGGTCACTGCTTTGTTTACATTTTCTAAACAGTAATTTGAATGTAATAATGCAATCAAAATTATAATGAATGCTTGTAACATAGTAAAATAATTAAGTAAAGTAATAAACTAAAAGATAAAAAATAATATAATTTAAAACAGGATTAAATTGTTAAAAGTAAAGATCAAGAAAATGATTAATAATGTATAACTAAATATGCATAATGAAGATAGGTTACATTTTCCTTGAATTATTTAATGAAACTTTCCTCATAAAGGTACCTTTTCACATCAAAATCATAGAGTAAGGAAGTTTTATTTCAGGTTTAGCCAGACATAACCAAAAAAGCTTGATTAATATTAATACATATATATTTGGAAAAAAGATAGTGATTACCAGTGATATCAGCAAATCAAGTGAATCAATAAATAAATTTATACTTCCTTCATGAAAACCACAAGTTCAGTCATATTTAGAGATTGACCGAAGCAGCAATTTTGCCAAATACCGAAGCTTCGGTATTCGGCAACCGAATACTTGAAACTTTTTAATACGCATTTTTGCATATATTAGCTTTTTAAATAAGCTTTAATTGAAATTAAATTCTCAATAATTTAATTCAGTTACATTTTTATTCTTAAATCTAATTACACAAAAAAATGTAATGACTTCTTTCCACTCACAAATTCATTAACCCATCACTTATTTTTTATTATTTTATCACTAGTCAATACCCAAAAATAACCTCTGAAAATATTAAACTATACAGGATATTATTAAGGATAAGGATTGTCAGAAAAACAAAAGTTCATTCAAATACAAAGAAACAATGTTGTCATTAAGCTGATTTACTGATTGTCTAAGTCTAATTATAAACATATTGAATAGGAATGTTCTCAAAATACAAAAGGTACATCGATTTGTACATTTAACCATTTTCTGTCAAATTATTGATAGAATATTTATATTTTGATTATTATTTTAACATTGTGGTGACGAAGAAAAGAAATTTGAGCGATTTGATATAATGGTTATAAAAGCTATAGGATAGTCATAGGGGTATACTTATTTGATGTGTGTATTTTCTTTAATATGCACCTTAGATATACAGATATGAACTCTGATATACTTATTTGATGTGTATATTAAAGAAAATACACATTAAATAAATTTAAAAAAAAAAAAAACTAATGTAGAAGTAAATAAAATTAAATGATAAGGGAAAGATGCACATCTTCCTTACTTTTTTTTTCTCTGTTGTAGACAGTTGTTTTGATTTCACACCTATGTAGACTATTTTAGGAAGGAAAAAGTTTTTTTTAATTAAAAATGGCCTTTGTCTTGTTTTTTGTAGTGCAGCTGAACTCTGAACTCATGCACATAATATTGAGACTCCTTGTTTAGCCTATTCTTCTGCTAAGTAAAAGAGAATTCTTCTACTTCTAAGAAAATACTTATCTGCAATTATTCGGCCGAATACTTTTAAGTATTTGGCCGAAGCCGAATATTTGGTTTACATGCCGAACCACCGAATACCGAATCAACTATTCGGTATTCGGTCAATCCCTAGTCATATTACCATAGAATGATATGAAACTAAAAAATTCTGTAATTTTGACCCTACATCTGAACTGAAAGTTTCATTGTTTACATGTGTGATGATGTGCGGATTTGAGGGAATCTACTGCAGGGGTTCCAAAACTTTTAGGCTGGCATACCACTAGATCAAAGTTCATACTTCCGTGTACCACCAGTTAATAAACATAAAGCTAATACATGAAGACCCGTCTAAAAAAAGGAACATTTCTCCATTTTTCTTCTACTTCTACTTTGGCAGATTTTACTATACTTAAAAATGCATAATTATATTACTAAATCTAAAACTGTACTTAGATTGACCATTTTATATTAAAATTCAAATAAAAAGCATTATTGTCACTGTATTTTATGGAAGAAATGTCGCACCTGTCGTAAGCGCTGCACTCCTCAAAATTGGTCTAAATAAGCTTAAAAATATCGTAAACGCTGCACCTGTGGAAGCACACCTTTTGTCGACAATGTCTGATTGACCTAACTTTAATCAATGTTTTCTGAACAGTGTAATGTGCCTCATTTTTAATAATTTAGGATTCTAAAATTTTATTTAAAATATTTAAATCAGGTTTTAAATATTTTTATGTAATTTCTTTAATTAAGGAGACATCAATTGTCATTAAAACCATCCAGAGTGCGGGATGCAGACCCTCTCCTTAGGCGCTCAACATTTTTTTAAGTGGCCATCACAACTTACAAGGGAACCACTTTTGGTGTTGCTCGCACCTAGCATTGAGACCTGGTGCATTTTAAAGCTCTATATTATGAAGTTTGAGAATCGATAAAATTTTTCTGTTAAAATAATATTTCTTGATTATACAGCAGCATAACTTTCTGAAAATGATATTTTAGAGACCACTTTTCGAACTACTAACATTGAATTTTTTTAAAGAAAAGCATTTAAAAATAAAAATTAGTTAATAATAAGTATAAAATATTGAAAAAAGTTTGAAAATTCCTTAAAAAACCCACGAATTTGATTTTCAAAAATTGCAACTTTATATTCATATTTTTGGCAGGGAAACAGTTGGCGTTTATTTTCAGAAGTAGAGCTTTCTGGCAACCCTAGCCAAATGTCGTAGCTAAATTTGTAATAGGTAGAATTTGCAATGTCCAACCTATTTTGCCACAGTAATTTTTCTAAATTGTGTAAAAACATTAATTTACTTTACGATTACTTTTACTGAAGGACCATTTAATACAGCAACATTTCATTTTAAACATTCGAAACTATATTTCATTCGATTTCAAAAGAAAATATTTTGCTTATTTTGTATTTCACTAAAAAATAGTTTCAATGATCTTCGAAGCTTTTATAGAATTATATTTATTACTTATATATTTATCGTCTGCATAGAAAAAAAAATATAAAAACCTAATATTTGTTTCTTATGCTATCAATTATTAAAAAAAAAAAATCGCAATCTAATATAATTCTAGTAATATGTTCTGTATATTTTTTCTTTGGTTAAAGCGGGCGGAAAAATTGTAGCGCCATATTTGGCGACTTAACTCACTTTTGGCGTGAAATAAACAAATAAATATGTAATAATAAAAAATTAAAAGTATAAAAAAGTATATAAAATTTTATTTTAACAGAGAAATTTTTTCGGTTCTCTAACTTTTATGTATAGGGCTACAAAAGGCACCAGGTCTCGATGCTAGGTGCGAGCAACACCAAAAGTGGTTCCCTTGTTAGCAGGCTTTTTACGTTGCATGCAATTTAGCCCTTTTTTAGCTTCTACTCGAAATCCTCAAACTCTGAGTTGTCCATATCTGAGTGGAAGAGTAGTAAACAGGGTTGGTAAAAAACTGGGGTTTTTTAAATATATTTTCCTATTACATATACATGCATATTTATTGATAAAAATAAACATTGTTGGATATATAAGTAATGTAACTTCATTTAAAAATAATTTAAATTAAATAATTACAATCAATTATGTAAAAAATTGAAATCATTTAAAATTTAAACATTTTTAGTAAAAGCTATGTCTTCTGTTCCATTAATAAAATGATCTACATAGTGAAACATTGATACCTTGAAAACCTTAATAATAAACAATCTTTTGATTACTAGTACTATAAATAAATGTATGGTGTAGTTTCATAAATATAATATACTTTCCCATGGCTATTCAAAATAATTTCTTTGAAATATTTGCAATCTGAGATATCTGATTTTTGTTATAACACTACATGAACAATTATTATCTTTTATTAAAAGTAAAGCTTTTTATAAAGAATTCCTGGAATGATTTGAATTTAGCAGTAGGGTCTTTACACGTTTCAAGAAGTATTGTGTATTGTCATTTGACACTTCTCCTCAGAAACTATCACATTTAAAAAAAAAAAAAAGTGACAGTAAAATGAACAGAAATACCTATTGACCAGCTTTTTAGACTACTGAAAACATTGATCTTAAAATGAAAAGTAGATTTATAAAAGTTGTCATCCACTAAAACATTTAAACAGCCATCAGACTTAATACACAGGATTTTTTTCTAAGCAATTTTATAATACGTATTACTTTTAAATATCTAAACTAAAAATTAATAATATATATTTTTAGGTATTTTTATGAGACTTTTTTCTGTTATGTCCTCACGCGAACCTTATCTCGATTTTTACCCATTTTTTTTGTCAGATCTAAATAGTGGATTCATTTATGCAATAGACGATTTAAATATATCTTATTGCATATTTTAGTTAAAAGTAAACAGACGCTTCGCTAGCACCCAATTTTTCAATTTCCTCTTATTTGACTTCATATCTTGAGTTTCTTTTTTATTCTTAAGGCTGTTCTCAAATCCAAAAGGGCAACTTTATGACATAAGTTTTAATTTATTTTTGTTCGGAAATGCATGAAACTAGCAGATGCTGTTGTTCAGAAACTATTTAATGGAACTGTGCTTCAATTTTTTGCAAACGCAATAGATCTTTCAGAAAATAGTATCAAAGTTGGCGTTTTGAACCAAATTTCCATGCAAAAGAAAAATAACTACTCAAGGTTAAAAACATCTTTTTCACATGATCAAAATATATCTCATAACTCAATAGGTAATTTATTTATCAAAAATGGAAAACACAGTTTGATTCCAAATCGCTTCCAGTCAGGCCTTCTAATTTTATATCTTTCCATTAAAAAATGAATTTGTAAATGTGTCAATTCTTTTGCAGCTTGACTGAAATCTTAAAGGTCATTTTATGTTATTAATTGTAAATAATCTGCATTTCTCAAAGGAAAATATTTTATTTAAAATATTGAATATTTTTAATCTATTTTATCTTTGCTACATTCACATGTTTTAAATTTTATCTTTAGAGCCTCCGATATGTTCATCAACACATGCAATTTGCATTCTACATGCATACAAATATAACCTAGACTCAATATGTCTCACGGTGACTGCTGGGATAAGATTGTTAAATGTAGAAATTATTTATATCCAATAATTTAAAACACTTAAATTACAAAAATGAGAAAATATTATATTAGATCTTTTCCAAAAAACCAGTTGGTTAACCAATTGATTTAAACCGTGCCAATCATGCTGGTAACAGAATAAAATCATAATGCAAATCCTCAATCCCAATGTAGGAATGCAAGAAAAACAAAAGCTTACTAAACCCAACAGCCATGACACAGCAAAGAAAACTCATAGCCAATCATTCATTAGCATACAGAATAAAAAGTAACCAATAGAGAGAATTACTTATGATTATGTCATCATTGAGACCTATGTAATTCTTAGTAAATCTTAACTAATCAAGCAATCTAAGTAGTAAAAGTGTATTTTTAGCTCAAATCTGCCATTTTGGCTATTTTTAAAAATAAAAGGCTTAAAAAAAAGAAGAAGAAAAATAACTAACTACTCGTTTTTCTCTTCCCAGCTAATTTTAGAAAAATAAATTAGTATGCTATGTAGATTTAAAGCTTATAAGAAAAGTTTGATTGATTAAAAATGTTTGTCGCCTTTACATATTTATTAATTCATCATTTTTCTAAAGCTTTGCTTATAACTTCTGCATAACTAGGATTTTGCACTTTTCAATAATGTGTAAAATAAAGGAAAACATTACGGAAAAAGAGAAAAAAAACCATATTAAAGAAAACCAGCATGGTTTTTTTAAAAAAAACATTTGGTTTAGACCAAACAACCCTGGTAGTAAATTTTCTTTCTCCACCTGTATGGTTCAGTATCATCATCCGAAATGTCACAGTTTTTTTAATCGGTAAAGTCAGAAAGTGTCACGTTGTTGAGCAGGGGACTTGAGAACAGTCTTATAATAATATATTCATGGGATTAATGAATTTTTATTTTAGCCCATTTTACGCGCGCTAAAAAAAAATGTAAACGCAGAACTTGACAAAAAAATAACTTTCAAAGTTGTAAACGCCATGGCGTTTCTTCCATAAAATACGGTACATAAATACATACTTTGTTTTTTAGAAAAACAAAAACCGAATGACATATTGGCAAACACTGATTCACATATAGTAAGTTAATTACACTAATTCACAAATGTATCGTTAACGAGAAAAATCAAGCACAGCTTCGTCATGTCTGATTCAATATTAGTTACTTTAACTGTAAATCAGATTCGATGTTTAGTTCATTCGTGTATTTGTTTTTATCATGTTTACTGGTAGATACACACACACAAATCACGATTATTGTGCTTTCCTCACTCGGAAAGTATTAGGTTGAGCAAAAAGTTCTGGGAAATTTTTAATCTAATAGTTACCAGAATTTGTACCGTACTAGTGGTATATCTATGGGAGTTCAGGAATTTCGGCTACAAAATGCTTTCACAAATTTCCCAGAACTTTTTGCTCAACCTAGTAAAAACAGATTACAAATCATACACTTGGAATTTTTTTTTTTTTTTTTTTTTTTTTTTTTTTTTTTGTACTTTAACGCCTCAAATTCGCTCAATTTTACTCCTACTTCCACACATCCAGATTTTACCTTCAAATATTTCGATTTGAAACATGTTTAAAGAGAATTATTCCAACATTTAAAAGTGTTTCATTGATTAATTTTGAATTTTTCATTGATAATTCTGGAAAACTGATTGTATGTTAAGACAGTTTTAAAGTTTCAAATGTTTCATTGATTAATTTTAAAATTAGGTCTTAATTTACAGATTTTATTTGCATATAAATCGTTTTATATAATTTTAATTCTGGAAAGTCAATTGTCAGTATTTCCAACATTTTAAACTGTTTCATTGGTTAAGTGTTAAATTAGGTCTTGATTTACAGATTTTTTTTTCACATAAATCTATTAATTATATGTTTTAAATTCTGAAAAACCCACTGCATGTTAAGCATAATACACGGATTCTATAGATTTTGCTCTAACAAGTATTTTTACTAACAAATAAAGAAAAAGAAAGAAAGAAAAAGCGTTTACAACCCTTAAATCGCATTCGAAAATTTTCAGAACAATAAATTCAAGCAGTTTTCAATTTCATAATAACATACTGTATTTCATTTTACATAGCAGTATCGAGCTTTCGCATACCAGTAGCAGGAAGTTTGCGTACCAGTACTGGTATGCATACCATAGTTTGAGAACCCCTGGTCTACTATATTTAATTATACATTATTAATCATTTTCTTGATCTTTACTCTTAACAATTTAATCCTTTTATAAATTATATTATTTTTTATCATTTTAGTTTATTACTTTACTTAATTATTTTAGTATTTTACTATGTTACAAGCATTCATTATAATTTTGATTGCATTATTACATACAAATTACTGTTTTAAAAATGTAAACAAAGCAATGACCAGAAATTCACAAAATTCTAAAATCCACACAATCTCTGGTTCCAAGCTGTGCGGGTTTAAGGGAGTCTACTGTAAGGCTAATGTCATAAAAAATTAAATATATAGCAACTACAAATATCGAAGTAAGACACAAATTAAATATTTAAAAGAAATAATAATAAAATCTGATTTTGCGATGTTTTGGCGCCATCTTGTTATCTTTGGAGAAAGAAAAATAGTAAAATTACCCTTAATTCTGAATTTTTACATCTTAATATTAAAAAATGATACCTATATTAATTACATATGTAATTTAGAAAGTTTTTACAATAAAATTGAAAAAAAAGGTAGTAAATTAGGTAATCTTTTCATTTTTCTTAATCATTTTCTGAAATTCATTCATACATGTGCTATGGGCTTATGGCACCATCTATTATCTGTAATTGAAAATAAAAATGAATAAACGTACCGAAATGTCCAGATTAGGGGAGAGTGGTGATACTTGAGCCACCCCTATTTTCTCTACAGTAGGTTAATTTTTCTTTCTAAAATTAGCAACATGATAATATATTTATAGTTCTCCACATGTAAAATAAAAATCACATATCTTGGAACCATTTTGAAAGTATAGTGATTAATAGTTGCTTTTTCCCTATCTGAAGTAAATATTTAGGTGGGTGTTTTTTATATTTTTTTGTAATCAAAGTTTTGTTTTAAGCTGCAACAATATAGATAGATTTAATGAGTATAATTTCAGTTGTATTTTGAATCTAAAATAATTCAAATAGCTGCATGCATTACTTAGTAAAAGTCTGATAAACAAAAATGGTAGTAGTGGGGATACTTGAGCCACTGAGACTGGGGATACATGAGCCATGCTCAACCATCCTTACTAGGAAATTAGACATATGGGTGAAACAAAAAAATAAGTCTTTTTCATGTTCAAAGATAGATTTTTATTTTTTTCTCTGGGTAAAATGGGGATTTTTTTTCATTAAAAAATAATCAATAAGGACTTAATTTGAAAACATATGTTTAAAAATGCATCTTTTGTTAATGAAAATATCCTTTTGTTTTTATTTTGACTAACAAAATAGTCTGTCTAGATAAATGTAGGCATAGTTTTCAATTTAACTTTTTGACTAATATTAAAATCATTTTATTAAACTGATTTTACTGGTCATAATATCTAATATTTTAACTATTTAGGCCCAAAATATTAAAATATTTATTTTGTTAATGCAATATTTTAAGATTAAATATTGTATACTGAAATTGTAACCTCTGTTACGGTAACTTTTTTAAAACTTAACCACCAACTAGGCCTGGGCCTTAAATCGATTTAACTCTTAAATCGATTTAAAGCTTACATCGGAAATCCGATTTAACCATTGGTCTTAAATCGATTTAAGCTAAAATCGGAAATCGCGATTTAGCCAATGTCTTAAATCGCGATTTAGCCATTATCTTAAATCGCGATTTAGCCATTATCTTAAATCGCGATTTAGCCATTGTCTTAAATCGCGATTTAGCCATTGGCTTTAAATCGATTTAAAACAAAATACTGATTCAGAGCTAACATCGGAAAATCGATTTACCTACTTTGATGTATCTACCACTTACATGCCAAGCTGGTGTTAAATCGATTTAGGAGGAACCGATTTAAGCAAACATCACAAACCTCAATGCTTTCCGATTTAAGACAAACAAGGCAAGCTGGTGTTAAATCGATTTAGGACGATCCGATTTAAGCAAACATCGCAAGCCTCCATGCTTTCCGATTTAAGAAAAAGACTATTTAATGAAAACAAGGCAAGCTGGTGTTAAATCGATTTAGCAGGATCCAATTTAAGAAAAAGGCAATTTAAGAAAACGATGATTTAAGTAAGAATTGATATTTATTTATTTATTTTGTAAACAAGTTTCAGAGTTTACGAGATTGGAATGTGTATTTTTCAGAAATTAAGAACTTATATAGTGGAAAGTTGAAAGGAAAAAGTAATGTTTAAATCTTAAAATCCAAATTCATCGAATTTCAATTTATATGCTAATGCAATCTTTTGATGATAAATTAAGTTTTCACATATTTGAGTAATATTGCAATATGTATTTTTTATTTTCCAATATTCTGTAATTAATTAAAATGTTTTAAAGTAGAATCCTGCATTGTTTCAAAAGATTGTTTTTTTTTAAATTCATTCAGCATTTATATGATTAAAAATAATAATAATAAAGTTTTATATTTAAAATCCAAACTCATCGACTTGCAGTTTATACTTTTATGCATTCTTATGATGAAAAATTCATTTTTTACATGTTTTAGTAATATTTTAACATTTATTTTTTATTTTCTATTATTTTGTAATTAATGAAATTAGTTTAAAGGTATAGTCATGCATTGTTTTGTGTATCACTATTTGGCCGTGATCCACATTAAATATTTTTCTTTTACTAAGAATATTTTTTTCCTGAAATTGATTGAGTATTTATGGTTGGAAAAAAAAGAATAAAGTTTCATATTTAAAATCCAAATTCATCGAATTTCAGTTTTTATTTTTATGCATTCTTTTAATGAAACATTCATTTTTCACATGTTTGGGTAATATTTTAATACATATTCTTTATTTTCTATTATTCTGTAATTAATTAAAATATTTTAAAATAGTCATGCATCAGATTTGACATCCGATTTCAATGCCAGTCACATGGATTGAGTATCTTGCTGAAATTGATTCACTATTTATATCCAAATTCATCCATTTTTAGTTTATATTTTTATGCATTATTTTCATGAAAAATTAATTTTCATATGTTTAGGTGTTATGGGAATATTTTAGTTTTAATTTATTATTATTTTGTAATTAATTAAAAATACTTTAATAAAGTTCTGTAATGAGTCAAGTAACTTCATTTTTACAGCAGAATGAGGGAGGGCTGGAAGAGGCATTCATTAGATTTTTCTGCAGATCTGCGATTTTTTGCTTTTTTGACATTTTGTTATCATTAAAAAGAGATATATTTTAAGATTATATTTTATTACTAATCTTAAAGGATGGCAACAACCACGAAAAAAATCAGCAATTTCAGTGATGTGCTCCAAGGGTCACACTTTCAATCCTTCTCCATCCGCTATATAAATGTCAGCATTTATGTTAAACAAATCTTATTTTAATCTAAAAGTTAAAAAGATATAAAATTGCACCTTATTTCTTATATCTCACCCCCCCCCCTTTTTTTTTACTACTTTTCTCATCATGGTAAATGAATAGTTAAATTCATCATTGAAGTCTTTTTAATATGCTTCTGTTTTACCTCAGTAACTTTTTAAATCTGTGTCTGTAAAGTAAAAAAAAAAAAAAAAAAACTGTTTGTAGGCTGTTAGCAATGAAGTGCTATTTGAGTGGGCTAGGGGAAGCCCCCCCCCCCCCCCTTAAGGAATTTAGATTGTAGCATGCATAACAAGTCAGACAAAAAAAAAAAAAAAATCATTTTCTTTTATATTACTTCTTATAGAATGAGTTTATAAAATGTATTACAATAGGTCACTAATTTTTAAAATGGAAAAAAAAAAAAACTAGTGTTTTGGGACATTCAAAGCTTTTTTATGTGTAAAATATACCTCTTTTCAAAATTATTTGGCACTAAAGATAGTATTTTGTTACTAAAACTTAAAAAGTAGGCTTCCATATTCTAAAATGTAAAATCGGTGTTAAATCGTGATTTAGCACTAAATCGCGATGTTGGATGGATGATAAATCGATTTAAGAAATTTCTACATCGCCCAGTCCTACCACCAACTGAGGATGTTATGTTGCTATCATTGATGAAACTAAAGATTAAAATTCCCGGTCGCCACCGGCCACAGGGCGACTAAATGTAAAAAATTGGCGACTTTATAATGTGCATCTGATCGCCAAAGTGGCGATCTTTATTTTTCATGTAATAGTACATGTCAGAAATGCCACTTTTCCGCTTTTTTAATTTTTTTTTAATCAATCAGCGATTTCCGCGGAATCGTAAAAGAAAAAGAAAATCGCGTTGATGTTCACATTGAAGACATTTGGTTCCGAAAATTTAAAAAAATCGGTCATCAATCCGAAATTTCGGACACAAAAATATCGCGAATTTCGACAAATGGTCGCAGAAAGAAATCAATTTCGTAAATCGTTCGCAAAAAAATCGTCAAAGAATCTCGGGAAAAACGCGAATTTCATAAGAATCTCGAAAAAAGACGAGATTTCCTTCAAAGAATGCCGGGGAAAACGTAAATTTTGTGAAAGGAATGCGTAAAAACCGCAAATTTCATCAAAGTATCGCAAAAAAACCGCAATTTTCGTCAAAAGATCGCGAAAAAAACCCTAAATTTCGGCAATAGATAGGAAAAAAAACTGCAAATTTCGTCAAAAGATCGCAAAAAAACGCAAATTTTGTCAAAAGATCGCGAAAAAACGGTAAATTTCATAAAAAATTCGTCAAAAGATCGCGAAAAACCGCAAATTTTGTCACATGATTGCGAAAAAACCCACAAATTTCGTTAAATGATCGCGAAATAACGTGAATTTCGTCAAAGGATCCTGAAAAACCGCAAATTTTGTCAAAAGATCGCGAAAAAAGTGCAAATTTTGTCAAAAGATCGCGAAAAAAGTGCAAATTTTGTCAAAAGATCGCGAAAAAACCGCAAATTTTGTCAAAAGATCGCGAAAAAAGTGCAAATTTCGTCAAAAGATCGCAAAAAACCGCAAATTTCGTCAAGAGATCGCGAAAAAAGTAAATTTCGTCAAAGGATCTCAAAAAAACGGGAATTTCGTCAACCAGGTGCAGAAAAAACACACCCCTTTGTAACGTTTCAGAAAATTTGCTGTGAATTTCAGAATCGCGAAAAAAAAACGTGATTTCCATCAAAGAATCGCGGGAAAAGCGCAAATTTTGTGAAAGGATCGCGTAAAAAACGCAAATTTCATCGAAAGATCGCGGAAAAACCACAAATTTCATCGAAAGATCGCGGAAAAACCGCAATTTTCGTCAAAAGATCGCGAAAACCCAGTAAATTTCGCTAGGAGATCGCGAAAAAAACCGCAAATTTCGTCTAACAATAGCGGAATAAAATCGCGAATTTTGTCGAAAGATCGTGAAAATAAAAGTCGCGAATTTCGTCAATTGATCGTGGAAAAAATTGCGAATTTCATCAAGAGATCGCATAATAAAATCGTCACTTTCGTCGAATGATCATGGAAAAAAATCGTGAACTCTGTCGAATGATTGGCGAAAAAATTGTGAATTTTAGCAAGAGGTTGCGTAAAATAATTGCAAATTTCGTCAAACGGGAAATATTTTAGACCTATTTTCAGAAAGAATTCTGATCTCGGGCTACATAGTGACGTAATGGAGATGTGAACCAATCCTTGACCTCGGTCTTGTATGACATTGTTCGATAAATTCTCTCTTTTTTTTAATGTAATAACTGTTAATTGTTTTTGTTGGGGTAAGTAAACTGACACTGTGGATAGTTTTATTTTTATATATTTTAAAAGATGTCTTTGAACATTAATATTTTAAACACATTACTTGTAAAACTATTTAAATCTACCTACTACGATAAGTGGCCACTAACTTGACAGTAGTGGCTACTAAACATACAGCCTCTACCGGCCACTGGCTACTAAAGCAAATATTGAATTTTAACCTTTAGATGAAACCCAAGTTGAAATGATCCTTCGACCACCAATTATCACTACAAAAAATGATTGTGTTACTAGTTTTATTTTCACAACTGGTTTTGAAGGACTTAGTGTATCTTAATTTATCACTATGTAAAACATTCATAAAATAATAAAAAGAAAAATATTATTTTTGTAGGTATTTTTTAGTATTGGCTCAAGTATCCCTTCACCATGGCTCAAGTATCCCCCTCATGGGGATACTTGAGCCACAATATAAAAGAAAAAGTAAAAATTTATTAAATAAAGAAAAATAGTTCAAAATTAATTGAAAATGGTTTTCAATTGAAGAAAAAGTATCAAATTTTCAACTACAATATTTTATTTTGTTCTAAGTATAAAAAAATTGAAATTTAAAAAGCGGCTCAAGTATCCCTATCTTCCCCTACAAAAGTTTCAGGTCTAAAGATGTTTTATCGTATATTCTTTATTTTCTGTAAATAATTAAAATATTTTAAATTAGAGACATGCATCGGGTTTAACATCCGATTACAAAGCCAACCACGAAGATTTATTTTTTTTAACACATTTTTGATTTTGACTTTTTTGCAACTGAGAGCATTTTGCTGAAATTGATTCACTATTTACGACTGAAAAAAAACAAAAACCTAAGGTTAAAATACAAATTCATCTAATTTTACAACAAGCCACTAATTAAAAGAAAACGCCGTGAATAAATTTCTCTTTACTTGCTCATATTGCGTGGGTCTGACATAATAAACCACATGACAATTAAAAACTAATCTACAAGACATCGCAGTAGCAGAAATTTTTCCAAGTGTCTGTGACAGATATTTCAGGGGCAAAAAATAATCTACAGGTAAAATATTTTTACAACTGAAGCGTTAATTAATCAAACAATCACTTACCTGTAGCGTTTTTAGGCATTTTATAAATTTTTATTAATAATAATCTTGACTTTTTGTATTAAGTAATAAAGAGCTAAGCATAACATGAAGCAAAATAAAGGTTTGATGAAAAAGAATCTGCAAAAGAGAAAAGAAAATCTGCAACGACTGTCTCCCGTCTCGAACTTTCTGCTACCAGGCAAGACACTAATTTAAAAAAAAAAGCCACACATAAATTTATCTCTGTTTGCTCGTATTTACATTGCGTAGATCTGACTAAATAAACATGAAAAAAACAATCCACAACCAGTCTTAAAAAAGGATGTTTGCTTATTTATCCTTTTCCAGGTGAAATGATGCACATATACACGCTTTGTTTGGCAGCACTTTGCTCTGAAAAATTTGATACTTGCTTTCAATCTTTGTGTTCATAGTCCTCAAAAACTCCAGCCAGGTTACCTCAAGAAAAATTGGAGTTTGGGGTATTTTTTCTCTTTTTAACCAATTAATAAATAAAGATGGGTACTTTTCGGTTAGCCGGGCGCCAGTGTTATACATACATATTTATATACATATATATTTACATATGTATGTGTGTGTGTATATATACAATATAGGATAGATGTTCCAGTAATGGACACCCCTTGATGTTTTTGGTTCATAAAAAAATAACTAATAAATATTTAGCTTTAATTATTTTTTTTATAATTCCCCGTTGTATGTTTTATAAAACTATGTTATTGTTGACACTTTTAATCAAACCAATCAGGAAGCAGAAAATAATGTCTCAAAGTTTTGCTGTTTTTCTGTGAAAATCTTAATGAAGAGGTTAAGAGCTGGCTTTGTTTAATTAATTTATATATTATTTATTTTCTTATAAAATTTGAATGTTTTTGTTTGAGTAGCAATAGCAAACTTTGAATTTTATATACTAATGGCTATTTACAAAATTTCATTTCTTTTTAAGGTTTTAAGAGGGGGTGTCCATTACTGGGATGGTTAATTTGTCATTTTCCAGTAATGGACACCCCATGTAGACATTGCTAAAAATGCAATTTTAGTAATGTTTATAGTGCATAAAATACTTTGGCTTAACTGCAAACCTAAATAATCAAATTTAATTTTTAAATTATACTTACCAAAATGTAATAACACCAAAACTTTTATAAATAGCTGCTTTTAAGTTATTTTATGTGATTAATAAAATTTTGATATTTTATTTTATTTATTATTTTTTTTGTGTAGTACATATATATACCTCACATATTTTATAATCTGGCAATCAAACCAGCCAGGAAGCAGAAAATACTGTTTAAGAGAGGCGTCAAAGAGGGGCTCATAGGGCTTAATCCCTCTCAGTTTAAATAAAAACAATTAAGTTGCAGAAGCTATTAAAAATCCATTTTCTGTCTTAAATGTTTCCTTATTAAAAAAAATAAATAAAAATGTAATACTATTAATGAAAGTTATTTGTAATATTCATGAAACTAGTAAATCTGCAGATCAGTGGCCTCAAACATCAGTTCTACAGTTTTATTTTGAAATTATTTTATTTAGTATTTAAAATATTCAACTCACAATATCATTTCTTTCATATTTGTAATATTAATTATTATAAATGATATATCAAGTAATCTCTAGAAGATTGTTAAAAATAGTGACACAAAACTAAACATTAATATTCCAAAACTTTTTTTTTATTACCTTTTAAATCAACCACTGTTTCAATAATTTGATAGCTGTTATTGTCTGATATTTAGTATTTTTAACTATCCATCTAAAATAATTAAAACATCAGTCTTCTGATAATTACAATAATTGATGCAAACAGTAAATGATTATCACAAATATTTTATTAATTACTGGTATCCTAATTGTAAATTTATTTAAAAATAACTATTTTGTTTCATTAGTATGTATTCATTAAATTCTGGTTCTAATACAGTCATAAAAACAATTATATTCATTACTTTTTATGGGGTGTCCATTACTGGAACAGAGGGTGTCCACTACTGGGCCAGAGGGTGTCCATTACTGGGCTTTTGGGTGTTTTGGTATATTTCTGTTATTTAAAATTAAATTGCTATTCATATGAGGAAATGAGGCTATAAGAATGGTTAAGGGCCAAATCACAGTAAATTGTTTTGTTGCGGAGGGGACATTTAACCATTTATTTCAACTAAATACATCAAAATAATTTTTTTTCTCAAAGTTTGAATTTTTCTATGAGTGCATAAGATATGCTGAAAACATTCCAACATCAAAACTGAAACAAGTATTAAAAGTGAAAGAGAACAAAATTTTTTTCTTATTGTTGCGGAGGGGACAGGAAAATATTACAATTTTAAAATTTTCAGTTTGCATCAATATTTTTCCTATGTATAATAAAGTATAGCTCTAAAAGTATTTTTTTTTACTAAACTATGCTATTTAGCATTGTAATCATAAAATATTACACCTGAATTACAAAAAATTCATCCTGAATTTGTTTTTTTTTTTAATTAGCACTATGTTGCGGAGGGGACATTTTAGAATTTAGTTAAAATTAGGAACCTATTCATTATTTTGTATTTTTTAACAATTGTATACACTTCTTAGAAAAGAATTAAGCTTTTAAGGTTAGTTCATGATAGTCATTAAATATATATAATCAATTAATTTTCATCAACCAATGCTATAATCACTAAAACAATTTATTATTCTGTATGAACCATACAATGCTTCAGCAACTGAGCATGTTACAGGAAGTTTCTTTGTACTGCCTTCAATGTTGATCCATTGATGATAACTGGGTTGTTCTCTACAATACTTGCAAATTTGGCCAGCAGTCTGACTTGAATGATGTATATGTAAATTTTCATAAAAATTAGATAAATGGTAAGAAATCAGTCAATTATTGAAGATTTTAATAGCAACAGAAATTGTTTTAAAAATTTGACTTAACAAAAAAAAATAAAATAAAAATTTGTGGAAAAAATAAAATAAAAAATGTGAGGGAATGACAAGTGAGGGAATGATGAAATAAGACATTTTTACCAGTTGTAGGGGAAAAATGCAAAATTATGAAGAAATCCAAACTGTTTCCTTTAAGAGAAACACTTAATATATAATGTATAATAAAATTAAAATTTTTGATATTTACAAAAAAATTAATATTCTGTGTGAGGGAATGACTGCTAATAAAAACGCTTCCGGATATACTGACTAAAAAAAAGTTCTGTAAAATTAACAAAATCTTACACCACCAATTTATGTTGCTGGACTGACAAGTGCTCAAAATAGCTTCTTCTCTGTGAAGGATGCTAGACTGCTACTGCTCATTAGTGGTAGATATTTGAGATAATAGCAATGTGTGAGGGAATGATGGTCTAACATGGGGAAACATATAATTGATTGAGTAGACTATATAATAATAGTAAAAATTAATATTTTTATTATTTTTTGTAATGTACCAAATAAGAACATTATTTTGCTTAGGGTATTTTTAATTATTTTTATTTCTGGATGGAAAGAAATAGGCAATAAAATATGGTAGTACAGGTGGGGGAAAGGTGAGGGAATGATGTTTGCATGATATATATTATATTTTTAAATACTAAATTTATTTATTTTTAAATTTTACTTTCTGTCCCTAATAAACTATGTTTAGATCTTCTAATAAAAATAAAAATAAATAAAAATGTAATAAAATTAAGAGCATTTATATGGCTGGGAAGCACTTTTTGCACTATTGCAGAGAATAACCCAACTAACATAATCATCAAAGTCAAATTGATCAAAATGTGTTTCAATAACTTCAACACTGCAGTCCATACACTGACGAATGACGATCAATACAGAGTTCTGCACATTTATCTCCTTCACATAAAGTTAAATTGCACAACTCTTTTGCTTCTTTAACCTACATCACACAAGACTTGTTTTGGAAACAATGAAGAATTAAGTCAATGTTTTCATGGTAGATGCAATAGCACAGTTCTTGGTGCTTTTGTGAAGCAAGCATCACATGCTTAGGTCTTAACATTCGGAATTTAGTAATTCCAAAAGAAGAACAATACAAAAAATATGCTTCATTTAAAGACATTTCTAAAACTCTTTTTTGCTTTCTTTCTTTAAATTTACCATTACATATCATATATCAAGATGGAATCTTTGATGCCAGGTAACATTTGACTAATGTCATCACGTTAAAAAAAAGCTGTAATATTCGCAACAGTTTTTTTGGGAATGGCATCAGCTCGTCGCTTTCTTTCTTGAAATAAATTGCACCTTTTAACAGAACATTGTGAAATTCGATGTGTTTTTCTGTGTGGAGTTAAATTTTGAACAATTTTTGCAAGTACCTTATGAGTATACCTTCTTAAGAGATTCCTTTGGTAAACTCTTATTTGCCTTGGAAAGTGCTTTTCGTAAAGCTGAAGAATTCTGATAACCTGGGGATGGATTTTCTGGAGTAATATTGTTACTTTTTTTTTTTTTTTTGGTCCTCCAGTTTGCTTTTCTATTTTTTCTTGCTTTTTCTTTCCTTTTATTTTTCTTCTGCTGGTGTCCTTACTGCTTTTTACATTTTAGCAGCCCTTACTTTCCATCTCTCTCTTTCTTTCTTCTGTGTTTCATGCAAAGCTGAATCTAACTTTATCCTCTCTCTTGTATTCTCTTGATCTTTGTGTGGCTGTTTTTGCCATATTTTTTTAGAAACTTTGCTAAAATGAAATATATTTTTAAATTTTCCTACCAATTAAGAAAGATATTTTAGAATCACACTCAATTATGCCTGAGAATGACAACAAAATGAGAAGCACATGGTCAAAATACGGTATTGTACAACCTAGTATACAGGAGTTTACAAATGTAAAGAAAAGGAAATCATACACTTCAGTAGTGCCATTTGGTAGTAACATTATCAAATAGAAACTGTACAAGAATTTTGTTGATGTTTCAGTGTAAACAATGAATATAAATGGAATAAAAATAAAAAAAATTGTCCCCTTTATCACAAAAGTGTCCCCTCCAAAACATTTTTCTTTTGCTTTATATATATTTTTTAATTATTGAATTTGATACAAATTTAGAATTTATTTATTGTATTCTGCTAATACTTGATAAGTTTAAAGTCGAATGTTTTTAAAAATGTACTGACACTGAAAAATCAAAAAATAATATTTAAAAATGTTTTGGAGGGGACAACCAAAATTTTCTATTTGTCTAAATTTATTAATTTTATATTTTTTAATCAATTAAAGCCTTAAAATGTTTCAATATGACACAAAAATGTGGGTTTAAAGCATTATTTAAAAAAAGAAATGTATTAAAAATACTTATCCCTTAAATAGCATTTTTTAGTTTGTCCCCTCCGCAACATTTTTCTTCTAAATCCAATTTTAACTATAAATTACTTTTATTGAAAAATATTATAAGTAATTTTGTTTACATTTTTCAGAAACTTCAATATCTGCAGATTTTAAAAATATAAAGTTTTATCAGTTTCAAAATAAAAAAAATTAAGATGGCTTGGGACCAAATACTGTGGTTTGACCCTTAAATATTGTTGATAGATTAATATAATATTGAAAAAACTGGAATATATAATAATTATAACTATTAATAAAAAAATAATTTTCACAGAAATTCCTTAAGGGTGTCCATTACTGGCACATCTACCCTATGTATATTTACATATATGCATGTATATAAATATGTATATATAACACTGGCGCCCGGCTAACCGAAAAGTACCTAAAAATGAATGCTCAATAGTAAGACATCTTAGCCAAATGTATAAATATTACAAAAACTGCTTTGTATATGAAACAAGGAATAGTTTGCCAGAAAATATAAATGAAAATTTCTTTGTTTCACCAAGTCTTCTATATTGGAAGAGTACCAAATATTATTAGCAGGTAAAATTGTCAAGTGGCTAAAATGGCAAAATGCTAGTGACTAGCGGATTCACGTGGGCCCACGAAATCTAGAAATAGGTCTATGAGCACGGAACTTTTGACCAGTACCTAATTTTTTTTCCTATAATTTCATTATAATAGCGATATTTAAATTTTAAGTAAATAAATATGCATTACGTATAATAAAAAAATTATTGAACAAATTTATTTACTACTAATACCATACTTCAAACTTCAAGGCCTGCTTTCAGATCAATACCGAGGCCCACAGACTCTCTCTGCGGCTCTGATTAACCTTTAAATAAAAATATAAAGAGTTACAACGTTTTTGTTGTTAAATACAGTATAGATAAATTTATGACTGGAATGCAATTATGTTTAAATAATAAAATGAGATAATGAAAAAAGAAAAAGACACAAAGAAACACAGAAAAAATTTGACAATTAGAAAATAGAGTAAAACCTGTGAAAACGGAACCTTGCCTTAAACGGAAAATTTTATTGGTCTTGCAGAAAAGACCGCAATACAATCAGACCTTTTAAAATGAAAATCTGTAGAAAAAGGAAGATCTTACCGGTCTCATGAGATTCCATCTTGGCAGATTTGTATCTTGAAAAGTATATTATATGCATATATAATGATGTTACAAATAACTGTTTTAAAAGATAATGATGTTGCAAATAACTGTTTTGAAAGAACTTAGTATGTCCTACTAAAATAAAAATACACATCACTTAAAATATATAAGACACTAATCAGTTCATGAGCGAAATTGAAAGACTTAAATTCCACGAAATAGCAAATTTACGTAGTAAATTTTCAATCTGATTCCTCATAAACATCAGAGACGACGCTTTAGCTTAAATCTACAATCAAAACAAATGAATGTCTGTTGAACGAATAGACCGGTTAATTGAGATATAGATTTCCTTCTTAGTTGACTAACTTTAACAGGGATTCAACAAGATTTTTTTTTTCATTGTTTCCGAACATGATAAACCAATCAGAAGTCAGTATTTTATGAGATTTTCATAAAGAGAGCAAAGTGCAGCCTTCTGATTGGTTAGTCTCCTTTAGAAAAAATAGCAAAAAAAAAATGATTTAGTATCGCCGGATGACGATCGCAACGCCTATAGTGACAAAGGGGAAGAAATGTTTCATCTACGGAATATTTCTGCTATTGAGCTTCTATCGTCATATGACCTTTCTTTATTAAAAGGCTTACATTTTGTGGGCCGGTCGTTGCAGCCACAGACTTCTAATATAAGTAGACTCCCAATTCCATTGTTCTTTCTGGAAGGTTTTGACTCCAACATCTTTTGCTTTCATCGCAAAAGGGTGACATATTTTGGTGTTAATCCCTTTATTGGCAAAGCAAAAGTGCGGTCAACTCAAGATAAACGCTGACAGACGATGTTTCGGCGGGAATCTGGAGAGAAATTCCGAGGAGAAAAACCGGTTTGGCGCGCTAAATCTGCCTTCCATCACGTGATGGAGGGCAGAGATATAGGAATCAAGAAAAGGTTGCCGATTTGGAGTCTACTTATATTAGAAATCTGTGGTTGCAGCAGCTGAGCAACTGAGAATAACAAAATTGGTGCATGCGCATCTGTAATAATTGAGCTCTTGGTTTGTGCCTGCTTGAAGATCGAGATTATGCAAACGTAAACAGTGCGCGAGATTCTAAAAGATAGTCATGTTTTAGCATTATTGGCTTTAGCTGCGTTCTCATTCGCTGTTATCAGTCACGTGTTATAGGTGCTGTTGGCGTCTGGCGCTTTTAGATTTGGCGCGCTCCTTGGAAAAACTGGAAAAACTGTTTTGAGTTACCAGTTAGTACAATATAAGGAAAGGGCATGGTTACAAACAAACACTTCCGTCAACCAATCTACCAACTACATTTTTGTCATAACGATCATTGCAGGAATAGTCTTGGCGATGTAGGCCAATCATATCAGAGACCTGTTACACGTAGACCAATCAAATTTCGCTAGCTCATGTGTACAGTTAGGAGTCATAATGAATGAACAGGTTTTTCTTGCTGACCAACAGTAATTCAACCAACAGTGACGTCAGCTGCCCTTTCCTTATACGTGTTATCGGACACATGGATGCAAAGCTTTGAAACAAAAAGTTAAAATCTTTTAAAATAGAAGTTTTAAAATGACTTTTAACGTTTTTTGTTTAATCCAGTAAAATTAAAAAAAAAATGGCGGGGGTTAAATTCTTTATTATTTTATATTTGATCAAGATATATCATAAATTATGCGATTTCATTCATTTGTTATGAAATTGCGAGATTTATGTATCCTAATACAAATATAAATGAATGGCATATTAAAAATCCAACTTGCTGTTTAAAGTGACAATAATACACACTTAGAAAAACAAACAGATTTTTTCCCTGATTATTGCATTTATTCGAAATTGTTTCTATATATATTATTTTAATTCCTTTATTCTAAAATTGTTGCTATATATGTCGTAGGCTAATTGAGAAATACGGCTCTTTGCAAAGAGCCAGGGCTGTTAATAACTTTGTTTCCTACCAGAAATTTTATTTAATAAAATTTAACTTATTTCCAATTTGTACTTATTTGACGTTATTTATTAAGTAAAGTTTCTGGTTTAGAACAGATCTATTTTAGCAGCAGCTTATACGCAAGTAATTAAGGTACTTCATTTTCATTTTTAGGGTACATTTTCGCAAACACCCCATGTAGACCCTCAACAAAATTTTCAGATGGGGCACATTTTTAAAGTTTTCTGAGCAATACATAGAGAAGATAGGATGCAGAATGATAATATTTATAAAACTTATGTAAGACAAATTTATGTATCAATGGAATCTGCAGATTATGCAGATTTTTAGTGTTTTCACAACATTAAGTAGGGAAAATGGTTGATTATGGAAATAATTATTAAACAAAAACATAATTTGAAGAACAAATCAAAAAAACAAAATTTATTTCCCACATTGTTTAAGCCCGAGAAGGGACAGATATTAAGTCATTTCATTCAATTATTTCTACATTTAATGTTAAATTTTTGTAACAAATTAGTTAAGCCAATTGAAGATTAAAAAATAAAAATAAAATTCATACAATATGATACTTAAAATACCCTAAAAAGTTAGATTCCGTTCAATTGAAATCGAAATAAATCTTAGACTTCTTCCATTTTTAATTGAAAATATTTGTATTGCAGATTTTGTATTATGTTTATGACAACTGTACATAAAATGATAAGATGCATGCAAAATACAAAACTTAAAAAAAAGTCTAAGGTTTATTTCGATTTCATTTGAACGGAATCTAATTTTTTAGGGTGTTTTAAGTATCATATTGTATGAATTTTATTTTTATTTTTTAATCTTCAATTGGCTTAACTAATTTGTTACAAAAATTTAACATTAAATGTAGAAATAATGGAATGAAATAACTTAATATCTGTCCCTTCTCGGGCTTAAACAATGTGGGAAATAAATTTTGTTTTTTTAATTTGTTCTTCAAATTATGTTTTTGTTTAATATGTCAAGTTTTTTAATAACTACTGCATTCAGACGAACTCATTATTGCATCACAATGTGTGATGAAGTTAACCAATGTATAATTCAAAATATTTCACCACTGAAGTAATGCAGGTTGCTGTAGTTTGGACAAAAACTTCTAATCTGAACGTAAAAGATCTATAATCAAAACATAAAAAATTAACTTCACTTAAATTTAGATACCCTATTTTCCACTCAGGAACGCTATGAATGTAAATTTAAATTGTGTTGAATCCTTACTGCTAATATTTAACAATATCATAGCTGTGATACAGTAAAAAAAAATATGAAAGCTTTACTTAAATTTTTAAACCTTATTCTCTCCCAAGGGGTGATGTAAACACATCAGAAAATTATTACCAAAGTTTAACTTGGGGTAAAAATAGTTCTCATCTCGGAAAAAAATACATTTTAAAATTTAAGTTATGTCATTCCCGACTAAGTTTGCTACCTGCATAAAAATAGCTATCCATTAGAAACTTTTTACTAAAATATAAACTTGACCAAAGCAAAAACGTATTCAGAAAATATCCTTTTTATTTCTACTATGACGCCATAATCACCTTTTTAATTTTTGAAGTAAAAAAAAACTAGCTCAATTTAATATTTCACGTGAAAATCTTTCAACTAAAAAGAAATAAATTATTATTACGGCTTTTGAAATTTTTGCAACAATGAAGTAAAAATGTTACATTTTCTATGAAAAATGTCCGTTGATTTTCAATGAAAAAAGCGAAAATTGGAATTATTAAGAAAAATATTTGAATAATGTAAAAAAAAATTGGCCCATGTTTCTCTCTAGGTTATAATTCACCCATATGCAAAGGCATTTTACCATTCGTTTTTACACTTTAAATTTACAATATCATTAGAATTAGTAAAGAATAAAAAATGAGTAGCATCAGGGACAAAAAGGTGGGAAGAAAAAATGAAAAAGTTATGATCTCCATAGGCTTTTCTATGTTAAATTAACATTGAGAAGTGACACTGGAAATAAATAAGTATTGCGCTGCCGCGCAATACTTAAATAAAAAATATATAAGAAAATTTCTACAATAATAAAATCTGCGCATGAATTAGATTTTTAATGTTTCCGCAGCATCACACAGAGAATATGAATCGTCAAATCAAACTTATTATAAAAAATATATATGAAAATTTCTTTATTAATGAAATTTGCAGATGAGGCAGATTTTTTGTGTTTGTCCAGCATTACGTAAAGAAGACGAATTCCTGAATGAAAATAATTATAAAACATATAAGAAAATTCCTGTATCAATAAAATCTGCAGATCAGGCAGATTTTTAATTTTTCGCAACATTACATAGACATTATGGGTTGCTAATGAAAATAATCATAAAATAATAATTTATAATATATAAGATTTGTATTAATAATAATTTTGTATATAAGGAAATTTGTGCAATGGCGAAATCTGCAGATGACACAGATTTTTAATTTTTTCCCCAGCATTACGTAGAAGAAGATGAGTTGCTAAACGAAATCGATTGTAAAAAATGCATCAGAAAAATTCTGTAATAATGAAATCTGCAAATGAGGCACATTATTAATATTTTCCTAGCATTATATAGAGAAAATTGGTTGCTGAATGAAATGGATTACAAAAAAAAAAAAAAAAAAAAAAAAAAAATTGCTTTATTGACAGATTTCTTTTTTGCATCTCGTTGATAATTAAGGTTAATAAGCACTATTTTTTAGAAGTAAATTTTGTCCTCCACCCGTAAAGACGTTCAAAAAAATCTGCAGACAAGACAGAATGATATATTTCGCATTACATAGAAATAATATACTTTTGAGTGACTGATCTCAGATATTCAGGTGCATTGCGAGTTTATTTTTATTTTATGCACTCTACAGGCTTAAAATTAAATTAAAGTGATCACTAATCTCAGATAATCATAAACGTCATTTAAAAGTCATTTTTCTCTATGTAATATTAAAAAAATACTAAAAATTTGCCTTATCTGGAAATTTTATTGATACAGTTATTTTATATTGTATATATTTTTTTTATAATTATTTTCACTGAGCAACACATTTTCACTAGTCAATATACCAGGGAAAACTCAACTGCACCTGATCTCTAGTAATACAGCAATTTTCTTATATATGTTTGATAATAATCTTAATTAAGCAACTTGTTTTCTATACATAATGCAGGGAAAATATCAAAATATGCCTCATCTGCAGATTTTATTGATTAAAAAAAATTCCTTATATATGTTTTATAATTATTTTCATTCAGCAGTCCATATTATCTATGTAAAGTTAGGAAAACATTAAAAATCTGCCTCATCCACAATTCAATACTGCAGAAATTTTCTCATGTATTTTTATAATGATTTTCAATAGCAACCGATCTTCCCTATGTAATGTAGAAGAAAAAATAAATAAGACCTTGCCTCATTTGTTGATTTCATCGGTACAGCATTTTTTCTGATTCATGTTTCATATTTATTTTCATTCGGAAAACTATCTTCACTGCGTAGTGCCCAGAAAATATTAAAAATCAGGCTCATCTGCAGATTTCATTATTGCATAATTATATTTTGTAATTATTTTCATTGGCAACCCCATATTCTCTACATAATCCCAGAGAAAACATTAAAAATCCGCCTTATCTGCAGATTTTATTAATACAAAAATTTTCTTATTTCAGTTTTATGACCATTTTCCTTCATGAACCATGTCTTCTCTGTAACGCTAAGAAAACATTAAAAATCTGCCTCATCCTTTGATTCCACTATGGCACAAATTTTTAGATATATTTTTTATAATTATTTTCATTAGTAATTCATATCTTCTGTACGTAATGTTAGGAAAAAAAATAATGATCGCCCTTATCTGCAGATGTTATTGATAACAGCAATTTTTCTTATACATGATGAAAAATTGCAAAAATCCCGCCTTTTCTCTAATTTTTTTAAGTTAATTAAAAATTTAAAAATAAACACGCTTTAGTTTTTTTATGCTAGTTTCATGGTTTACATAACCTAAATAAATTAAATTCTAATCAGTAATCTAATTTTTCCGTTCGCGCAACATCTTAGAAAAAAACATAAATTTAGCAATTTTTCGCAATTTTCACCGTGCAACTCTTCGCTCGTTTTGCTAGAACAAAACGACCCAGAACTCACCACGTGGATGAGGCATGACCGATTTAGTCTTCAGTGTTGTTCGTATATAGCCATCTCTAGCTTCATGTCTGTATACTTTATTCGAGGTGTGTGTCACAAGTTTGACGCACATCTTAGCAGTCACGGTGTGACAGAGAAACATTTATATTTCTTTGATGAGAATAGTGTCAGAAGTGGTGAACGATTTAACATCATCTTCACTTTAGGTCTCGCGGCATTGGGGAAGGATACACCGCACAAGAATTCCAATTAATAATTTCTGTGTAATCAAAAGCTTGAAAGTTTCCATTCGGTGGCATTACATTTCTAACAGTCTTCATCTTTGGGACGGGGTTCGTCTTGCTTTTACGATCCCTCTGTAACCAATATCCCGAATATGTTTTCTTTAATTGACAATAATTGCCAACAGAACATTCTCTGGATGCGCAAAAAACGCATTTCGTTCTATTACTGGATCGACAACTTGCAGTAATTCATCGGATAAATAGCATGATGTTTGAATTGCTTGAAATACATGTTTTGGTCCGTCAGTAAAATATTTGCTTATTTTATGGCAAATTATACAGACATGTATGGTTTTATGATGAAGTCAACTATTTCTTTTAAGTTTTCGGATGAATCTAATACAGTCTAAGGACTCGTTTGGTCGCAGTTAGTCATCTTTAATCGGACTAAGTACCAGGGTCCCAATAGGCCAAGTCTTCTGGACACTATCCCAAGGTGAATGCATTCAAAATGTCCCCAAAATACTGTTGTTCTTCGCTCAAAAAAGTGTTGTCTATATCAGGAATCGAACAATCTGCGGGTTCACAATCGACCACAGGAGCTTTTTCACAACAAGTGAGCTGCTACCCGATTGGTTCACTAAAAGATTTAGGCCCTTCAGTTTGACCGCGAATATGTTGGAAAATTTGGCGATAAGAAAGCTCATTAACATACCGGATGCATATGCTCCACATTTTATGATTTTCTAGTCGGTGGAAAGCACTTTTATTCCATCCAGTGTTTGTTACAGTACCATCACACCCTGCTGCTTCTAGTTTTTTCTCGTGATATTGATAGTTCAGACAAACAAGAAATAATGCTTTGACTTATATCATTTGATGAATTCGAGGAAGGAGATACATGCCCAATATAAATTGATACAGGTTCCTGGATAAGAAAATGGTGTTCTTATTTCACATTCCTGTGAAATTGCTTGACATTAAATTTTTCGAGGAACAAAGCATCTCATTTTTGTCCGTCAAAAAAAGACCCGAACTTTCCTCAGGAGTTGCGAATCGGCTTTTCAAATCCGTCCTAAAACGACTCTTGTCTCTTTTTATTTTACACTTATCAACCATATCAGAAGAATCTGTGTCGGTTATCCACTTGACGCTATGACAGCTTTTGGCCAATCATAAACTCCGAAACGATCGCTGTTTGGCGCTGTTCCGTTAATTTTAATTCTCAACTGCCATTTGGGCTTTTAGTCGATGTATTCGGCTTGTATTTATCTTCCTCATACTCCGAGTCTTCAAAAGACGTGTGTTTGAGTTCATCCATTTCATAGTAAACCTGCCACTTTAGGAAATTTAAAACTATTTGAGGAACCACTCAGTGCTTGCTGAAGATCAGAAGATCACGAGCTTTCCGCTCAGCCTTCACATTTAACTTTTTGTAACTGTTTTGTAAATGCAACCGATTTCCCCCAAATTGTAATTCCTTTGAAGAATCATGAACCTCAACTCAAAGACACGAATTTTCTTTTTTTTTTTTTTTTATATATAAGCATTTAATTAGAATTACACATTGACATGCATGTGGTCTTTTTAATATAATATAAATACCACACCCAACAATTCGACGATTGGTTGGGTAGGATGTGGGTGTAACTCAACGTGTAACCACCACCACGTGGTGAGTTCTGTGTCGTTTTGTTTTAGCAAAACAAACTAAGAATTGCACGGTGAAAATTGCGAAAAATTGGTAAATTTATGTTTTTTCTAAGTTCTTGCGCGAACAAAAAAAATTGGATTATTGATCGGAATTTAATTTACTTAGGTTATGTAAACCATGAAAGAAGTATAAAAAGCTAAAGCGTGTTTATTTTTAGTTTTAATTAACTTAAAAAAATCAGAAAAAAGGCTCGATTTTTTGCAATTTTTCATCAACTTTAAGTACGATGCGCGAATGGAAGATGTTAACCTATTTTTAAATTTTTTATGACTTTTTCTTCTTATTACAATAGGCAACTTTTTCGCACTAAAGCGTTCCGAAAATAAAAAATTTCTTTTTTTCGACCCACCCTACTAATCAGGTCTATCGATGCGAACACACCGTCCGAAGGTGCATGCATCGTTTTCATCACCATAAACAAGTTAAGGTAATGTACTTTTCCAATACGAGCCTTTTTTGGTATTTGATAAGTATAGCGTTTAGAAAAAGCGATGCCAAACGAATAAAATTTCTGGGTATGTGCTGATTGTCTATTATCTTAACAGAGGGACTTTTTGCTTTCATCACTTTCGTGAATTAAAGACAGTCTTTCCATCAGTTTCACAACAAACTACTCATGCAAGTAGGGGATGGTACCTTGCAGGAAATTTGCTGAGAATTTCTCAATTCTAATTTGTCACGGCAAGATAATGTCAGGAAAAATCAAACTTGCTGCTAATGTTCATGCTATCTGGAAGAGTACTGCATTTATAATTATCCTAATTCTAATCAGAGAATGTGAAATATAAATGTAATTTTTACGAGTACATATATCTGTAACAATGGACCACAAGCATTACTGATGTCATACAACGTCACGATAAATTATAGCCAATCAGCTTCTCTATTTATCCCACAAGCGCTCACTAAAAGCCAATCAAATACCCCAATGCTTGTGGGAAACATTGCGAGCTCCACCCAATGCGCGTGGTCAATTAATCTTTTCTTTGGAAAAAAAATAATTTGTTTAATTAATTTGGAGGTTAATTATTTGAAGACCCTGCACTCGTAATGCGAGACACTCGCATGCTAATATTAATCCCGTGATTTAAATCTATTCAAATTACTTGTTTGCATTTCAATATTTTTTAACGTTTTTCTCATAGGATACATGAGGCTCATCTCAAACATTGTTAGTTTGTGCATTTTTTAGTTTCGTTGTAGTTTTCCCCTAAAAACACTTCCGGTTTCCGAACCGGTTTGGAAACTTGAAGTGCTCTTAAAAACCATAAATTGTAACGGAAATCGGAAAAATACGAAATAACAATTTTTGACATAGACATCAAGTATACTATGCAAAAATACGCCTTATCTTAACCCATGTTTATTTTTTTATTTACGCTTTAAATTATACAAAATACTTCTGACAATCAGAGAAAATTTCAAGATTAAGGCCCCTCCGAAGGGAAATCCTGGTCACAGGCCTGATTAAGAGTGTCAACAATAACCCATATTATAAAACATGCAAGGGGGAATTGTGACAAAAAAAATGCTAAATTTTTATTGGTTATTTTTTTATAAACCAAAAACATTGAAGGGTGTTTGTTCATTACTGACACATCTACCCTACATTCCAGTTTCTATAACAGTAAATTTTGTGATATAAGGATTCCACATTAATAATAATAATAAAATATAAAATAATGATAATTTATGAGCATCACATCAGTCGCAATTGTGAGAAAATTATAAACTTATCAAAATTTAAATTCTCCAAAATATGAATTCAGAAAGAAAAAATAAATTTGCAAGCAGAACAAAAAAGGATGAAATTAAAAAAAAAAAAAAAAAAAAAAAAAAAAACTAAAATGTGGCACATTTTAGTACAGGGTTTGTACGGTCCTTGAAAATCCTTATGCTTTTTTAATGTAATTTTTTGTCCTTAAAAAATGCTTATTTTGTATGCAAAATCTGAAAAAAGTTTTTAATTTTATTTTGTATTATTTTTTAATCAGGAAACTCTTCTGCGCTTCTTTGAATTTCTGATTTTTTTTAAAATCATCTAAATCAATTCTTCCCTCTTTCCCGTCTTCGGAAATTTCGCTTCACCCCTTGCCCTCCTCCCCTCCCAACACACACACACACAGTATCAAAGTTGAACAACTTTAAAATAATATTTTTTTTTTTTTTTTTTTTTATTACTTTTTCTGCTCTATTTTTTTACTTTATAGTAACAGTAGATAATCAATCATAAATTTCATTAATAATTCACATTCATTTCATTAAAATTTCATCTAAATTCCCCTCTTCCAGAATTTCGCTTCCTTTTTTTGTTCCTCTTTCCTTTACAATACCCAAAGTTTAAAAACTTTAAAATTCTCTTTTTAAGCAAATTTCTGCTCTATTTATCACTTTATTGTAATCGATCACAAAAAATTTTCCTCCCTCCCCCTTCCCCTCTTACCAAGTCCATATAATTTAAAGTCTTTAAAACTTCTTAATTTATTTTATTTTTTTTTTATCGCGCTGTACAGATCTTCGAGAAGACCAGGGAGATAGAGTACTCTATCTCCATGGAGCAGACGAAAAATAAGCGCTCCTTAGCGCATGCGCAAATTTTGTGATTCCCAGTTGCTGCAACTACCGTTCCCCTAGATCAGTGTGGTCCAACTCCAACCTTTAGTTACCCGAGGGTCAATCAAACTTTAGGATAGGAATGTGAGGGCCAGAGACATTCCAGAAAGAAAACTAATTACATATTTTATTCAAAAACCTAAAACCTTTATTAAAATTTATATTAAAAGAAGTTTAATATACCACTTCATTTTACAATCGAGAATTCAGTGTGATAATAGGCTTTCAATGATTAGGCAGTTTCTAATGATTTCAATTCCAACAGTTCTTCATGAATTTCAAATTCTTCATTTATTGTTCTGACAAAGATAAGGAGCTTAATGATGTCAGCTATATCTGTGCTCTCATTTAGAGCTAGAGTGTAAAATTCACATTTTTCCTACTACACATTTTTGTCTACTCACATTACACTTCTTCGAAACACCTAAGACTTGAGAACAGATAACATATGTTATCTGTTCTCCAATGATGCCACCAGTTATGAACTGGTGATAATTAAAGGAGAATGAATGTGAAATATTCTAATATTTTGAACCACTTGAATAAATATTCTAATATATTGACTTTTCAAAATAATTTTTTTTTTCAATTAATCTTTTCAAAAATGATATTAATTACCACAATATATATAACCATAATATATATTGTGGTTTTCCATTATGTTTTCAGAAAAGTAACTTTCCTGCCACTTTGACTGAAATAGTCGTTTCTCATCTTCAACACGCCGTTTCTTAAGTTCCGCCATTTTAGGTACCGCTCTCGCAACAACGAACACAACAATTTCTCGTCGTACTATATCTCTGAAACAACCTCTTTTGTTAAAAACAACCACTTCGAACTGCCCTGCGCTCTGAAACCTTCCGGAAAATCCTCCGCAGCTAACAAACGATCGCGAACCTATCGGCAGTCTATCACTGGCGACTACCCGTCGCCTGGGGGCGGGGTCGCTTCTCGTCTTTCCCACCAGTCTCCTTCGAAACAGTACGGAATGAAAGTTAAAATCGAAGTAAGCACGTCATTATAACGGTCGAAGAGTGAAGCTTCAATATGATCCTTATAGGGGAAATGAAGATTGGAAGATGCTGCTGACGTAAACTTAAAAAAAACCCTAAAGTAGCATTACTTAAAAACTTAAAGCAGTAAGAAAGATAAACGATTTTTTTTCCAAATGTTAAATTAAAATATTTTTTCCAGTAAGAAGGGCAAGGGCCAACAAAAATGAATAGGTGAGCCGCGGGTTGGACCTACAGCCCTAGATGAACGATGTGAATTTTCATAACAAAATTTAGAAATCTTTTTACTTTGCTTTTATATTTCTGTTGATATGAAATCACTGTAATGCTAAATGATTTTTCTATTTTATTTTCTGTTCCTGGAAATCATGTCTACCAGTGGAGCTATGGCACCACACTTTCATTCTTTGTGACTACATAACCCATCTCTCAATTGCACTTGATTGTTTATACAACCAGACGGAAATTCAGCCTCCAAGAAAATCATAAAGAAACTCTTAAACTTTCATTAATAATTAAAATATATTATGAAAAGGATTAAAATTACAATTTTCTTAAAGTGCTTTCTTAAGGGCTTTTGCAATTTTATTACTATTATTTTTTTAACCTACTGAATTTTGCTAAAATAAAATATTTTATTTCTCAATAGAAATTTTATATTAGCTAAACTTCAGAAACAGAGGGTATACGGAGTTCCTTAAAAATTTCCAGAGGTTATATGGCGCATATCCTCCACTGCATCCCTGTTGCCAAATCCTTTTCGGCTGCAGTCGGGCTCTATCAATACAAGTCCCGTCAAAATCGATTCAGCAGAACTCAAGTTATAAGCAACCGGAACAAAATTCCCAGTTGCATTATATATATATGTATTTAGCAGATTAGTGCTTGGAAAGGACTTAACTGTAAGAATTTAGCTAGTACTGTTCAAATTTTATGAACTCAGCATTCCAAGTTTATTTACTAATTTTCTTGTACTTCCGCTGCCATCAACATACATCATGAAAATTTCAAATAAAGAATTCCGATAAACGATAAATCTATTATTTTAAAACTTGTGAAGTTTTTATTTATAAAAGAATTTTAATTCTAGAATAAAATTTTGCTGCTTGTTGAGTATTTATTAACAAAAAAATTAAATGTAATTTGAAGGTGTTGAAATTTTATCCCTTTCGCCCATTCCGTATTAGTGCCATCACTATTTCCAAATAATAATTTTGTCTCATTTAAATCAGTGAGTGCTTGTCATTAACGCAATGGGCGGGCCAAACAGCTTAAGCCTTTTGGTAGGCCTCCCTGCCTAGCCGAACATGTCATTAAAGCAAACATTACGATTCGGAAACAGCAGTTATTTTCAATAAAGAAACGCGCTTGTTGCAAACTGCATTAATTATTGAAAAAATCCAAATAAAATTCCTTCCACGCTAAGAAATAACATATGAGTTGCTTATTTTCTTAGGCTTAATATTTAATTTATTTTTTCTTTGCATTTATTGTAAATAATGCGCAACACGGTAAATATTCACTGTATATTTTTCAATTCAGGTTTTCTTATATCTTGATAAAAGACAACACTCTAAAATTGATATTTTGTATAATTAATTTTTTTTTCGTTTTTAAATTTTTCTAATAGCATAAAAAAAAAAATCTGCGCTTTCAGTTTCCTTAATGATATTCATGCGCTAAGCGTTTGGAATTTAAAATCGAATATTTTCAATAAGAAATTAGCCGTATACGTAGCATTTTAACTTTTTTTTCAAAAAAATCAGCTCAACCCGAAAAAAATGTAAAATCATTTTAAATTTATACAATTGCTTGTATTTTATGATGTCACCATTTGTAGAAGTCAACTTAAAATTTATTGAACCCTATTGCTTTGCTGGTGGTTCAATCGTATGTGTACTAGCGGCTCTTTCAAAGAGTGAGTCATGTAACAGCTTAGTCCATCTCTATATAATAAAAGGCAGTGTAACGCATCCGCGGCGAATCCATCAATCTTACCAGTCTCCGAGGAAGAGACTCAAGGTGTCCGACTACTCGTCTGGTTTTTACTTTAGTATTTTTTTTACTTTATTTCCCAGGTTCGTGAGTCGGATGTATAAAATAAGCAGGTTCTGAAAACATTGGGGATGAAACTTTAATTTATTAATTAATCAAGATGATAAAGCATTAACATCATGCCTGGAGCAAATTTTTCCTAGGTATATAAATATTAATAATAAACAATACATAGAACATTTGTATAAATTATAGCTTGAACTTTCATAGGGACTCTAGGGATGCCTGACTTATGTTTGTTTACAAAATACAACTTCACTATAAGTTATTGATTGCCCGAAAGAACGATAGCTAATCCCACTCACCTCTTAATTCCTGAGAAGCATCGCTTATTCCTTCCATTATATCCATATTTTGCCCCATCACATCAATAAAGCTATTTATTTACACCATGCGGCCGCTTATGAGCAAACCCGCATTGTTTTACATGAGCCGGGGGAATACAAAGATTTTTCCCTTCTTAAAAGGCACAAGTTAGTTTCTCTCAGATCTAAAACTTCATCTCCCGGAAAGGGATGTTTCTTCTCCAAAATCTAAACTCCTTCCGATCTGCGTCTCAATTCCTCTCTTCCTTAATTTTTCTCTGCTTAAGCCCCTCCTAAAAATCATCTCATCCTATCCAATTTTCTAAGGGGCGAGATTTTTCTTAACCAAACCACTGACGCTTGGTATTAAAGTTTGAAAAATATCTAGTTTTTCTTTTCTTTGTACATATGGAATTAAGCGATCAGCATGGACCTTCATTTCTTTAGCATTACGCTTCATGGGATCAATGATCGTATAGTCCACTAAATTATGTTGTTTAACTATTTTAAATACACCAGTGCATGTACGTCTTTTTGTGGTTTGCGCAAATCGATCACAGTCTCTATTATGCAGAAAAACAAGTTGACCAGGTACGAAGTTGCGATATTTTGCTTTCTGGTGCTGATAATTCTCCCTTTTTTCTGTGGACTCTAATAGACTTTTCTTTACCTTTTCGTTAGCATATTGTAACTGACGTACTTTACGCGCTACGAAATCCTGATATGAGACATATTCGATTCCACGCGGTTCGCTTACTAAGTCTGTTGGCAGATTTTGATCATAACCGAATTGCAAAAAAGCAGGTTTAAGGTTGGTAGTGGAATGTATACTGTTATTATATATTAAAGCATAAAAATCAATGAAATCATCCCTCTGAGCTGTCTTTTCCGCAACTATAGCAAGGGATTTCTTTATATTTTGATTAATTTTTTCTGCAGAACCATTTGAACTTGGATGCTGTGCAGTGGTCATTAGTTTAATTACCACAAATTTCTTACAAAGACTTTTGAATACACCACTCGTAAAACAGCTTGCTCGATCCGTCAAATACCTCTCGGGAATTCCGAAAGTGCATAAGTAATTTAATAAGCACTGAGCTGAATTAAGCGTTGTTGTACTAGGGACAGCATATAGCTTTATAAACTTTGAAAAATGATCCACGAAAGTTAAAATGTATTTGTTTCCTTTATCCGTTTTATTAAATGGCCCTATATAATCACCGGAAATATACTGATTAATTCTAGAAGGTATATAGTGTCTTTGAATCGGTATCGGTGGAAATCTATTTATTGATTTAAAATATATACATTGTTTGCACGATTGAACAAAATGGTTTGTATCACTAAATAAATTCTCCCAAAAATATTTCTCACGAATCGCATTATATGTTTTTAAAACACCAAAATGAGAAATATGTTTTGCTGTAAGTACATGTGGTTTGTATACGTCAGGGATAACTACTTGGTCGACATTTTTATTCCTTTTATTAATTGGAATACATCCTTTATGTAACAATAATACATCTCTTACAAAATAATCCATGTATTTATGCGAACCGTGATTAGTTTGATTTTCTAAAATGTAAATAATTTCAGAGAACTTTTTATATTTATGTTGAGCTGCTTTCACTTCTTCGATTGTAGGAAGGTCTATTTGTAATGCATTTACGGTAACTAAGTTTGTACTAACTGCTTGTGTCTCATCCTCTTCCTTAACATACTGTAAAATGTACGCTTCCTGATTAAGTACTGTCTCGAGTGACACACGTACGACTCTAGAATCATCCATTAGGTACCAATTGTTATAGGAATCTCTGACATAACAATAATAGTGACCCGCATGCAGAGAGTCTCCGGAATGGACTATAACAGTGGTTAGTCTATACCATAGTGGCTTTTTACTCCTCCCACTGGCTGTCGATGTGCTAAAATTCAGATTATCTGGGTAGTAAATGAAATTTGTTAATTTTTTTGCTCTTGTTTGTGAGAACTCGAACCTTTTCAAATGGAATGTAATTATTTCTGGATATTTTAATATCGACAATTCCTTAATTGATTTAGAGTAATTTTTACAATTATAGCATCGGTAATCTTCCCCTAGACATTCAATTTTACTAAACTCTTCTAACACATTTTCGAGGGTTGAAGTGTCTGCTTAATTTCTAGCGAAATGTCCATAAAAGGTTCAAATGTAATACTTTTCTTTCCGCATCTAAGACATTCTACTTGACTTCGAAAATTACCTTCAAATATATTTTTGACTGTGTTAATGTTATTATTCAAGTTATTTACTTTACTGATGTGATTTAAACTATCCTTTTGTAATCGACTTACAAGCTGATGAAGAAATTCATGAGCATATTCTTGAGTATGTTTTCGAAACTGGTTCCCGATTTCACTGAGATGCTGATAAAACTCGAGCGTATAATTCGCCCTGATTTTCCCAGCACTGAATTTAAGTGTCTCTTGAACATACATATAGTGCAATTATCTTTATTTTCACAGTTTAATTTATTAACGGAAAAATAATGAAACAATGGTTGTAAATACGATAAACTCTGCAAAATTACATTCATAAAACACGAATTTCCTAAATTTTGTAGGCCTGCTCCAATTTTAAAATTTGTACACTCTTTTATGTATTCATCTTCTAAAATTTCATTTCCTGTACCATGTTTTCAGAAATGAAGTTTGCAGTATTATTGTTGCAGATTTCTGCTTTATTTAAATTAACTAAATCATTTTCTAGAGCTTGAGTGTTTCCTGAGATTTTATTAGAATGGTTTAAGTTATCTGTTGAATTTTCAAAGAAATCACGCGAAAGTATATCTGCTACAATGTTTTCTTCAGATTTTATTAAGTCGAATGTATAATTGTAATCGCTTAAAAATGCGAACCATCTCGCGACACGGTCACCTGGTGATTCAAGTTGAGTTAGAGCCTTATTGTCGCACCTGATAATAAAATGCCGACCATATAGGTAATGTTTAAAGCACTTAATAGATTCAATAATGGCTAATAATTCCTTTTCGACTATTGGATATTTTAATTGTGTAGGGTTCAGTTTCTTAGAAAAGAAAGCAATAGGTCTTATGATATCATTTTCATCTAGTTGTCCTAACATTGAACCTAAAGCATGATTAGAACTGTCTGTTGATAAGATGAATTCCTTTTCATAATCAGGATGAATAAGTATAGGTGGTTTTGAAAGACTTTCTTTTAATATATCAAATGAATTTTGCGCCTCATCAGACCAACGGAATTTGGCATTCTTTCTCGTTAAGTTAGTTAAAGGGGCTGATATCTGTAAAAAATTTCTAATGAATTTTCTATAGTAGCCAACTAGTCCGATAAATCTTCGTATTTTTCTGACAGTGTTTGGGACAGGGAATTGTTTTATTTTAACTACATTATGTTCAATTGGACGTATTCCTTGTTCGTTTAAACAATGCCCTAAAAATTCAATTTCTGGTAGACAAAAGGAACATTTTTCTGGATTTATTGTTATTCCAAAACTTCGAAATCTCTCGAAAAGTTGTCTTAAATTATCAATCATTTGGTTTACATCTTGGGAACCGATTGCATAATCATCGATGAAATTAGAAATTTTTAGCGCAGATAATGGGGCTAGTATTTGATCAGCTAATTGACACATCGTCTCACTCGAGGCATTTAACCCTTGGGGCGTACATACATACCGAAAGTTACCTTTAGGACTGCTAAACGTAGTAAAATCCCTATCTTCTGGTTTCAAAGGAATTTGCCAGAAACTGGAATTGAGATCTAAAGTGGTAAAAATTTTAATACCCCTTAATTTATCTAACAGGTGTTGTGGAACTGGTAATTTATATCTCGGATATTTGAGATTTGCATTAAGATCTCTGAAATCCGTAACCAAACGAAATTTTTGTTTGCTTGGATCTCCTGATGGATTTTTCTTTTTAATTATTAGCAAAGGAAAACTAATATGTGA
The DNA here is from genome assembly GCA_963932465.1 of Maratus speciosus. NCBI lineage: Eukaryota > Metazoa > Arthropoda > Arachnida > Araneae > Salticidae > Maratus > Maratus speciosus. Next base: position 334,425,182 of record OZ010800.1, read on the forward strand.
ATTTGATCGTTCTATGATATGAGCTTCCTCTAATTCCGTTAATTGACGAATAACTTCATCTTTTAGAGCGTATGGTACTCGATTTGGTCTCACTGAACTTAATTTATCCACATCAACTGTTAAGTTAGGTTGAATTGCCTCAGTTCTACCAATTGTAAATAAACGTTTGCTAAAAATATCAGCGTACTCCATTAATAAATTTGATAATTTAGCCTTTGTTTCTGTTCGAGATGTGACAAATCAAAATCAGTTATTTTTAATTCCTCGCGTCTGAGTTTTTTAATTATTTCTATATCTCTACTATCAAATTCTGTGCTGGTTGAACCCACACGCGTGTTTTTATTAAAAGGGATAGGTTTCGACGATAAATTAGCAACTTTTACGGATAATCGCCTGTCATTGTTTACGGTGCATAAATTGTTAATAAATTTATTATTTGGATTTCTTAAACATGAAAATAATTTAACTACTTCTCCTTGATCTGTTGTTCGATCTAACAATAATTCAATTTCTCTTGATTCTCCTGGTTTCAAAGTGACTTTCTGATTTAGATATGCATAAATCGTAGTATTAGCGATAATAGGATCTGACCGTGCATCGCGAATTCGTGAAATAGAATTTCCGGATTTTAAGATATCGTTAATAAATGAAATTTCATACTCTCTTGATTTAAGTAAATCGTAACCTATAACTGAGTTGTAGTAATTAGATAAAGTGTGTTTGACGATATAAAATTTGTGGAATAAATGTCTATTTCCTATTTGAATTGGCAAAGAAACGCAGTTCGTAATTGTTAAATTGTCACCAGTTATGGATTTAATTTGAGCATCTATTTGTAAATATTTAATGTGTTTATCTTCTTTGAATGTTTGGAAAGCTTTTTCTTCTAGGAGACATATACTTGAGCCAGTATCTATAAGACTTATGACTGTATTTCCTGCCAGTCTAATTTCTGTAACCGGTAACGTATGTCTCGAATTAAAATTTTTGTCTATTAATTGCGTATTTACATTTTCTTCGCGATATTTTCTTGGCCCTGTATCGTTTAGGGGACCGTCTGTTTGTGGACCAACTTCGACGCGACGTCCCCTCAAGCATTTTCCGAATTCTGATGATCTCCATATCGTCTTGACTGATGTGAGTTTTCGGATCTCCCCCTGAAAGTGTTGCGCGAGTTTCTTTGAAATTGATATCCCCTTCCGCGATAATTCCCTCTGTTCGATGGATTGTAATAACAGTCGTCTGACCTGTGTGATATTTTGGAGCAGAAGTTGCACGGAGGGGAATTTCTCGAATTAAAATTTCCGCTCTGTCTACTATAGCTATAATGATTATTGTAATTTGAATTATTTTTGTAAGGAGGTCTCATATTATATTCAGCATGGGTTTGTCGAGGTCTTTCATATTTTTGCGAATTTTGTGGTTGAAGCTTTAAATTCTCAATTTCTTTACTTAATGAATTCACCATTTCCCTCGTTTGGAATGCATGCGCTTCAATTAATGTTTTGATTTGATCCGTAGTTGCATCCTTATTAATGTTATTTATTGTAGGATCGGAACCCGTATCAAAAGAGGATAATTCGTTAGCTTGGAGCATTTGTACAAAGTTTACCGCCTCCTCGAAATTTTTCGGATCTTTGAGTATTACGGATTGTTTATAATTTGCTGAAAACCCCTCTATGAATTTCGCTAATTTACTTTGTTCAAAAATAGCCTTAATTCCATCATTAGCTAAATCCGGGCTATTGAAAAAGTGTTGAGTGGCAACTGCGACTCTGGCTGCATAAACTTTTACTAGTTCACGGGGCAGCATTTTGCAATTAGCAAATTGTCTCTGTCTAGCTGCTAAACTAATTTGTGTATCAAAATAGGCTAGAAACTTTTTCTTAAATTGTTCATAATCTTTTTCATGGTTTAAATCAGGAGAATTAATGACGTTCGTGAGTGCGTCGCCACGTAAACGTGAACGTAAAATCAGTAGTTTTTATTTATTTGAACATTTTGCAATGTTAGTTGTTTCCTCTAGAGTTTCGATAAAGAATTTTGGCGTTATAGCCTTCATATTATCAAACTGAGGTATTAAAGACTGGAAGCCAGCGAGTTTTCGTATTTTCGCGTCCGCCTGCCCGCCATTATCTTCGCTGTCAGACATTTTACAAATTTATAAATATATTTAGGTGAAGAAAAAAAACAAACTGAACTACCGTTAGTGAAAAATCAAAAATAAAATAATATAACAAGTATTTCTTACCGAACTAGGGGGCTCGGCCCCCTACGAGCTACGCTCGCCAACCCCCCGTTCAGACACTGCAGTCTCTAAAAGCACGCTAATTTGATCGGCTTTAATTGAATTTTTTTGGAAGATTGAATTATAATTAAAAAAACAAAGGCGATCGCCCTATAAACGGGTTTCTATTCATTTCTCTTTGATTGGGGAATTTTACGGAAAAATCAGCTGCTGTTAAAAGATACAATGGCATTTCAAAATCATCTAATATAAAATGAATTAAGTAAACAGAGTCTTTGTCTCCCGGTATTTTTTAACAAAGCGAAAAGAAAGTCCTTTTAAATAAAACATTTTAAATATATCGTTTTTAATCTGACGTAATTTTCACCAAACTTTTCTTTCCCTTTTTAATATTCACGTGAAAATGCTTTTATTAGAAATGAAATATTATTTGCGCTGTCAAAAAAAAAAATAGTTGAAAAGTTCATCTCAAAATATCAAGTAAATGTCTCGCGCTATTTTTAAATTTAAACTACTATTTTGCAATATTATTTTTTGTTCATTTTACGTAATAAGTGTAATGTGACGTAAATGTGATGTAATTTCTCCTATTTAAGACTTCTAACGCATGTTAATGAATTTATTACTTTACAATATCCTTTCTCTGTTAAAATTCACGTGTAATTATAGATGAAGTAATTTTCAATAAGTTCCTGCTTTTTATACGTAATTATTTAATTCTAATTTGAAAGTTTTTCTTTTCTGTTTATAATAGTCACGCGTAAATAAATTTTTAATTTGAAGCAAACATTATTGTTTCCGTTGTTTATACAGTTTGGCAACAGGTTAAATTAGTACAATTTTCTGAAATAAGTAAAAAAATATCTCTCGAAATGCTGAAAATTTGAATTTAAAATAGAAATGAAACCTCGAAAAATGAGTCAAATTAAAAAAATAAATTATTTCTGCACACCGGGAAATTATAACGTATAAAATGATCTAAAAAGTATTAAATTCCGATGTATAGTTTTTGCTCCTATAAAACTTTTTTAATGGAACGATTTTGTCCAACTTTAGCATTAAATATCTCTTAAAATAATTCTTCGATTTGAAAACTGTCTACATCAGCGTGTTTATCAAACATTTCTGTATAATACTACCAATTTTCATATTTTTGTATGCATTATTTTTCTTAATATTAACGAAGAAAGACCTCCGGTCACAAAAAATTCAAAACCGGCGGCGGCGGCGGCGGCGGCGGTGACAGCGGGAGTTACTTTTTTTTAGAATAGAGAGATTAATTAAAATAAAATAATATCTGACACCAAAATATCAATAAATCATAAATTCTAGAAATAAATACATGAAGCACTAATATAGTAAGAGAAAACAATAAAATAACATATATAATAAAGTAACTTGAAATAATGAAGCATGAAATAAGAAGCAATGTAAATTACTGATATTCGGGTATATTTTCTTTTCTTTATTAAAAACAATTAAAGTGTACTGTAATAATTCCCTTTCGTTTTAAGTACATCACAGTCACAATTCGTTTCCCTTTTTAGTATCAACGATTAGATAAGATGGGGGTCCATCTTCCGGTCCCAGGCCCTTTTCAGGCCCATTTGTCTACGCAAGGAACCACCCGTGAAGCAAGCCCCGCGGCGCGTCCCGAAGGTCGCCGCCAGACAAGCTCCAACAGAGCAGAACCCCACGCAAACTCCGGTCAGGCCGACGCACTGCCCAGCGCACGTCACGCCGGCTATTCCCAAGTTGGTGAACAATCGTTACGATAGTCCTCACCACCCAGCTAGAAAAACCAAGTGGTCCCTAAACTTGGTTACTCGAGCCGGTAGACCCCGCAAACCATCGCAGGAACCAGACGCCTATAAAGACGCTGGGCCCACGGACTGAACCGAGGCTTCCCGACCCGAATTTAATTTACGGAAGGCCCCCAAGATCAGATACCATTTTCCGGCAGAGACATTTTTGTGGGCCAGCCGATAGGAAAGTTATTGAAGAGCCCCTAACTTGAAAACCAGGGAGGACGGGGAAAATCCCTCCGGCCGTAAAGCGACCCAGCTCCTGGCTTTTCGCCCAAGCCACCCGGCTCAACCGACGGAACCCCTAGTGGATCACGCCGGGAACCAGTTGGCCCAGACTAGGTGCCGTTAGCGACCCCAGGCGGGCACGGAAAGCTCCACCTAGACGGAATAGACTCCGCCTCGCTAGGGGGTCGGACGGAACAGAGTCCCGCCAGCCCCCACCGACTCGACCCCATCCTAGGACAGAGAAGCCAGCGGAGGCCGACAGAAGCCCGCCCGCCACTACCTTACTTCACGGCCGTCGAGGGTACCTAGGCCCGAAGGCCCCTGAGCCCGTGAAGTGACCGACCGCTACCTTTGTTAGTGCGTTCGAAAGTTAGGGGGAGACACCTCTAGGTCCTCATCACCAGGCGAGGAAAACTCCGGTACCGCATAGACACGGAGGACCTGGATCGGACCAAGAGTTCACCTGAGGCACGATGAGCCGCCGCGTTACCGGCGAGCCTCCGGCCGGTTTCCCTGCGGGAGTAGTGTTCGATGGTGGACCTGCCGGCCGACCCCTCCCATGGGTCACGGCACGACATGGAGCAACCAGAACCATACTGGCCTCCCCACGCGACCGCTCCTTGGTCAACGGGGGCACCGCCAAACCCCACCACCCTTAGGGTCGGCTCCCAACTGCTCCAGCTGAGGTCCTCGGAGGGATGAGCCACCCAAGTCATAAAGCAACCTGGGCGCTGTCCGAAACCCTCACCCTTCGGTTGCTCCGGGAGTCCCTGCATGGCGTTCCCGCGAGCCCCGTCGTCACTAGCGAGCACCGAGGACTTTCCACTACAAAGCCCTCACTCATACTTCAGGCTCCCTCTTAGTCAATTGGTGGATGGGGTCCTATCGCCTTAGCTATCCTTTGCCCAGAGTCACCACCCGGCCACCGCCGGCTCTGGGATCAGGCTATGGAGTGTCGCTACCCGGCTTGCCCAGAGAACCCGGGTGCCGGAGGTGATGCACGGCACTCATATGCTCACCTATGCACGACCTCCGCTAACCGTGGCCACCGGGCTCTTGGCCTGTCGACCGCAAGTCTCTCGAGGAGGTGGCGAATCGTCCCCATCCGGCCCCCTCGCATTCGTACACAACGAACTCTGCCGAGCTTCCGGTCACCTCCCCCACTCAAGGGGTCGGGACGGAACCACCCGGAGGGGCGGCCACTCAACGATTAGATAAATTGTTTCATTTCTGCTATGTCCCACAGACATCGAGACAACACTACCATTCCAAATGCTAAAATACCTGTATAAATATACATTGAACAATAATAAAAATTTTATAATAATCTCACCCGAATGCTTTGAGAGTTGATCATTTTATTTATTTACTTTTAGAAATTGTAAATGATCTTAATTGGATAATTGGGTCTTAAATTATATTAATAGAAATATTATATTTGTTTATATCATCTTAATAGATTAAATATACAACGATTATGTATTTAAATATTAATAATTTTAATTACTTATTTTATTTAAGTTATTAATATCAGTTATAGGCATCCTTGTTTATATTAAATAATTTATGTAGGCCGGAGTAAATTTATTAACACCTGTAAAGGTATTAAAATGGTCACGGTAAACCATTGTCCGACTACTTGTCTGGTTTTTACTTTAGTATTTTTTTACTTTATTTCCCAGGTTCGTGAGTCGGATGTATAAAATAAGCAGGTTCTGAAAACATTGGGGATGAAACTTTAATTTATTAATTAATCAAGATGATAAAGCATTAACATCATGCCTGGAGCAAATTTTTCCTAGGTATATAAATATTAATAATAAACAATACATAGAACATTTGTATAAATTATAGCTTGAACTTTCATAGGGACTCTAAGGATGCCTGTTTGTTTACAAGATACAACTTCACTATAAGTTACTGATTGCCCGAAAGAACGATAGATTAATCCCACTCACCTCTTAATTCCTGAGAAGCATCGCTTATTCCTTCCATTATATCCATATTTTGCACCATCACATCAATAAAACTATTTATTTACACCATGCGGCCGCTTATGAGCGAACCCGCATTGTTTTACATGAGCCGGGAGAATACACAGATTTTTCCCTTCTTAAAAGGCACAAGTTAGTTTCTCTCAGATCTAAAACTTCATCTCCCGGAAAGGGATGTTTCTTCTCCAAAATCTAAACTCCTTCCGATCTGCGTCTCAATTCCTCTCTTCCTTAATTTTTCTCTGCTTAAGCCCCTCCTAAAAATCATCTCATCCTATCCAATTTTCTAAGGGGCGATATTTTTCTTAACCAAACCACTGACACTTGTATAACATTATAATATTATAGTAACACTAGCAATAGTGTGTGGTGTGGTCTAAAAACTAAGCCCTTAATACCTTAATCCCTTTTATGCGTAATCTGAAACCCATGTTACTAACATGGGACATTTTTATAGCTGCTTACTAAAATTTACTGTTAACAGACTCACCAGAAGTTCAAAAGTTCAATCCCTTTATTGCCTAACCGAGTATTTTCCACTGAATCCTCTGGCCCGGTAAAAACACCCGCTCATTCTAGAAATTCCATCGCACTAGCGACCTCCCACGATATGCTTGCATCTCAAAGATGCCACGGTGGTCCAAATTTCTATATTGTTTTTGTGTCTCTTTCCTTCTTTTTAAGCACACGTGTGATATGGCTGTGTTATCCCGACAAAGGGTGAAAGGTTCCATTCTCCCATTGGTTGACAAGAAACAAGAATCCCGCGATTACTTCTCAAGGTTACAAGTCCTGATAATTGAGCAGTGATAGACATTTCTTCCTAACAAATCAGAAGACACATCGCATTACACCACCAAAATAAACCGCCAAGTGTCACTTGAGATTATTTCAAGTATTAAGTTGCAATCATATTAAATTATCTTTGCTACATGTAAGGAATTTTAATTTATTTCTCATATAAAGTGATTCACGAAAAACAATGATATGGTATTTTTAAAAATACAGTCGAACCTCTATTTTACGAAGTCGCTAAATCCCGGAAAAAAGTTCGTTATATGGAAAATTCGTTAAATAGAGATTCACCTTTTAAAATACTTTAAACTACATAAAACAGATTTTAAATTCATAAACGCTAAATATTTTTACTAAAAGCAATTAATCACATTTTTTTTTTATAAATTATATCGATTTGTTTTATTTATTTTATCCACCAATATCCATCATCAATTTATTTTTTCTATGTATTTAAATCTTTCAAATCTGCAAGGAAAACAAAACATTATCCGGGAATACACTGTATTTTCTGTTTAATGTAAATAGTTTTACATTAAAATTAACGAATTTTAATGACATTATCGTATTTATTATTGTTATAACAAATAATTTTAACCATACATTAACATATGCGTCCTTAAATTTAATTTTTGAAAAAACTCTGTTAATTTTGCCTGAGTTTTTTCTTTTAAAGAGTGCTTTCTCTCATAATACGTCTCGCATCTTTGCAATGCACCAAAACCCCCTTCATGCGTATTTTCTTCTAACTATAATCCGCGTCCGATTGTTTCAAATGATTTTAGAATTTCATCATACGAAGTTTTGTTAATTCCTGCATCATGATCATTTCCATCATCAGCATATTCTTCTTCACCGCAATTCATTGCTGTGTTGTTTTTATTTTTCACACTGTCGAAAATATGCAATTCAGATAGGGTTTTCGAGGTCTCAATTTCAGAATTAAATGAAATACAATCATCAATCAGCACATCATGGTTAATTTCTTCTTTTTATCTCATCTGTATCCACATTTTTTTAAGTTACCCTAAGGGATTATCGTCTTCGTCCTCCGTACTTACCGAATTCTCTCTGCTGACAAATAAGGCGCATTTTAAAACCAGTTCAAGGTCATTGAACATCATAAAATGTGTTAAAAGAACGAATAAGTTTGAAATGTCCAGAAATATTTTGAGAAATGGGGAGAAAAAAAAATTAGATCACAAGAAAAAGTTCGTTAAATAGAGAATGCACTTCGTTATTTGGGGATTATTTTACGAAGAAATTCGCAAAATGTCCTTGGTTCCAAGGAAAAGTTCGCAAAATAGAGAAATTCGTAAAATAGAGGTTCGTTAAATAGAGGTCCGACTGTATCCTTTTTTTCCCTGCAAAAAATTGATAAAACTGACTTTCTCTTAAAAAAGTAATCAATTTAAATATTTTAGACTTATTATTTTGTAACTTATTTTTAAATTACACATTACTAAAATTTTCTTTTCTATATACAGGTGTATGTAAATTTAAACTTAAAAAAAAAAAAAGAAACATATCCCATATTTTAAAAGTAAAAAATTAATATTTATACGAAAAGTAAAATTAATAATTTTTGATTTATAGCTTTGCATCGGGAGGACAGAAGCTTAGGGGATTAGACGGTTGGGATTCAACCCGAGATACTTATTTATTAATCAATATACATATTTAAAAAAATTTGGGGGGGGGGGGGAGGGTAAACGATAAAATACAATTTCAAAGTGTTATTAAAAAAATAGTATTATTTCAATAGTTGCAGCAGACTGTTTTAATTACGCACTTTTATTGCATATTTATTAAATTTTTGTTTTATTAAGAAATCTTAATTTTGTTATAGTATATTAGCCGGAAAACCTGGTTTACCCAGAAATATTGTAAATGCTAATTGTGTGTTTATTAGAACATAAACTAGCCGAACTTTGCTCATCTAAATGCTTCCATATTGTCAATTATTTTTTTCAGTTTTTCAAATTTTAAGTGAAAAACGCAATTTTTACCCACCGTCCTAGGACGGGCATTTACACTAGTTAGTGACTTCCTTACTAGCCGAAAAGATTTTAGCCGAAACCTACAGGGGGCTGTCAGTGGCGTAGCTAGAGCATTTCGTTTGGGGGAGGGGGGTGTGGAGATCGAATTTACCGAATGTTCATAGTAATTTTTTTTTTTTTTTTTTTTGTATTTACAGTACAGGATCTATTATCCAGAATCCTCGGAACCGAAGGCTTTCTGTATTTTGGAATTTTCCAGATTTCGGGTCCTCTCAAATTTCACGTTTTTTTCGCGACCCTTTGACGAAATTTGCGTTATTTTTTCATGATCCTTTGACGAAATTTGTGAATTTTTTTCGCGATCATTTGCAAAATTTGAGTTTTTTCGCGATTCTTTGACAAAATTTGCGTATTTTTCCTACGATCCTTTTACGAAATTAGCGTTTTTTCGCGATCATTTGACGAAATTAGCGTTTTTTTCCCGCGATTCTTTGACAAAATTTCAGATTTTTTCCCGATCATTTGACGAAATTAGAGTTTTTTTCCCGCGATTCTTTGACAAAATTTCAGATTTTTTTACGATCATTTGACGAAATTAGCGTTTTTTCGCGATCATGTGACGAAATTCGCGTTTTTCCGCAATTCTTTGACAAAATTCGCATATTTTTTCTACGATGATTTGACGAATTTACCGTTTTTTCGCGATCATTTGACGAAATTAGCGTTTTTTCCGCGATTCTTTGACAAAATTTGCATATTATTTCTACGATCATTTGACGAAATTAGCGTTTTTTCGCGATCATTTGACAAAATTAGCGATTTTTCCGCGATTCTTTGACAAAATTTGCGTTTTTTTTTCAGGATCCTTTGACAAAATTCGCGTTCTTTCCGCGATTCTTTGACAAAATTTGAGTATTTTTTCTACGATCATTTGACGAAGTTAGCGTTTTTTTCGCGATCATTTGACGAAATTCTTGTTTATTCGCGATTCTTTGACAAAATTTGTGTTTTTTCGCGATCCTTTGACGATATTCGCGATTCTTTGAAAGAAGTTCGCATTCTTTTATGAAATTCGCGTTTTTTCTGTGAGTCTTTGACGAAATTCACGTTTCTCTGCAATTTTTTGACGAAATTAGCGTTTTTAACGATCCTTTGACGAAATTATCGCTTTTTCCGCGATCCTTTGTCGAAATTCGCATTTTTTCCGCGACTCTTTGACGAAATTTGCATTTTTTCAGAATCCTGTGATGAAATTTGCGGGTGTTTTGCGATTCTTTGACGGAATTTGCGTTTTTTGCGATTCCTTGACAAAATTCGCGTTTTTTCTGCAATTCTTTGGAGAAATTGGCGATTTTTTCTGCGAACGATTGACGTAATTGATTTTTTTTCGGTGCCCATTTGTCGAAAATCGCGATATTTTTTATGTCCGAATTTTCGGACTGAAGACCAATTTTTTTTTTTAATTTTCGGAAAATTCAGAACAGAATCAATCACCCCCGGTGAAATATCTGACGATTTTCTTTTTTTAACGAATCTTAATATAAATTAATTTTATACTAAAATTGGAGAGAAAAAAGGATTTTTTCCCAATGTCGGGGGGAGGGGAGGGCGGTTTCGTGTTATCTGGCGGCTGAAATAACATATTTTAGTGGTTACACGTCGAAACACAATGGATTGAAAAAAAATTAGGAATCGGTAAAATTTTCAAAAAATTTCAAAATTTTAGTACAAATTTACAAATTTAGAAAATTTTCAAATAATTATTTTTTTCGGATTTCGGGTCCTTCCGGATTTTGGAATTCCGGATAATGGGTCCTATACTCTATTTGTATTTTGTATTTTTTCACATTGTTTTCTTTTGGGCGAGGGGGGGGGGGGGATTATACATTTATTTATTATTTCAGTAATATATAAATAAACAGACCAAAAATTTTTAACAAAAAACTAAATAATTTCAACCATTTAAAATTTTACAAACTGGGGGAGCGACGGTAGTAGAAATTATGAATGGAGGGAGTGAAATAGATAACTGCTGATTTATTTATCGTATTGCACAATTACAAATAAAGCAGAGGAAAAAAGTAATTTTAAGGACTTTAACCCTTAACTGATCAGTTGAGGTGTTTTCCACCCCAGAGAAATTTCATTTATGAAGAAATTTTTTTTTGTGGTATTTAGATGCGTGTATTTATATGTATATGTATGTACACTTACAGTACTTTTTCAGTTGTTTTTATTCAAGTAAATAATGCAAAATTCACAGGGGATTTTCTTACTTTAATTCGTAAATTTTGTTGAGTGCACAAGACAAGAAATCAAATTTTGGGGTTGTATCACACCACCTCACCACGTTATATATCTATAAAAAAATCACCTCATCACTTAAGGTTTAAGCTTTTCGTGCTCGATACTTCAGTGAGGGGGGGAGGGGGCAAAGGTAAAAGGAGTAATTTGGGTGAGGTGTAAAAAGACAGATTTAGATTGATTATTTATTATTACAATAAAAATAAGTTCAATAGAATATATTTTAAAAATAATTATTTTTATCTTTTATTTATAACTCAAAGTTTGAAATTTGCAGTACTTTTTTAAATTTTAAGTTAGAAGTCTGTACGGGTAGAAATTTTTAGGCCCGGGCCAGGCCGACACATAGAAAAAAAAACAACCCGGCCCATTATAAAAGGTAGGCCTGAACTCGGCCAGACCTGTCAAAAAAATTATTGGCCTGGCCCGGCGTTATAGCAGCTAAAAGTTCAGCCTGAGACCATTCTGGCCCGAAAAAAAATGAAAATCTCGACCCGAGCCTGGCACGGCCCGAGTGAATTTTTACAAAACATTGATTTTTACGTCGATTTGGTTAAAAATTTGTCTGTACGAGGAATCTTGATCAAAAATACTTAATCTTAGCTTCTTCTTCTTTTTTTTTTTTTTTTTTTTTTAATAGAAATACCGTAGGCTGCGATATTTATTTATTTTTTAAATAAATCTCTATTTGTTATATGCAAATGTTTCGATTATCATTATTTTTGTTAATCCATATTCCATGTATTGAAGACTTAAAAATCTAAAAAATGCTATACAGTGAAATCTTCTAAGACGGAATCGCACTGTAAAGTAAAAAAAAAAAGCATTATAGACAAGTTCCCTTCTTAATAGGTGTAAATGTATTATATATCCTTTTCTCACATATTATTATATTAATTTTGCATGGATCAGCACATTTTTCAGTTTAAAACAGGATTAAGCATAGGCAGGTTCTTTTTCACACGTGTTGCTATATTTTAATTTAGCTTTATTTTGCTACCAGGCCACGCTGAGACAATGATTTTCATACGGGTTGGGTGAAAGCCGGAACTGAAAATTTTGGCCCTTGAAGACTTGGAAGAATGAAACCAGTCCCGGCTGCGTATTTCAGAAGTGCACATTCACAAGGCGACCGGGACAAATACTGTCCTCCGATTGGTTGAATGAATTTCGTCACTACCAGCAAATGTTTGTTTACTTTCACAGAGCAGTTCTGCCGTCTATAAATATGTGGTTATCTGAACTAAAAACACGCTAAAAGATAGTTACGATAGGATAGATGTTTTAATTTAGGTATAAATTTTAATTGTAGTCAGAAATTAGTTATTTACATACAATTACATACCATCTTTAATAATTTCAAGCCAATTGCATGTCGCCGATATGCAATGCTACTTTTAATCTCAGAATATTTTTTTAATATATTAAAATTATGTGTTTAAATGACTTTTTTAAATATAATTGTACTGCAGTAACATGTGATTTTGACAAATGAAATTCTTGATGAAGATAGAATTATTTAGTATATTAAAAGTAATTTAATTTAATTTTATCTATTCTTAAAAAAAAAAAAAAAAAAAAAAAAAAAAAACATTGCTTTCGCTTAAGAGCTCACTGCAGTCACAGACAAAAAGAAATCAAGATGGCCGCTGTCATTTTAGCTGAATTGAAAGGATGGTCTAAATTCAAATGATTGACAAGCGAGTTCTTCCAATCAGCAAATAGAATATTCTTGGCTCATGTCCAATACGTTTCAGGTGGTCTAAGAGATTTCTTTTTTCAACTGTCTAGCGTAGATCAAAACCGTTTGTTTTGTGGAGAATCTGGATAACGCTGAAAGCCGTAAAAAGAATTTTAATCTGTTTATAATAAGGGTGCAAAAATTAAAGCGATTTGACTTTCAGAAAATAAATGAATATTTTATTCAGATATATTCTTTTTTTTATCTTCAAGTTCATTTTACAGCTTTTACAAACATAAAATTGAAATTAGCGCAGTATAAAAACTATTTTATTTCACATAACGAAATTACATTTAAAATCAAGGGGGAAGATATTGAATGAGGGGGGAAATACCAGGTACAAATATTTTAAAATAACTATCTTTTGTGGGGATTGTTTTTAGAACATGAAATTTATCAAGAGATATATAAAAGCTAAACAACATTGAAGGTTAAAAAAAAGATGTTCATAAAATTAGGAGAGAAAAAGTTAACCAAATAAACTGTATATTTTGTACTGTAGAGGGGTGGAGGGGAGAACGGGAAATATTAATTTTGAGGAGAAGGGGGGGGGGGGGTATACATCTAAATCCCAGCGTAGTCATTTATAGGTATAGTACATAATTTATTTTTGTTAGCACTAAAATATATGACAGAAAAAATAAAGTTTTCCAAATATTCAAAACTTTGTGTGATGTTAGCAGAAAGGTAGAGGGCGAAAAGTTTAGTGTAATTTTCAGGCGGAAGAAAATTTAGATTATATTTTATTTTTACAAGTAAGTTATAAAACATAAAGGAGTTTTCACAATTTGAAATTTTAAGTGCATAGGAGTAAATTCAGGTGTGTGTGTGTGGGGGGGGGGGAGATTTCTGTACACTAAATATTTTTTAAATGATGCAGACAGTTAAGAATGTTTTTTGTAGCGGTTCGTAATCTAAATAACAATAAAATACTTTTATTTTCATTTACATTTTTTTCATTTTTAACACTTTCCAAGAAAGTTGAAAAGTGTTTATGAATTGGGTTTGTCCGTCCGTCTGTCTGTCTGTCTATCCGTGCTCTAACTAGCGTAAATATAGTCGGATTGCCATGTAATTGATATACGATATTCAAAATCATCATGGTATGTTCGGTGCACCATTCATGTTTCATTTACAGATGCACTCAAAAGTATTCGCTACATTATGGTCTATGTGGGGGGGGGGGGTTATTTAGGATGTATTTTAATAGTGTTACACAATGTTAAACACAGTTAAATTTATGTACATTGAGACACACTTTAAAATTGTTACTATAGACTATGTTATGTGTAATGCTTAACGTACGAGTATAGGGGACTCAAAAGTATTCCGTTATGTTATAGCCCATGAAGAAATATCGTTTGCTGCGTATTTGATTGATATTACTCTGTCACAAAGATAATGAAATTGATATGAATTTCTGAGGTGTCCTAAGCCTACTTTCTGTACAACATGAGCATTTAACAATTATTTACGGGGTCAGATAAAAGAACTTGGTTCAATATGGTCTACGAGAAAAACTGTTTGTAGCGTATTTTGATCACGTTACATTATTTCAAATATGACGAAATAGATACACGTTACTTTGATTTACTACAAGATGCTTGCATTCGAATATGGTCTGCATTTCATTTAGCGTTCATTTACAGGGAAACATAAAATATTTTGATACAATACTGTATCCGATATAGCTATTAAAAATTAATGCTGAAAGTACATTTTCAATTACAGAATGCGTTTTTAAGTTTAACTAAATTTTTGCGTACTACGTGGTGTGCACATATTTTTCAAACCCTATACAGGACTACACAAAAAAATTCGTAACCATTGCTGAGAATGAGTATGAATTTCTTAAAGATGTTAGGTTTTTTTTAGTTATAAATGTACAAGCTCAACTACATTTAATATGCTTAGAGATGTTTGTATCATACAAATAAAATCCTATACAGGGATATTCAAAAAACTGGATACATGGGCTGCCGATAGAAAATAATTCCTGCAAGTGTGATTTCAGTAATTTTGAGCATGATTTTGCATGAATTAGATTTCAGCTTAATGCTGTTTGACGTGTATAAAAATCTGTATTCTATATACAGAAATGCACAAAAGAATTCAAGTATGTTTCCGTCTATTAGTAGAAATTGCCGAGTGTGAATTTTCAACTGTTTTATGTATTTTCTTACAAAACTAAATTTTAACATAGTATGTAGAATCTGTACAAATATATGCAGTACAAATATATCATATACACTGCCTCATATGAGCTGCACAAAAGAATTGGAGTACCTTCCAGGTTATGGGTGCAATTGTTGAAATCTGCTTTTCAAACGTGTCATAGGTATTACAAATGTTTAGTTAGATATCTTCTTTACTTTATTAAACGGTGAAGTTTTGTTACAGTGTTCTGGAAGTGTCGACGTAGACGCATGATTTTTCTTTTTTCTTTATGGACATACTCGGTTCAGTCGATTACTCAGGCACCTTTGGTATCTACGTTTGATGGTTCTTTCTGAGCTAGTCGGAATAAAATGATTTCGAAAGGTTTTGAGAATTTACTTGCACGTTGACGAGAAACCACAATATTTTCCTTACAAATATCTCTCTAAAGACATTTTCCTTTGAAAAATACAGTTAAAATGTTTTTTATGCACAATTAAATGTACACCTATCGCTTTATTGTTAACACTTTCGTACATAGTTGAAATGATTTAGTTAATATTATAGATAATAAAGATTTATAATTAGGACCAAAAAAAGTAAAAATTAAAAAGTTTTAAAGACTGTAAATTAGATTTTTTAACTTCATGAATTGAGGGTAAGACAAAGGAAGAAACAGATTTTTTTGGGGGGGTGGGGGTGGCTGGGGGGGAATTTAATAGATGACTGATTATGTAACTTATTAAAGATTTACAAATAGGGCAAAAACATTGAAATTAGGAGTTTTAGAGACTTTAAATTTTATGAGCACGGAAATAATGGGGGGGGGGGGAGAAAAGAAAACGTCAATTTTATATGGGGGTGGAAGAAATTATATAATCGATTATTTATTGTTCAATATGAAACAGATAAAGCTGAAAATGTATTAAAAAAAGACTTTCAAAGATTTTAAACTTAAATAAGGGAAAGAAGAAAAAAGGGGGGGGGGGATTTTATTTGATCACTTATTTATTTACCTTACTAAAGAATAAGAAATAGGACAAAAAAAGACTAAATTTTGTGTTCTTGGTAAGGGTAGAGTCAGAGCAAGCGTCAATTTCGGTGGGGGAGGAGTATAGTTATATGATTATTTATGATTACAATAAATTAACAGATAGAGTACAAAATGTTTTAAAAATAGCAATGACTTTTAAGGTTAAAATTTTGTGATCTGAGGGAAAAAAAGAGGAATAAGCAGAATTAGTTCTTTTTTGCGGGGGGGAGGGGGGCGGAAGTTTATCGGTGACTTATTATTTACTTACCTTAGAAAATATTTACAAATAATTTAAAAAAATAATAAACGAAAAAAAAATTAAGGACTTTAAATTTCAGATGCTTGGTAAGAGGGAGAGGCGAGGAGGAAATACCAATTTCAGTTGGGGTTGGGGGGGGAGGAGAAATTTTTATGATCGTTTGTTTATTGTTAAAATAAAGTGGCAAATTGAGCAGAAAAGATAAAAAAAATTAAAGAGTTTTAAAGGGTTTTTATTTTAAAATATGGGTACCGTGATGAGGGAGCAAAAGGGAGAAATGACATTTCCGATAGAGGCAATTTACAAGAAATTTTAATGAAATGAATATGGTGAAATAAATTGATAACGAAATTTATGACTGACTATTTATTGTTAGTTTAAAGTAACAAATAAAACAGAAAATTAAAGAAAATATTAAGGAATTTTAAAGATTTTAAACCTTGATACTGTAAGGGAAGCAAAACGGGAAACGAAATTTCGGAAGAAGGGGAGACAAAGAGTGCAAGATGTTTGGATAAGAATATGGTGTGCATCGAATTTATTGTTCATTTACAGGGAAACATTAGGGATGATTGCTGATAGTGAGTTTTAAATTATGATATGTTTGATTAATGATAAGTTATGGTATAAGTTAAGCAGGGTCGTACTGGCATAACTGAGAGGGCGGTGGCAAAATGGATAAAAAGGGCGCCGATTGCCTTACAAAAGGGCGCAAATGCTTATATATACAGTAGATTTCCGTTACAACGAACTTCACGGGACCGCTAAAATATTTCGTTGTAACGATTTTTTCGTTATAACGGAATTACTCCTATTTATCTAATGAACTGCATATACACGTAAATTAATTATGTAAGATAAATTTACTTTTCATCATAGAAAATTTTAATGGAAGACTAGTTAAATTAACATAAAAAAGTTAGTAAAATAAAATGCAATATTAAAAATACAAAATTACGGACTAACCTTTATTTAGTAGTACATTATTGCAGAAAATCTGTGATTTTAGTTTGCACAAACGAATGTGTAGTTGATGATAACAAAAACGTGTGCAACGAATGAATGTGAGAAAATACCTCCTGGAACATTTTTTTGATGTGAAACAAAATCACGCATTTTGTCCAAGCATGAGAGAGCTTCCGAAGCGGTAACTTTTGAATCGTCGGTAACATCAGTATCGTCATCACTGCAGTCGTCATTTTGTTGGTTTGATGTAGTTTTAATGGACAAAATGATATCTTCATCAGATACTTCAGAGCATGTTTGAATATTGTCATCCACAGATAAGAAATCCTCCAAATCCACCTGATCAGGGACTGATGTTAATTTTTTGACAGCCTTCCAAATTGTGTTTAATTCAGAGGACGCATCCGAATCTAAAATTTCTGATTCATTTTCTTCGGTCTCAGTTAACCAGGCATGTTTCCAACAGTTAGAAATTGTTTTCTCGCTAATTTCTTGCCACGAACCAGAGATCATTTCAATAGCTTCTTTGAGATTTATTTTTGGCCTATCCCCATTTTCCAAGCCGCAAAGAATTCTTTTTAGCAAAAGAGTTCTGTAGCGAGATTTTACAGCACGGATGATGCCTTGGTCTAGAGGCTGTAAAATAGAAGTGCAATTCGGCGGAAAGTACTCAACTCGGATGCAGTCCAATTTGGGGGGACTATTATGAGGCCTGCAATTATCAATCAGGAGAAGGATTTTCCGTTTTTTAGCCTTCATTTCTTTGTCAAATTGCACTAGCCAATCATTAAAGATATCTTGTGTCATCCATGCCTTCTTATTGAATTTATAATCGCAAGGCAATGAATGACAGTTCTTAAAGCAACGGAGCTTGCCAGAGTGACCAATAATTAATATTTTTCTCTTCTCGGTTCCTGATTTGTTACAACAAAAGAGTGCTGTAATTCGTTGCTTTGAAGTTTTTCCTCCGATGCATTTGTCGTCTTTAAATGTTAATGTTTTTCTCGGTTCAAGTTGATAAAATATTCCAGCTTCGTCAGGATTGAAAACATCAACGGAGCTGTATGTCTTTATAAGGGCAGCTACTTCTCCAGCTCTCCATTCATTTACAGTCTTTGTAGGTACATCACCTGCTTCACCGCAAATTGATTTCATTACAATTCCATAGCGAGTACGAAAGCGATTGAGCTAACCTACACTGGCTTGGAAATTTTCGATACCAAGTATTGTTCCGAACTCTTGAGCTTTCTGCCTTATCAGAGGACCATTTATAGGTACATTTCGTGAGCGAACATCTTGGAACCATTTGAACACGGCTTTATCGACATCTTGAAATTGGGACTGTCGCATTCGTTTTCTATGGGAACCAATGCTTGCATTTTGGAATTGTCTCTCAATTTTTTCTTTATCTTTTAGAAATGTAGATAAAGTCGATGGTGTTATTCCATATTTTTTGGCCACATCAGTTTTCCGCAATCCTTTATCAATCTCAGAAATTATGACTTTCTTTTCTTCCAACGAAAATTGTTTTCGTTTCACACAAGCCATTTTATCAATGAACGAAGCAAGAAACACACTGCAACAGGTACTGGCGATAAAGAGCCCAAACAGTCATTTCACAGTGAAGTTCACCTGCTTTCCGTCACGTGATCATTTTGAAGCGTATGGGCTAATGAAAGTTAAGGAATTAGGAAAAGAAGTAGACAAAAGAAAAAATAACAAAGGGGAGAAAATTCTGAAATAGCACCTGTCCCGAAAACAATAATGTTATTTTTTTTTATCTTCAACATTTTATTCGAAGTATATTTCATTTATGTTAAGCAGTTGAAAAAAAAAAAAAAAAAAGAGCTCGATGAAAATTTTTCGTTGTAACGGAATTCCTAAAAAAATGCACTTCGTTAAATCGGAATTTTTAATACATTGGGGTTAATGCAATTTGAAATGGGGATTTGTCAAATTTCGTAGTAATGGGATTTTTCGTTGTAACGGAAATCTACTGTATATACATACACATACACACGCACATACTATATAAATTATGTATAAAAAATCACTTTAAAAATATATACGAGTATATTGCTATAGCGAAAACTTTATTCCTAAAATAATTATATCACCCAAATTAGTATTTTACACTATAGAAATGTACTATGCACAAAAATAGTTCTCCGCAAGACATTGCACTTAAAAAAAATCTGATGTTAGACCAATGTTGCCAATTTAGAGGTATTTTTTTCCACCACATTTTTCTAAGAAAGCTATCTCTATTTTCGAATTTCGCTCACCTTATCTAATGAGTTAATTCAAACTTTACCCCGAATATTTGAATAACAATCTCCATACAATTATCTCCAAATGGAAAATAAAATATTAAAATAAAACAAACAAAAACAATTTCGTTGGGTCAAAACTCAAAAGTGCAAAACATTATTTAATACAATTCAATAATATTTTATATAATACAATCTCTAGAATACAAATACTAATTATGGTGTATAAAATTTCAGGAAAGTTATTTTTGTTTAGTTCAAGAGTGACGTCTATTTTACGTGAATTATTTTAAAAATATGTTTTATTTCTTTATTTTTTCAACATTCAAAAGATATCATAGATTTTTTTTTTTTTAAATTATGGCCATTTTTTTCCCATTCTGATCAGAAACAAAATTATGGCCATTTTTTTTTTTCATCCTGACCAAAAAAAAAAATTATGACCATTTTTTTTCCTTTTCTGACCAAAAAATCAGAGTTCTAACTTTTTACGACAGCTCTTTCATCTTCACCTAACACTTCATTTATAACGATTGTTTCATAATAATGGATGGCACCAGCCCATCAGAAGAAAATGATCCATTCCAAAGGTATAAGTTCGATTGAAAAAAACTATTTAATACTTTGAGCAGAAAGAAGAGGCTTCACCTGCAATTTTTATGACACTAATAGAATCCCATAGCTGCCAATGTGTACGGTTTAGTTACCTCTAAAATTTAACACAAATTTTTGCCATATTTAATCGTTGACAATTGTTAGACTTTTTAAACTGAAATTCCGGAAGTGACAGCCAATTGTTCCCTTGCGACGACATTTCTGTGGCTTCAACTCGTAAAACTTGGCTAAAAGTGCTATCTTTGACAACATTTTCTGAATGAATCTTTGCCTATGGTATCTGAACAAAATCGGCAAATTTTATATTTTTACGAATATTAATGCAAATTTTTTGTATTTACGAATGAAAATGACTTCGCGAAAGTATCAGAAAAGTAGTTAGTTTGAATTTGGGAATAGCTTTCAATATAAAAAATTCTCATAACGAGGATGTGATCGCCCCCCACCCCCAAAAAAGGAAATATGACCCCCTCTAAATGATGAGTTGAATCCGTCCTTGGCTTTGTCGAATATTGATTGATTAAAATCTCGGAAACGGAATCGAAAAAAATTCCGCTTTAAACAGGATCCTTATGCCATATCATCTTTAGATTCTTCTATGTTTTGTCATACGCCAGACAGAATGATTTTAACAATACCGTGCAAAACGCAGATGCGAGAAAAATCGACAAACAAAATCTTCATTTGGCACCCGGGGCACATGCCCCCTCTGCCCCCCCTTAATTTTGGCCCTGCTTTCAAATAGGCAAACTTACAAAGGCTATGCCCAATAATGGAGTTGTTTCTGTTTTTCAGAAATCTTGTTCTTTTTTACCGCGATTCATGTGTGTACGCAGGGTGAAGAAGGGGGGGGGGGGGCAGAAAATCTTTGGAAAAGAAATACATTCTTTAAAAGTATTACGTTGAATGTATTATTTTGAAAAGTAGTATGACTTGAATTTTATTGCATGATAGTTTTGTTTTAAAGGTTTTCATTAAATTTCATTATAACTGCTGACTGCTTTACTTGGCTGAAAATACCAATTATTTTTTATTGCCCACCAGAAACTTTTTAATAGAACTGTCTTTTATATTTTTTGAGAAAAAAAGAAGATCTTTCAGAAAAGGCTGCCAAATGTGGCGTTTTGAATCGAATTTCCGGACGCGACAGTGGAGGAAGAGAAAGAAAACTGTTGTCATGAGACAACAATCAATTTTAACTCAAGATGTAATTAATTTAAAGAACAGAATCTATTGTATTACAAATCACTTCAATAACCAAGCCTGCAAGTCTCATTCTTTTATGTGGAGTTTGGCCGAATATTCGGTTTCATTTTCGTTTTCAGCCCAAAATCCTTGTTTCGGCGAAAATACTGCCGTATATTCGGTATTACTATAACTGCCCCTCCCTAGCCTCCCCCAAACGGCACTCCCATCCAAAGAGCCGTACATACTATATATTTTCACAAGGGGATAAATCTAGAAGGTATTACTAATATTGATTAAATTCGTTATTTTTAAATTAAAATATTTTTTAATATTTTTTATGTTTATAGCACCTTATATTTAATTAATTTTATTTCAATCAAATTATTTTGTTAATTATGTACTGCCGTTTCTACGCAAAACATTATTCAGATAACAGGCGTATATGTATGTTTATCATAGGCGTAACCAGCCTTTTGAACGGGGGGGTGCCCAAACTTTTTAACCTGGACATGTTTGATACAAACAATATCTTATATAGTAAAACCGGTTAAATAGGAACCGCACAAAACTGGTCCAATTTCCGTTTTAGACAGGTTTCATCTTAGAAGGTATGATTCTGTGATATTTCTTTTAAAAAGGGCTCAAACGCGATTTTCGTTTGCGTGAGAAGGGGTGAGAAGGGTTTCAAAACATTAAAACTAAATCTAATCACTCTATTTAAAAAAAAAAAAAGTAACTAACGCTGCCAACGCCGCCGCCGGTTTTGAATTTTTTGTGACCGGAAGTCTTTCTTCGTTAATATTAAGAAAAATATTGCATACGAAAATATGAAAATCGGTGGTATTATAGAGAAATGTTTGATAAACACGCTGATGCAGACAGTTTTCAAATCGAAGAATTATTTTAAGAGATATTTAATGCCAAAGTTGGACAAAATCGTTCCATTAAAAAAGTTCTATAAGGAGTAAAAACTATAAATGGTAATTTAATCATTTTTAGATCATATTATGCATTAGAATTTCCCGGTGTGCAGACTGCATTTATTTCTTTAATTTGACTCATTTTTTGAGGTTTTATTTCTATTTTAAATTCAAATTTTCAGCATTTCGAGAGATATTTTTTACATTTTTTAGAAAATGGTATTAATATAAACTGTTGCCAACCGTATAAACAGTGCAAACAATACTGTTTGCTTCAAATTGAAAATTTATTTACGCGTGACTATTATAAACAGAAAATATAAAAAGCAGGAACTCATTGAAAATTACGTCATAAAAACTATATTTACACGTGAATTTTAAAAGAGAAAGAATATTGTAAAATAATAAATTCATTAACATGCGTTAGAAGTCTTAAATAGGATAAATCACGTCACATTTACGTCACATTACACTTATTACGTAAAATGAACAAAAAATAATATTGCAAAACAGTTTAAATTTAAAAATTGCTCGATACATTTATTTGATGTATTGAGATGATCTTTTCGACTATTTTTGCTAGGACAGCGCAAATAATATTTTATTTCTAGCAAAAGTATTTTCACGTGAATATTAAAAAGAGAAAGAAAAGTTTGGTGAAAATTACGTCAGATTAAAAACGATACATTTAAAAGGTCTTATTTAAAAGAACTTTCTTTTCGCCTTGTTAAAAAATACCGGAAGACAAAGACTGTTTACTTAATTCATTTTATATTAGCTTATTTTGAAATGTTTAACTGATTTTATTTAATCAAATACGGAAACAGCCATTGTATCTTTTAATAGTAGCTGATTTGGCCTTAAAATTCCCCAATCAAAGAGAAATGAATAGAAACCCGTTTATAGGGAGATCGCCACTGTTTTATAAATTATAATTCAGTCTTCCGAAATCTTTTTAAAGCCGGTTAAATTATCATGCTTTTAGAGTCTGCGGTGTCTGAACGGGGGTTGGCGAGCGTAGCTCGTAGGGGGCTGAGCCCCCTAGTGGTAAAAAAAAGATATGTAAATGTCCTTGCAGTAGTGACATAAGACAGTGACTAAGTGTGGTCACAAGTGTAAAACCTTTTGGCACCCTTACTTCTTATAAAGGTTAAAAAAGGTTTTTAGTCATACTGGAAACTTCTATAGGCACAGGAGAACACTGCATGAGATCTAAAATAATCTCAGCTAAAGTCTTGTAGATGAAATTTTGCGGGATGATAAATCTCAGATAATACACGCGTTACACCAGTACATACGCACGAAAGTTTTTCAGAATGTGACTCCATGACTTCTTAGGGATCACCGGAAGGATCCAAGAAATTTTGGAGCAAAGTCTATATAAATAATTATTATTATATTATAAAAAATTATAATATTCATTAATACCGTAATTTCAGGCCTATAATCCGCGGATCAAACAATCATGTTTCGACCCAGAAATTTTATTTAATTATTGAAGTTAAATATTTATCGCGATTTAACAAGTTACGTTTTATGAAACAAGATTTCCGGGTCCGAACATAATTGTTTGATTCGCGGATTATAGGCCGGAAATTACGGTAATTCATGTTTTTACCACAGAATGTGTCGAATATATTAGATAAAGCAGGTCATGTTAATATTTACTAAATTTTATCAAGATGATAAAAATTATACTATCATGATGCAACTGTAATAATAAATATAGGAGGTTGTCTGTCTCCCTGTGTGTGTACGCGCTCGCGCGCTGAACTCTGAAAAAGCAATTCAGCCCGTACAGCCCTAAAATTTGACAGGAGCTGTATGCCTGAACTCATGCATATCGAAGACAATTTCTGGAATTTTTCAATTAATTTTTTATGCGATTTTTTTCGCATTTTGCGGCAATTTTTTCAAATTAGTAAAAAATAATCCGATTTCAATATTTTATCCAGTAAACTTTGTCTTCTTTTCAATAAAGTGTTTTCGAGATTCTTACAGCGATTTTTCAATTTTTAACAATTTTTCAACCCGTTACGGACCATGGGTGCATATATGCACCATCAAAAAGTGCTTAAAACGCTTGAGTTTGATGCAAGTAAAAAATAAAAGTAAAATTGATATTATTTAATTACGACATTTTCGTGATTTATAAAAAATAAGTCAAGTAATTGACAAAAAGTGGTGCCAAACGAATAAAATTCGTGTAAAAGATGTCGGTCCTGAACGGTCAATGTTATTTTTAGAGGGTTTTTTTCGCATTTCGCGGTGATTTTCTTTTCAATATTCCTAAAAGGAATCCGGTTTAAATCTTTTACCCAATTAGTTAATTTCGTTCCTTGTATTTTTTTAATATTTACCGATTTTTTAATGCGATTTTTAGCGGGGGTTTTCGTGCTTTGATGTGATTTTTTGACTTTTTTTTAAATTGAAAAAAACTCTCCGGTAGTTTTTGCAATTGCCATGATTAAATTCAAATTGGAATAATGTCAAATCAGTTCTTATAAGGAAGCTGAAAATTTAATTTGGCTCGAAATAAAAAACGCAATAATTCAAGATTCGCTTGTTTCGAGACAGAAGAGGTCGTAGAATGCTCAGGAGTGCATTGCCGAAGGTAGTCCCCCACCCCCCGCCAGTCCTTTATTTGTTTAATTCTATGTTCGTTTAAAAAAAAAAAACAATGAAACTCCTCTAGTGGTGAAGTTTTCTTTGAGGGACATGGTTTGAAACAACGTGCGGGATCGCACGATTTGTGCACAGAAAAGGAAAGTCCCGCATAATAAAAAATGCTGTGCAGTATTTCCCCCCTCCAAATTCTTTCACAGACCTGTGATTCTTTAGTGAGTATTTAAAAGAAAATTAAGTCACCGATTTTTATTTCTTTTATGGAATTTCCCAAAATCAATTAGTGAATCGGTCGCGGAAGAATTTGAGAATTTCTTCAAACGATCGTGGAAAAATATCAGGAATTTCGATAAAAGAGTGCAGAAAAATCGCCAATTTCGTCAAAAGATTGCGCAAAAAAATTACGAATTTCGGTATTACGATTGATGTAAAATTTTTGCAAATTTCGTCAAAATGTCGCGGAAAAGAGTAGAGAATTTTGTCAATTGGTACGGAAAGACATCGAAAATTTTCCCGATCGGTCGACTATCCCGAATTTCGACAAATGATCTCCCTGTAAAAAAATCAGTTTCGTCAATCGGTCGCAACAGAAAATAAATTTCGTCAAAGGATCGCGGTAAAAACGAGAATTTCATCAAAGGATCGGAGAAAGAAAGCGCGAATTTCGTTAAAAGATTGCGGAAAGAAAAAGCGCATTTCATCAAGAGATCGTGGAAAGAAAACGCGAATTTCATCGAAGGATTGTGCTAAAGAAATGCCAATTTCGTCAAAATCTCGCGTTACAAAATGCGAATTTCGCCAAAGGATCGCGGTAAAAAACACGAATTTTGTCAAAGGTTAGTGGTGAAAAGTGCGGATTTCGACAAAAAATCACGTAGAAAGACGTGAATTTCATCAAACGATTTTGGGAAAAAGTAAATATCATGAAATGATCGCAGAATAAAATCGCGAATTTGGTCAAAATTTACTGCACTGAGCTAAAAGATTGATACCGGGTTCCTTTTCCTACTTTCAAGAGAATGCCATAAAACGAGAAGAAACTCTAAAAAATCATAAAAAATTTCAGAGAAAAAAAATTACTATATTGACTTGAAAGACTGCAACCATATTCCTTTTACGAATGTGAAAAAATGGCCGCGAAACATGAAATTCAACCAACCAATCAACCTCCAGATTAATTTGAATTTTCTGTGCTATTATTTTTCATTTTCAAAGGAGTAACCCCCCCCCCCCCCCCCACCGCCACCGGCTAATCTCATTTTGGAATTATCGTTTCACATGTGCAATTCCTTTCAAGTTTTTTGTGCTTATTTCTAGACTTTAAACTACGAAAGCAAAGAGACAAATAGTTTCTATCCTCGTCAAGAACTTGCATTAATTTCTCATGAAATTGCAGAAACATGCAATAGAAAGAACTGTGTTAAAAAAAAAATCTCCAACAAACAGACGACGCCACATTTGGTATTATAAAGCCACCTTTCTGACTTACTATGACTAATACAGATTCTTGTAAATATTCTAGTTTTAAAAAAGATAAACAACCCAATTTGGGAATTAAAACGGCCTATAGAGGCGCTGCTCGCAGCCTTCGGTACAGGAAAATTGTCCCTTTAATTTCCCTTTAACTAATGCTAAAGTGCCATTGAAATAATTCTTTATTGTAAATGCATTTGAAAGTTTTAGATATTCAAATTCGGATAAAGATTACTTTGTCATATAAGACAGAACACAAATGTCACAGGAAATCCTAAACTGCGCAAAAGAATAATCATTCGGAACAAATTTAAAACACATGTAATGCAATGCGCTTGCATCCCACTATCCTGAAACGAGAGGTTACATCTTTTCTCCACCAGATGGCGTATTCGAGCGCTTGAATCGCCAATTTTCTTAAAATAAAAAAAAAAGAAAGAAAGAAAAAAAAAGAACATGGGTTTCTTTTTTTATCACACTTCAAAACTTAGGCTGTTAGTTTTCTGAACTAAACTAATTTGCTAAACTAATTGAACTCTGCTTTCACTTCTTCATTTTTCTTTTGTAGATTTCGATTTTTTTTTAATGATTGTGCTTGAGTCTGCGCAAGCGGGGGGGTGCCCGGGCACCCAGGGCACCCCCCCTGGTTACGCCTATGTTTATGTTACTTTGAATTTATTTTTAAAACAATTTCGCTTTCGTTTTCAGTCTATACTAGGAAGGTAACCGAAATTCAGTTTCTTTCGAACACTATTTTTATGTTTGTAAATGAGCAGAAATTTTCGCATTATTGAACGTTATTTTTTTTTTATTATTTTTTTTTTTGAGAACCGCTTTAAGGATTTACACGTAATCATAACTTATAAATTTCGGAAAATCGAGTTTTTATTTTAGCGGTTTTATCAACGGAATTGAGACTTCTTTATGTGGCCAGAATATGGAATAGACAATTATATGTAAGTCAAAAAAAAATAAAAAAAATACAATAAGCATTCTATTATAATTATAACATAAAATTTAAACTAGTTTTTTCTTCTCAAAATTGCATTTTTTAATAGATGACCACGGCACGATTACTTTAATAATACTGAATTGTTTTTCACTTCTAATTTTGTTAGCTTTTTCCTTCTATATATAAAAAAAAGTTTTGAATTGGAAATGGATCAATGAAAATCTGCGTAGAAATTCCGAGTAGATCGGCATCCAATTTGAATGCTTAAGCATGGCCTTTCTTCGTTAATATTAAAAAAACTGTTGCAAACAAAAATATGAAAATCGGTGGTATTATAGAGAAATGTTTGATAAACACGTTGATGCAGACAGTTTTCAAATCAAAGAATTATTTTAAGAGATATTTAATGCTAAAGTTGGACAAAATCGTCCCATTAAAAAAGCTTTATTGGAGCAAAAACTATCCAGTGGTGTAGTCCTGGAAAAAAAAGTGGGGGGACGCTCATAATTTCGAACATTAGGGTCTTACATCACCCATAGGGCAAACTTTCTTGCTTTTCACATTTTCAACTGCATTAAAAATAAATGAAAAATTAAATTTAAAAATTTAAATTTAATTAAAATTAATTTAATTAAAGGTTCTTTTTTTTTTGTTGTTGGCTTACTGTAGAATTAAAAAAATTGAAACCTTTTTCATGTCTGAACAAAAGAAATGACACTTTCAGAATTTAGTGTCACCCCCGATAAAAAAAAAAATATATATGTATATAAATATAGATAGTAAAAAACATATTTCAGTTTTAAGACTTAAAATACACGCTTTTATTTTATATAAAATGACGTAATCCGCATAAGCTAGAGAATTCTTCATTTACTATCCAGTCTTAAACAACATCTACAGGATAAATTAACATACAAGATGGGACACTTCCATAGAGCGTAATGGTAATGCGATTGCGATCGTAGCGCCTTTAGTGACAATGGGGAAGAAACTCCCCATCCCTGTAGTATTTTATTATTGAGTATCTACCTCATTGGGATCTTTCTTTTTTTAATGTTGCATGTTTACGTTTTCAATTGAATCTTACACCGATACATGAATATAGAATAGATATTCTATTTTATATATCTAATATCTGTTCTATGTTCATGTACTGGTATACGCATTTTGTTAATTTTATTTAACATGATGCGTGAACAATTTAAGTGCAACGAAAACAAAGTAAACATTTATTCCTGAATGCTATATATCAAAAGCAATGGTGTAATATAAGACTATACGAAATATTGCACAGAAAAGTCAGTCCCAGAAATTTTCATAAATATTCCCATTTAATAGGAAAATTTTTATAGCCGATGTTTTATTAATTTATGAAGTTTAACGTATTAAACAATCGTTACAATCTTTTAAAATTCACGCATTTTCACTTTCTTACAGATAAAGTAAAAATATTGCTTTTAATGTAAATAACGTTCAACCAATTGAATAATATTTATAATATTAACATATAAGAAATAATAATAAAATTACAGATTTTGAAAATTTTCTTTCGACAAATTTTTAGAATTATATAAATCTAAAAGTTAAAAATAAATAGAGGTACCGACATTACACTCAGTAAAATTTTATTCGATAATGCCCCAATGCCTGAATTTGATTTTTTTTACAATTTAATCTCATAAACTTACACATTTCCGTTCTTAACAGAATTTTCTAGGGTTTTTCTTTTATATCATTACTCTAATTATCGTTTCGTAAATTAAAAGTAACAACGATACAAGCACGATAAAAAAAAAAGCAGCTAAATAAATAAAGTGTAAATACAATATCATCTGCCTCTTCTTCGTTTGGAAAGAATAGATATTCAAAACATAAAGCTTAAACATATTTCTTCAACATATGTAAATTTCGGTCCGTAGTAACGCTAGTACTGTTGTCATTACAGATTTCGCCATAAATGTTCCATCTCGTATGTTAATCTATGAGCTATAGTAAAGTACGCATATGACGTCACTATCGCTGAATAATACACAAATCTCGAAAAAAGAGATGTCATTCAAGAAACTTGACAAAAAAAATCAGCTATCTAATGATTCATATGCCTTCATCTGTTTGTAATATTAATATAGATACTTAAAATTAAATTTGGTTTATAATAGCTCGATGTTTTATCAGAAATCATTCATCTATAGTTTTTCAAAATAGTACGTATTTTAATTACATTTTTTAAAAGTTGTTATGGGAAAATGGCAACAAAAAGATATAATTACTATTTTCCAACTATTTTTCCTTTACTTTCAACATAAATGGAGTATTTGAGCTGCCAAGATTAAACAGATGCGCTAAAAACTACAAAAGAATTAATATTTAAAAAATAAATTGAGATGCAGTTTACAAACAAATTGCGTTTAAAAGTACTTTTTTTCCCAATACGACGGTATAAAAATTGAAAATATGCGATGCTTAGAAGTTAAAAAAATTGCAGTAGAGTATTTAACCGTACAATGATACATCTGCTTTGTTTTACGTCTGGCTTATACAACGGAAGTTATTTTTTTGAGACGACACTTTTAATAGCTGGGAGAAAGAAAAAGCATACCGGGGACTAAAAAGTAATTTTCGAAAATTGCTGCACTTTTTAAATGTGTTTAAAATTTAAAATGTGTTCATATTTGAACCAGACCACGTTATATAAAGCACTTCCCTAATCGATTATTTTAACTATTATTGTCTGAATAGAACTGGTAAATTTTATGCATTTACAAACAGAAAATGTAACTTTGATAACGTGTCATAAAACAGCCAGTTTGGAATTGTGGACGAAGAAAAATCGTAAGATATAAAAATTGATATTATACCGATATGACCCTTCCCTACAAAAAGAGGCACATGACACACAGACTCCACCTCATCTACAAGGAAAGATGGATCCACCCGTGGTGCAAATCACAAATGCATAGACGCAACTTTAATAAACTATATTACTAAATAAAAGTTATACCATCTTTTTCGGTTTCAGTGTAATTAACAGTTTCAATAGTTTCATAAATGTGTTCTGATTAATTAAAATATTTATTTTTTAATTTTGTGCAATTTAATTCAGCATTTGTAATAGAAAAATGTAAGATCTGTTACTACATTCCCATTTAATAAAATAAATAAGTTTTGCACCTCTTAGTACTAATAACATCTGTTACTTCAATCTTAGTTTTAAACATCGTACTATAGATAAGATTTTCTTTCAAATTTTTGAAAATGGTACATATTGTTTACATAAATAATTAATTTATTTTTTTGTACACAGTTATTCAAAATGAAAAAGAAATTCATTAAACGTAATTTATGTTACAACGATTTTACATTTTTTATTCCAAATACAACTTTAACTAGAATAAAAATCATGCACCATGCATAGAATATGAAATATTTTCTAATACTATCAAAAATATTTTATTATAATTATTTTTTTCATACAAGGAACAGCGATGCGTTAATAGACATTTTAGAAAATACTTAACAAAGTTAAAAGCCTTATCTCAGTAATTACTGTCTAGACTGAAGTAGTCCCTAAAGACATTAAGGGACTACTTCACCCACGGGAACTGAATTCGCTTACTAATGTTAATCCTATGGCAGAAGTTTTTAAAAAGGTATATCGTTTGCATGTCAAAATTTTTAAATGATTTTTTTTTTTTTTTTTTTTTTTTTTTTTGCATTGGATAGCCAAGGTCGATTTTCATAATGCCCGTTTTTCACTTTTTCGATTTTGTTCGCAGGATTTTTTATGAGGATAGGTCGACTTTCGAAACCGGTTCCGAAAGTAAAATTAAATAAATTGGAAAAAAAAGACAAACAAAATCTTTTGTAGAGATTGGCCTCAGCTATTCAATGAAAAGAAAAAATCTTTTACAAATATTAAAAGTCAAACAAGAAAAAAAAAATCTTCCATATGATCAACATTAGAAAGCGGGTGTGAAGAATTTGCGAGTGTTAACATGCAAAATCTTCAGTAATATAATCCCTGTATTTTATGCATACCACACAGTAAAACTAAAAGTCTAATTAAATAGAACAACGCTTTTCACTAAGAAAAAGGTTTTTACCGTTCATTGACGACAATATTTGTGTATCCATGTATTTTGTGCAGTCCTATGTATGAATTTATTTATATTATATTCACACAGTAAGACTTAGTTGTGCTAAAAAACAAATAACACTCTTGAAAATGCATTTTCATCAAATCCCGCCCACACAATTTAAATATTTTGAATTGTTGCACTGCATATAATTTGTAGAATTCATTCCACAGAATTTAATAAAAATTAGTTGAGATTGAAAAAGCACATCTTACAATGTTGCTTATACACTGTTAAAGAAAATTGATATGATATATTCCCTATGCTTTCTGTGGATGACGTTATCTCCCTCCTCAATAACGTATATAAATTTCAAAAAACGCTTTTCAAACAATTACTGTCATTAGTAAGTTCAGGAGGTGGCCCGGAGGGGACATTCCCCCGGTAGATTTGAGATTTCGTGTTTTGAATGGTCAAAAAGTGCAATCCCCCTCGGAACTCTATAATGTCCCCCTCAGAGCCACAGAAATCCCCCCCCCCCCCCGAGGAAAGTGTCTGAATTCAACACTGATTATTGTAAACCGAGATTAATACAATGTAATTTATTTCTATATCCCTGTAAATAAACGAAAGAAGCTACACGATACGTATTCTATATTAAGCGTGTTGTGCCCTTCAGTGATGTATATCAATTTCTTTATGTTTGAAGTAGTGTAACATCATTAAAATACAAAATATAGAATTTTCTTTCCATAGGACATAATTTAACGGAATATTTTTTTATGTATACCTGCAAACGAACTATAAGTGCTAAACACTTCATTTTCATTAAAGAATCTTTGTAGTAAATAGTAAATCATAATAATGTATATAAATAGAGTGGCAATCCAAGTTTATTTACGGGCAATCGGAATGACGAACCAAAGTCATAAATTTTTGAACTATGTTAGAAAGTGTTAAAATGTTGTAGTTTAATTTTGTATTGTTTATGCTACTGCAAATTTTATTGAGATTGCAGACATTTTCAAACAATATTGCCGTTATTAAATAAAATCTATACTTTATTTTAAAACAAAGTGTTTTAGAAATATAACGAATAAAACGCATATTAAAAACTCCTAAATTAAACTTCTATCAGCTTTTTTTACAAAAGGAACTAGTGAAACATATTACTATTTTTTTTTTTCTGCACACCTGATATATTTTAATCGGTGGTTTAGAAAAAAAAATACACAAACATAAAAGAAAAACAGAACTAAAAATAGTCTTTTACGGGGGCTTCAGGAGGACAGGCCCTCTCCCTGATGAATAATTCTTGGTATCCTTTCTTTTACTATTCAATTACTTTAAATCCTATGCGAAGAACAAACTTTGTTATTTTTTGAAATTTTCGAGAGGGAAAGAAAATTTAGTTAATTAAATTTGAAAATCTAAAGACTGGCAATTCTGCTCAACTACCATTTCTGGCACCCATGTTTCCTTTCCATCCCATTGTACAAAAGATATAATTTTATACAAAAACATATTGATATTTGGAAAATATGAAACCCTTATCAAAGATTCATGGTATAAGATAGCATATAATTAAAAATATTATTGATCAAAACTCAAAATATGCTTACGATTCTCTTGCATCGGACTTTTGATCTTCAATTGTGCTCGATAATTTCGTATCTATCATCACAGCATTGTTATACTATCATCGACGACCAACGTTTCGAAGAAATTATAAAACTTTCCAATTTTGGCTGCCTATATCGTTTCATTGTTATTTTTTCCTCCAAAAATTGAAATTTTGATGCAAAATACTTATGGCTAGAATTTAAAAAACAGATACTTCAGAGATATTCGCTGGAATTCAAAATAATCCAATGCTTGTAGTTTATTCCTGTCTAAAGAAGTAATCTCCGAATAGTAAACCAAGAAATAATTGTCAATGTGAATGATACAGGAAGATAGGAGAAAGGGGGATAATGATTTTGTGGGATTCTTGGCACTGCAATATATCAGGAGTTGTCGGTCTGCATTGGTGTCCCTTTTGTTGATTTATTCTGTATTCCATTCCAGACACCATACCAGTCATCTGAGGACCCCTACTAACCAACAGTATGTGACAGATATGACAATTACCCCGAACGTCTTTAAATACCTTATTTACTGACTAATGGAAACATGCTGTTGTTAATTACCATGTGAGAAAAACATGACCAGTCTTTCAAAACTGAAACATCTGGATATTTTTTAAACGGAGACTGCGGTGTATAAAGATCAGGGGCGTAGCCACAGATATTTTTTCGGGGGGGTGGGGGGGGAGAATTCGAAAATTTCCCAACTTGAAACAAATTGCTCCAATTTTCGACTAAAATGATATGCACAACGTGTGTAATAATTATAATGATACTTTTGCATAAAACATTCCTTTCCAAAGAAAAATTCTGAAACGGAAAACATAAAAATTCTAATTATGGGTTTGTTTACTAAAAAAATAAATACGCTCTTTACTTTCTTCTATCTTAGCAAGAAAAAAGTATTGGATTTGTGAAAAAATTCGACTTCCGGTTTTAGACTGATTTGTACGTTTTAGTAAGTCCTGAACACGATTCGACTGTTTTTAGAAAAAATCTGTCTGTCTATATGTGATACAAATTTTGTGGGCGCTCTAACACAAGAACTAATGCACGAAATTTAATAAAACTTTAGAGATTCACTTATACAGTCGAACCTCGTTAACGCGAACACTCAAGGGGAAACTTTTTTTGTTCGTATTAAAAGTAGTTCATGTTGTCGGAACTTAACTACATTACATACAACTGGACGAGGCAATCGGAAACAGTTCGTGTTAACGAGGTTTGACTGTACCTTGATAAAAATTGGTGCTGATTTGTTTTTGGTGTAAATCTTCCAACAGGTGGCACTGCTATGCGGCATTTTTCACGATTTACATGATTTTAGCGATAATTATATTTCAAAAACTATTGCACGGAATTTGATCAAACGTCATATTCTGTTAAACCTTGACATAATTTGATCCAGATTAGCTTTTTATGTATAAGGAAAGGGCATGTTTACAAACAAATACTTCCGTCAACAAATCTACCACTACATTTTTATCATAGCTATCATTGCAGGAATCACACTTGGCGACGTAGGCCAATCATATCATAGATCTGTTAAATCAGTCTGTTAACGACCAATCAAATTCCCGGAGTTCACGTGTATAATAGGAGTAATAATGAATGAACAGGTTTTTCTTGACGACCAACAGTAATTCAACCAACAGTGACGTCAGCTGCCCTTTCCTTATATCATATAGCAGGTGGCACTGTTATGCAGCATTTTTCACGATTTTTCGATAGCTGTATCTCAAAAACTAATGCACGGAATTTAGTCAAACTTCATATTCCACATAAATAGATCCTTATTAGGCTTGAGTCTATACTGTCCAAAGTTATCGCTTTTGTGCACTTTGAGTAAGGCACTTTGTGTAAGGAATCTAAGAGGCTGGGTGCCAAAATTCAATGATTTGTTTGAATAATGCTATGCTTATTGCTTATATCTCCTTTTTAAATGCACACAATTCAACAAATCTATATATTTAGAGTTTGTTATTATAGGCAAAGAATTGTCAGTTAATTTTGGCACTGTGATTGCAAATTTTGAGGCATTAACATGTATGGAGTAGAAGAAAATTTTGGGATTGGCACATCCGACTAGTTTTCACTTAATATTAATTCTTGTGGTCTTCAAAGAAGCCCATCTATTAATAACATCGCTTAGTTTAATAAAATTCAATTCCCTATTTCACTTTCATATTTTAAAAGCATTAGGCTGTCAAGTGTGTCATCCCTCATTATAGCTTGCAATATATATTTTTTTAATTTTTATTTGACTAAAGATTCTTTCATTAGATGCAACGCCATATAGACAAGCTGCTGTGAATGTTAAGGTACGAGTATATAGTTTAACGGCGTGACCCAAATAGTCTTTGAATTTCATGGCATGAGTAAAAGGTTTGTTAAGTGAGTTGGGATTTGGTTTATTTCTATTTGACTCTGCAAGTCATGTACATCCGGTTTCTCATATCCAGGTGGAAACATTATTAACTTTTCCATTGCACAATTGTAATTTAAATATGGAATGCATTGCTGCAACATTCTCTTGATATAGGGAACATTGTCATTTAAGCCCATTACTAAATTCCCGAAATTTTCTTGTATTTCTTATAATTCTTTACTGTAAAACTTATGTGTATCAATGTCCATTGCTGTGCTATTATTTTTATCCATTGTCTTTGGTGAAACCGTTTTTCTACGGTGCTTTCGGAACTCAGCTTCTCCAGTCACATCCTAATATTCATAATTGTTTATGAGCTTGTCTGTAAGGAAATCTTTATTTCTTCAAAATTTTATTCAAGTGCAACGTGTCAGTGTTACAGTGCATGTCGATTTTTTCTTCAGTTGATGAACTGCTTTCAAGGTCATATTTCTGTTCCAAATTAAAATCGTCCATATTTTACCTTTTTTATCCTCGAATGGATTTTTAGATGCTACAAAATCTTGCACGAAAACTCTTTTCCTATTATGAAGGGTTTCTTTGTGCTGAGATTTATAGTAACTTTTTAGAACAGCTTTAAGCACAGAACACTGGACTTTTGATTTAAAATTTTATAAACACATATGAATATAAACGAACAGGACTGATATATATTTCCACACACAAATAAAAATAAAATGTGACAAATTTATCTAAACTAACGACTTCTTATATCCGCATTTGCTCATATAACGCTTTTTACTTGACAGCGAAGGGTTAACTAATTTTTGCGGCAAAAAAATCACGAGTATGAATAAAATATTGCCCAAAAATTGCAAAATTAGTCAAAAAAGTTGTTACAACTCATCAAATCTTCTTGCCCTTCTGTGTTTCAAGTAGGTTACTACATTCTTTCTGTTGTGCTACAAGTGATCTCCAATTTTCAAAAGAAGAATCCCTTTGGATTAAAATAGCTGGATTCTCTTTTGGGAGGAGAAGGGGAGGAAGGGTGAAATTTTTGAAAAAGGAACAAAGTTTTGGAGGAAATAAAGGAACTGGTTAGTCAGTTATTGATGGACAGGAGTAGAGAAATTTAGGTCTGGTAGATGTACAATATTTTTGTAGAACTGAAAAATACAATGATAGATTGAGTGTGGCTGATTTCTTTTTGCATTTCTTTTGATAATTTAACTTGTTTACTGTTGCAGTACTCAAAATAATCACCAAAACAATAAAAATTTCGTAATTTTTTTACTATTACTTTTAAAAAAGAAAATGCCTCAAAAATCTAGAATTTCCCAACTCTAAGCTCAAATTTCCCAACTTCACATATATTGGGGGGGGAGGCTCCCCCCCCCATACCCCCCCATGGCGACGCCCCTGATAAAGATCTTTTTCAAAGAGCTTTTGTGGTCTTTCTCTTTATGTTAGGAAAAAGGAGGAGGATAATAGTTTTCGATTAGAAAATTCCAAGTAAAACTAATGTATGCATCTGAAGGAACTAATGTTAGCGCGGTATTTCAGGTGTTTCACTACAGTTAATTATGGTGAAACGGCAAGTAAATATCCCTTTCTCCCCAATTCCTTTCAGTTTGTTTTCTGAATACTAAAAAAAAAACAAAAAAAAAAACTCATAGTTTTAAAAATCAATTCTTTACTTCGTAAAATTCTTAATTTATTAATGTGCTTTTTATTTTAAACATTTAACCCTAGAACTACCGGAAATTTTACTCAAGTTTTATAAAAACATTCTACACCAGAATTTTTACTTAAAACTATTTAATTTGTTTATTTAACTTATTATTGTCTGATTTATACATTTAGTTTGTTTTGAAGAAATTTCTGGTTTGAATAAATATTTTGAATGTACATGTCGGGTCCAATGGACCCGTCTGGTAGACGGAAGGTTAATAAACCAGCAGGATCTGCGTCCCCTCGCTCTCTTAGCGTCCCCCTTAAAAAAAAAAAGTAAGGGGACGCTTGAAATAAAATAAAAAAGTGGGGGTACGCCGTCCCCCTGCGTCCCCCCTCGACTACACCACGGAACTATACATGAAAATTTAATCATTTTTAGATCATTTTATACGTTATAAGTTCCCGGTGTGCGGATTGCATTTATATTTTTTATTTGACTCATTTTTTGAGGTTTTATTTCTATTTTAAATTCAAATTTTCAGCTTTTCGAGAGATATTTTTTATATATTTTAGAAAATGTTATTAATTTAAACTGTTTCCAATTGTATAAACAGCGAAACAATAATGTTTACTTCAAATTAAAAATTTATTTACACGTGACTATTGTAAACAGAAATAAAAACTTTAAAATTAGAATTAAATGATCACATGTTAAAAGCAGGAAAATTACGTCATAAGAACCATATTCACACTTGAATTTTAAAAGAGAGACAAAATGTTAAAATAAAAAAATTATTATGCGCTAAAACTTGTAAAGGGAAGAAATTACATCATATTTAAAATGGCCAAAAAATATAGTAAAACAATTTAAATTAAAAAATATATTTGCGCGAGATATTTTGAGATAATCTTTTCAACTATTATCGTGAATTCGAAGACAGCGCAAATAATATTTCCTTCTAACAACTAAAGTATTTTCACCTGAATATTAATAAGAGAAATAAAACTTTGGTGTAAATTACGTCAGATTTAAAACGATACATTTAAAATGAATTATTTAAAAGAACTATCTTATAGCGCTGTTAAAAAATACCGGGAGACAAGGACACTGTTTACTTAATTCATTTTACATTAGCTTATTTTCAAATGTTTAACTAATTTTTTAATTAAATACGTAAACAGCCATTGAATCTCTTAACAGCAGCAGATTTGGTCTTAAAAATCTCCAATCCAAGGAAAACGAATGGAAACCCGTTTACAGAAAAATCACTACCTTTTTTTTTTTTTTTTTTTTTAAATTCAATATTTTTAAAGCCGATCAAATTAGCGTGCTTTTTGGATTTTGGTGTGCCTGAACGGGGGTTAGCGAGCGTAGCTCGTAGGGGGCAGAGCCCCCTAGTTTCTTATATAATTATGCAGTGCATTAAGGATTTCTTTTTTTTTTTTTTTTTTTTTTTTTGTCAATCATCAAAAATCAGCATTTTTCTACGATAAAAGTTGAATACCCTCTTCAAATAATCAGCATAAAAGAAAAAAAACGAGAGAGAGAGAGAGCTTTTCATAATTTCCACCCTTTGTCTCGTCTAGTCACTGAAATAAGTCATATTTAATTAAAAATTACTGTTTATTTTAATTTCAGATAAGCCAAATTTAAACTACAATGGTCGTCGCAACTCACACGCACACACAAAAAAAAAACCACCAACAACGTCGTGTCGCGCATGTGTCGTGTGTTATTTAGTATTTCATGGGAAAATACCTCCACATCCACCGATTTCTATTTTCTCCAGAAAAATAGAGAGCTCCAGAATACGGTATAATAATTTTAAAAAAAAAGTATCACCTCTGGTATTACTACAGAAACCACTGGGTATCTATAGAACCGATTTGAAACCCCGCCGAAATGGTAATTTGTCTTCTTAGTAACTCCCACGTTACTGACTAACAGCATTGAAAACTGAACCCAAATACATCATCCGCACTTCTCTTTACTTATATTTATCCATTCTTTTGTAAAAGGACTTTTACAATTTTAGTGGTTTATCTATTTATTTTAATTACATATGTATTTTTCAATTCATATATCGGGGTAGTGTTTGAAGTTTAAAGAGGTTAAAAAACAAACAAACAAAAAAAAAACGTTTTTACATACTGGCTTTTTCGGATGCTAAAAATATTATCGAATTTTTAAATAGATATGAAAAATTAACATTTTCTTCTTTCAAAAGCAAAATTTGCATAAGTTTCCATTGCAAAATCTTGTGAAGAATTAGTCTTGGCGCCCTTGGCGGTCTAACACTTATATTATCATTAAGAAATTATGGAATGCTCCACTTTAGTAGAACTAAGGGCATCAATTTATGTGTGTATTTGTGGGGAGTGTGCGTGTGTGTGTGTGTGTGGGGGGGGGGGGGGTGTTGCTATTACAAAAACACGATACTACTTTTTTTCAAGTTATTTTTGCAGAGGCGCTGAAAAAAATCTGGTCAAGTGACCAAGGGCGCCATGATTACAAAAACACGGTATTAGTTATTTTTTTTTAACTTATTTTTACAGAGGCGCTAAAAAAATCTGTCCAAGGGCGCCATGATTACAAAAACACGATGATAGTTTTTTGAAAGGGATTTTTACAGAGGCGCTGAAAAATATCTGACCAAGGGCGCCATGATTACAAAAACACGATATTATTTTTTTTTAACTTATTTTTGCAGAGGCGCTGAAAAAAAATCTGACTAAGGGCGCCGTAATTAAAAAACACGATATTAAGTTTTTGAAATTTATTTTTACAGATACGCTGAAAAAAATCTCTCTAAGGGCGCCCTGATTAAAAAAACACGATAATAGTTTTTCAAAATTATTTTTACAGAGGCGCTGAAAAAATCTGACCAAGGGCGCCATGATTACAAAACCATGATATTAGTTTTCTGAAAGTTATTTTTACAGGGCGCTGAAAAAAATCTCACCAAGAGCGCATTCATTACGAAAGCACGACATTAGTTTTTTGAAAGTTATTTTTACAGAGAGGCGCTGAAAATAAATCAGACCAAGGGCACCATGATTACAAAATTACGATATTAGTTTTTTGAAAGTTATTTTTACAGAGAGGCGCTGAAAAAAAAAAATCTGCCCAAGGGCGCCATGAGTACAAAAACGCGATAATAGCTTTTTGAAAGGCATTTTTACAGAGGCGCTGAAAAATATCTGACCAAGGGCGCCATGATTACAAAAACACGATATTAGTTTTTTAAAACTTATTTTTACAGAGGCGCTGAAAAAATCTGACCAAGGGCGCCATGATTACAAAAACACGATATTAGTTTTTTGAAATTTATTTTTATAGAAGCGCTGAAAAAATCTGACCAAGGGCGCCATTATTACGTAAACACGATATTAGTTTTTTTTAAACTTATTTTTACAGAATCGCTAAAAAAATCTGTCCAAAGGCACCATGATTAGAGAAACATGATGATAGTTTTTTGAAAGGGATTTTTTACAAAGGCGCTGAAAAAAAATCTGACCAAGGGCGCCATGATTACAAAAACACGATATTAGTTTTTTAAAACTTATTTTTACAGAGGCGCTGAAAAAATATGACCAAGGGCGCCATGATTACAAAAGCATGATATTAGTTTTCTGAAAGTTATTTTTACAGGGCGCTGAAAAAATCTCACCAAGAGCGAATTGATTACGAAAACACGACATTAGTTTTTTGAAAGTTATTTTTACAGAGGCGCTGGAAATAAATCTGACCAAGGGCGCCATGATTACAAAATTACGATATTAGTTTTTTTAAAAGTTATTTTTACAGAGAGGCGCTGAAAAAAAAATCTGTCCAAGGGCGCCATGATTACAAAAACACGATGTAGTTTTTGAAATTTATTTTTACAGAGGCACTGAAAAAAATCTTTCCAAGGGCGCCGTGATTACAAAAACACGACATTAGTTTTTTGAAATTTATTTTTACAGAGGCGTTGAAAAAATCTGACCAAGGGCGCCATTATTAAGAAAACACGATATTGGTTTTTTTAAACTTATTTTTACAGAGGCCTTAAAAAAATCTGTCCAAGGGCGCCATGATTAGAGAAACACGATGATAGTCTTTTGAAAGGGATTTTTACAGAGGCGCCGAAAAAAAAAATCTGACTAAGGGCGCCGTGATTAAAAAATACGATATTAAGTTTTTGAAATTTATTTTTACAGAGGCGTTGAAAAAATCTGACCAAGGGCGCCATTATTACGAAAACACAATATTAGTTTTTTTTTTTTTTTTACTTATTTTTACAGAGGCGCTAAAAAAATTGTCCAAGGGCGCCATGATTACCAAAGACGCCTCTGACAAAGGGACCAAATGAAATTAAAATGAAAATCTCCTGTCTTAAATTGGCATTTTTTTTTGTTTTGTTTTTTGTACTTTCACAAAAAACAGAAATACCAAATTACCGGGCAGCCACCCAGGGCGCTGAATATTTGACAGAAAATATACTAAATACATCATTAATACCAATATTAATTTATGTAGAAGTTACTATTCTTCGGGGTACTGAATAAAATCTGGACCAGGGCGCCATGACTATCAAAGTCTCTGTGAATGAATCCATTTAAAATGAGAATATGTTTCTTATACAGTGTTTCGTCGTTTATACTTGCACAAAAGGCAGAAATACAAAAATACCTCACAACACCAGGGGCGCTAAATACTTAGACGCAGAAAATGTGCAAACGTATTAGACGCAGACTTATTAGACACTTATTAGAAGCATTCCTAGAACAGAAATTATTTAGGCGTATATCTAAATAAGTGAGTACTTAATATTATTTTTCTTAGAATTTATCATTAGTACAGGCTTTGAAACAAAGTCTGGTCCTGGATACAATGTGTAACAATGGCATATCTGATTGTCGATAACTTATGTTATCTCGAAATTTGTTTATCTAATTGTCTTTGATCACACATAGTTTGCTTATGCTATACTTTAAAAAATAAAAAGCATTACTTTTTAATTTTCCAAATGAAAATCTTTGAAAATTTTATGCCTTTCAAAATGCGTGCTTAAAAAAAAAAAGAAAAAAAAAAGAAAAAAAAAAGAAAAGAAAAAAAAAGAAAAAAGTGACGATGGGCGCACCGGGCATTTGCCTCGTTGCCCGGTGGGCCAGTACGACCCTGAAGTTAAGTTAAACTAATATTTTTGCACAGGCACATAGGTGGTGCATATGAATTGCATAGAATATGAAAGAGTGATCAAAGGGCTCCAATGCGATGTATCTCATGAGGGGTGTCGAAAAATGTTAGAAAAGTGCCGGCTAATTATGCTATCAGCTAAATGTCCTGTCGGCTAATCGCCTTTTCGGCTAAATGTCCTCCCGGATAATTGCCACGTTCGGCCAGTTGTCTGTCGGCCAATTGTCTGTATTGCTGAAATTATTGCTATTCCGTTGCATAGACACTACACAAAAGATTTCATCAGTAGTATCGAGAATGACCATGAATTACTTAAAGATGTTTTTTAATTTGATTTATGCATTTTCAAGCTCAACTACTTTTAGTATAGATGTTTGACCCGTAGCCAGTCGCAGACATTTATCCGACAATCAAATAGCCTTCAAGACATTTAGCAGATAGCAGTTAGCTGACACGTGCATTTAGCCGATACGTACATATAGCCGACAACACAATTAGCTGAAATTTACATACAGCATACAGGACAATTGACCGAAATGGACATATAGTAATAATTTTAGCAATACAGATAATTGACCGACAGGCAACTGGCCGAACGTGGCAATTAGCCGGAAGGACATTTAGCCAAAAAGGCGATTAGCCGACAGGACATTTAGCTGATAGTATAATTAGCCGGTACTTTTCTAACATTTTTCGACACCCCTCATGAGATACATCGCATTGGAGCCCTTTGATTACGCTTTCATATTATGTACCTCCCGTTCCCCCTACCCCAATTTGTATCACCGGGAGCATTTTTCTGACTTTTCCGACATCCCTCAAGTGATATATTATTGGACTGGGCAACCCTTTGACACTCTTTCATATTATGCCCTTCCCGCTAGGTTACAGTTAATTTGCAGTTTGGTTACAATTGCGATTAGTTACTCTTAGATTACGGTTAGGTTATAATTATGTTACGTTTAGGTGATAATTAGATTACACTTAAGTTACAGCTTGGTCATGGTAAAGTTATGTTACAGTTACATTACTGCTAGCATACGATTAGGTTATAATTAGATAAACTTTAGTTACAGTTAGATTACGGTTACGTCCCAGTTAGATTATATTTAGGCTACAATTAGGTTACTGTTAGGTTTCAATTAGGTTACGGTTACTTTATAATTAGGTTACCCTTAGGTTACGTTTAGATTATGGTTAGGTAACTGTTCGGTTATAATTAGGTTACGTTTAGGTGATAATTAGATTACGCTTAGGTTACAGCTTGGTCATGGTAAAGTTGTGTTACAGTTACATTACTGCTAGCATACGATTAGGTTATAATTAGATAAACTTTAGTTACAGTTAGATTACGGTTACGTCCCAGTTAGATTATATTTAGGCTACAATTAGGTTACTGTTAGGTTTCAATTAGGTTACGGTTACTTTATAATTAG
Source organism: Maratus speciosus (assembly GCA_963932465.1). NCBI lineage: Eukaryota > Metazoa > Arthropoda > Arachnida > Araneae > Salticidae > Maratus > Maratus speciosus. The sequence goes on from OZ010800.1 coordinate 334,469,113, forward strand.
GTTACCCTTAGGTTACGTTTAGATTATGGTTAAATAACTGTTAGGTTACGTTTAGGTGATAATTAGAATACGCTTAAGTTACAGCTTGGTCATGGTAAAGTTATGTTACAGTTACATTACAGTTAGCATACGATTAGGTTATAACTAGGTAAACGTTAGTTACAGTTAGATTACGGTTACGTCCCAGTTAGGTTACATTTAGGCTACAATTAGGTTACTGTTAGGTTTCAGTTAGGTTACATTTAGGCTACAATTAGGTTACTGTTAGGTTTCAGTTAGGTTACATTTAGGCTACAATTAGGTTACTGTTAGGTTTCAGTTAGGTTACGGTTATGTTACACTTAGGTTACGTTTAGGTTACAGATAGGTTATAGTTACGTTACAGTTTGGTATTGGTTAGGTTACAGTTACGCTACAGTTAGTTTATGCTTAGGTTTAATTAGGCTAAGATCAGGTTACAGTTACGTTACAGTTAAGTGGGATGAATGTCCATGTCGAATAATTGTCCTCTGTTGGCTAACTGTCTTTTCGGCTAACAGTCGCTGTCAACTAATTGTCATGTCGACTAAACATCCTGTCGTCTAATTGCTGTCTGCTAAATGTCCCGTTGGCTAAATGACATTGTAGCATATAAATAAATAGGGATATGACAAAAAACTGGATACATGGCCGTCCATGGATAGCAATTCTTAAGCTAATGTTAGCCTTAGAAGTGTGATTTCAGTAATTTTCAGCGTATTTATTTCTGAATTAAATTTTAGCTCAGTATGTGGCGTGTATAAAAATTTATAAGGAACATAACAGAGCTTCACAAAACAATTGAAGTACGTTTCCGTCTATTGCTAGGAATTAATAAATGTGTATTTTCAAATGTGTTATGTTTTTCTAACTGAACTAAAAATGTAGGAAAGTGTTCATAATCCATACTTGGCACATGGTTTTCCTTTCTTGTTTTATTTATTGTCAATAATTCATCTTCTTATGTTTTTGTATTTCTCAGTTGCAATAATCATGATTTTTAGGGTTCCGTACTTAAAAAGTAAAAACGGAATCATTATAAGACCACTCCTGTGTCTGTCTGTCTGTCACAGCCATTTTACTCGTAAACTACGGAACGTGGGAAGTTCAAATTGGGAGATGTAATAAAGACTATTGACCCACATATTTACAGATTATTAAACATTCACAAATATATGTGGGGAAAAACGTAGAGGGGATAATTAGGTTATTTGAAGAAGAAATATATTTTCTTTGTATATCGTTTGGGGTATCGGTTAAAAGATTCCGTAACGCCGAACTCAAAAATACATTTCTTTTAATTTTAGATATTATAATTTCAGAAATATCGTCGAAAATGTAGTGCAAAAATATGTCCCTCCCCCCCATCTATTTTCAAATCTACTGAAACTAAAATTATGAAAAAAATTAGAGGTAGTAGAGGAATGTAGTAGAGATACTCGCAGGAAAATTATAGCGATTGCCCTAGGTGGCATAGTTTTTCATAAAATCGCATTTTTCTGTTACATACAGATTTCTGTTTGCGGGCATTCAGCAAAGGTATCGAAGAGCGCTAAAGGTACCTATCGTATCAAAAGTATAAAATCATTGTTTATAATGATTTTCGAAAAAAAATCGTCGGTAATTCGCCGAGATATTAAGATTCCTGTCAATGCCGGCGAAGACACTAACGAGCTAATGCTAATCCTATGGGGAGGAAAAAGTAAAGAAAGTGCGATGTAGAGACGGATCTCGGCTATACAATGGCAAAAAAAAATATTTTAAAATATCGAAATGCAAAAGAGATATTAGAAAAATCCTTCCCCATACGATTAGCATTAGCTCGTGTGTGCCTTCGCTGGCAGGGGCAGGAGCCTTAACCCTTAAAGACACGGTTGGTTTGGACATACATAATGGCAGAGGCGGCGTACTCTATATACCATCGGTTTTTAAATACTAGATAACAACTTTTAATGATATATTTGTGTAATGCAATACCCAGTAGCAGCATAAAAGCAGTAAACGCCAAATTGTTAAAAACAGACCAATTTAATTATAATTAATCGCATAAATACTATGGTATTCGCGACTAGTTTGCGTTGAGTGGATCTCTCAATACGCCTCCCGTGTCTTTAAATGATAATTAAAGACCTATTTGAAAAGAATGCGGCACGGACAAAGTCGAGTTACATCTGTGCGACCTCCTTTCGAAGCGCGCTTAGTACAACGCCAAGTTTAAACTTTGAACAAGGATTTTATTTCATCTACACTCTAAAATGAAAAATATTACTATGTTGAATTTAGTTTTATGAAATGCCAAATGAAATTTAAATATGCAGTACTTTTATTGTTAGTACCAAATTAAGTTCACCATATGCAGATTAAGATACGTTTAAAAAAAGAGTTATACAAAATAGCAATATTTAATTTTATTTCGGCTTCATATCTCTTTGAACCTTTGTGGTATACTCATACATACTTTTCTAATATATACAGCTATACCCAACTCTACGTTGAATAGGTTTTTACAAAGTTTCATTATTCTTTTAAATAATACAGTTAATAATTCATATATTTATTGTACGGAACCCTCTGAGCGCGAGTAATACTTGTATTTGACCGTTTATTTTATATACAAGTTATATGCATTGGTCTGCCAAGTCGTATCTTGGTGGAAACCATGTGCAGAACATCAATTTAGTGGTTGATCTGCAGGTTTACCATTGTGTTTTCATGCACCCAAACTTCAATATTTTCATACATTTGGGTGCTGCAAAATACAATGATAAACCAATCGATCAAATACTAAACTCCGGTGTGCAGGTGTTTTCTATCAAGATATGACTTATCAGACTATTTGCATTTTAATATGCTAATTGAGTTCTATCTAATCCTAAAATTCCAGCCTTCAACTTGATGAGCTGATGGTCTGTGCAATTGCCACCCGTCGAACAAATCCCTTCCTGTGAAATCTTGTATCACTCTTTAGGAATCTGTGGACAGGCACAAAAACATCCTTTGTTTTTATACCTCGATTGTGTATAAAAACCTTTTTTAATTCATCACTCTGAATTTGGAGATTTTTGTAATAAATACAGCTGTATTTTTTTTTTTTTTTACAATTGTTTGAGAAAGATTTGTTTTTATTTTCTCTGAAAACTGCTTGGATTTTTCATTACATTGATATGCAATTCTGATAATGAATTTCATAGAATTCCATTTCAAAGCAATATTTCGAATTTCTTCCAATTTTACCAAAGCATTCTTTTTCTTTATCAGAAATCAGAGAAAATAAATTTATTTTTCTGCATCTTTATCTTTAGATTAAGTTACAATTTTATTTTCCCCGCATTGCTGATAGAGATTTTTTTTTTACCTTGTCAGTTGAAAGCTCACAGTCAAATATCTCCAGAGATTCTCCATCTTCTTCCTCTACTTCCAAGTTAATAATCAGGAGGAGTTGCCGTAATATCCTTTACCAATCTGTGTCCTATATCGGAATTTGGTAAATTAGCAGTGCTTTTAGTTTATAGTCTTTACTTGAACTTACCGATCATGACAGTGTTAAGCTATCATTCGTTGTTGCTAAGAAACTGTTTTTACTAGTTTATAAATTAGCTTGGTAAATTATCACTGGTTTTACTTTGCAGCCTCTACTTGAACTTGCCGATCAAGACAATGTTAAGCTGTCATTCATTGGTGCCCAGAAAATGTTTTTATCAGTTTGTTAAAAATGTCCTACTGACATTTTCTATGTAAATAACGCAGTCTTTCAAAGTGACAGACTGGTTGATGATGGTATTATCCTTCTCGTATAATTCTTGAAAAGCTAATGACAAATTTACTAACTGTTGCTTTGTGAGCCTTAATTTCCTCTCTACTCATTTGATAAAACTCTGTCATTGAATAATGAATTTTAGTAAACGAAAGTGTGTGCCATTACAAATACATCATGAAATAAAAATGTTAACTAAGGCAATCTTTAACCAGGATACCAATGTAAATTGAAAGTAAAGATGGAGTGTTATTAAAATTCATAGATAAAGACCAGAGAAGAATCCGTAACCAAATTCAGATTTTTGGGAATGATGTAAAAGTTTGTTGCATATTGTTGATGGAAATTAAAGAAAGTGTATTTCGTGAAAATTTCAATTCCTAGCAGTTACATAATTAGAGCTCATCTGGCTAAAGAATCGATGTATTTTCTCAAATCTTCCAAAAAATAAAATACCTTATCCTCAAAATATTTTTAAGTGATTTAAATAAACGGTCATTCGACGAAGTAAGTTTTGGAGAATGGTACTTGGATTGAAACACTTCATCTCAATTATAATATTTTGTGTCTACAGTGGGCAAAGATACGTGTGGTCTTGTTGGAAAACAATGCCTAATTGTTGATTATTTGAAGCTGCTTTTAGCGGATTGTTTGATTTAATTCACTTAATTATAAACAGTATTTCTGCAAACTACTGCTACAGTTTCCAAGTAACATCTATTAATAAACAATTTTCTTGTCTCACTGAATGCGAAGAAAAATCTTCTGTGGGTAAGAAACTGACTTTTGCTTTAATTAAAAGGCCTCTTCGAAGTAGTCATCAATGTAGTCTAAATAAATATTAATATTGTTATTATTCCTTATATTCCATGAATTACGAATATAATCTGAAAATAAAAACTATGCGTAAATCTGGTTTTTGAACAATGTAGAATAACGTTGTTTTAAAAATATCGACATATTCTGTAGAAATTGAGTCGGGCCAAAGTTTTAGCTTCATAATACGTAATTTTTTTTGTACTGCTAATTGTACTGCCCGGTTCCGGGAACAAGAAATTTCCGTCCGAGGAGACCTGTACATTCAAATTTTTAGACAACAAAGGCTTAGAAACTGATAAAATCAATTATGACTCGTATTCAATCATAGAGCCTCGCTTATAGAAAAAATTTCAGGCCGAAACGTGCTGGATCGAACCGTAGGTTCCGACTTCACGAGGATGAAGTAGGCATACTTCTATTAAAAATTGTTACATTTTTTTATCATATTTAATAACTTCAGTTAATTAAGACAATAATAACATTTTAAAATAAGTGGTAGAAATTTGCTTGATTTGCCTCCGTCAGAATATTGCTTATAGATCGAATTTGGCAAGCTCAAAAGTGGAGGTTCTATTATGATTTTATGAGATATATAATTTGCAATGAAATGCTGATTTGGGTGGACTTTCTGCAGAAAATTCCTTCGTGAAAACATTTCATTTATTAGCACAATCAAATTAAACCTCGTGAGTTTGGTCTCCTTATTCACCACCCCTCCTTTCTTTAGCATTTTTTGAGTTTCTCCATCTTCACTGTTTTTTTTTTTTTTTTTTTTTTTTTTTAATGAAGGTAGTGCAGATGGCCTTTAGTAATGTGGACTATGGTGATTTCGAGTTAAGTTAGAAAACTTAAACAATCGGCTGATTTTCGTCAATGTTTTATAACGGTGGATGAAACATGAATTCGCCATTATTCTTCAGTGATGAAAGAGCAATCTAAACAATGTGAAAGAGCAGCTGAAATTGCACCAAAGAAAGTGAAAACGGTTCCACCTGCTGGAAAAGCCATGGATACGGTTTTCAGGAATTCACAAGATGTTGTGATCATAGACCACCGACAAAAAGGCAGAATCGTCACCGGACAGTGTTATTCTTCTCTACAGGACCAATTGAAGAGTGCTTATTCCGACAAAATTTCCCTACCTGAGCAAAAAGAAGGTGTTCGTTCACCACAGCATTGTTCTTGCACACATGCCTGTAGTTTTCGCTACTAAAGTCAATCACCTACGTTCTGTAGTACTTCCACATGCACCGGATTTTGCTCCCAGCGATTATTTCCTCTTCCCAAGCCTGGAGAAATGGCTCGGTAGTCGGAAATTCACTTCAAAATATGGGGTTAAAGCAGACACCACCACTTCATTTCCAAAGATAGATAAGGCTTATTATACTAAAGATAATAAAAAGTCGGAAACTCGTTGGTTTAAATTTTATAAGTTGTAAGGAGCTACGTTAAAAAAAATGAAATATTGTCAAAATATTACTATTTTCTTTGTCGGGCTGATAACCTTTCGAAACACACTCGTATCGACATCAAATTTTATTTTCCCTCCAAAAAAGAAAAGGCGGAGTTCATGAAAAATGGTCCTAGTTGTAATTAAAATTCGACCCCCTCATGCTAAAAACATGACACTATAAAACCTGGTAAGACGGAAACATAAACAATAGATACGAAATACCGTTTTAGATGGGTTATTTGCGTCTTTGCAGATACACTTGCCAGGTATTTTTAGGGAAATAATGAACAAATTCCGTTTAAACCAGGATTCCGTTACAGCTGCATATCAGAAAATAAATTTGTTAGCTAGTAGACTTTCCTCTCTCTTTTTCTCTCATTCTGTCCTTGATTCTCGGTAGTATTGCTAGGAGTTATCGACACTCTCTATCACAGTAGTGTTTCACTAAACTTAGACTAACATTTCCTGTTTTTCCTATGATGTGCTATATACCAACTCATCGACAGGGCGTGGATTTGATCTTCAAATAGGTAGCCCCTGGAACTGCGCTGCTGTTCACTGTTCATACATTTATAAAATGTAATATTTAACCTTACAGTCTCATTATTTTCAGATTTACATTATTATAGTTAATGATAAATTTTCGCGTTTCCTTACCGTTACAAAAAATGTCTTTCCGTTACCTTTGAGAATATACACTAGTAACGGGGGAAAAATGTAAGCGCTAATGTTTAGTCTGTGGGAGCGTTATTTTCAAATATCTCGCTTTCTTTATAATATTTTAAAATGAATTTTTTTGCATAGGATTGCTGAGGACGATCTACAACCGGGCTGTTTTTTACTTTTTCGATTTTTGGTTTCAGATATTTAAAAAAAAATTACTTTTACTTTCGGAGCCGGTGGAATCGTTTCTGAAATTGAAGCAATAAAAAAAAACTATAACTAAAATCGAAAAAGTAAAACCTAGCCTGGTTGTCGATCGTCCTCAGCTATCCTATGCAAAAACAAATCATTCAAAAATATTAAAATCAAAGCGGTTTGGAAATAACGCCCCCATTGACTAAAATTAGCATTTTCATTTCTTCCCGTGTCTGAAGTGTGCTCTTAAATTAAGATGTGTTATACAGGACAAATTTCGCATTTTCTGCGACTTTTAAAGGTGTACTGTCCCCTTAAAAATTACAAATATTAAAAATAATAAATATTAAATTATTTTTTTAAAGTTTCGAACAAATTCATCAACCCTTTTAAAGTTAACAATCTTTAAAACTTACGAATTTTAAGTTCTTGTTAAATCTTAGTAAATTTAAATTGTTCAAATTATGAAAAATTAAAATGATAAAGTCATCAATGAAAGTTCTTAGGCATGTTTTAACGGCATGAAAAATATGCTAAAAATTAATATAATAAGAAAACAAATAATGCAGATGAAAATCAACTTTCAGGAATTTCTACCAATTAACGGAAATATATTTGCATTTTTTGTACAGCCCTTACATTAGCAACAAGTTTTTATACACGCCACATGTTAAGATAAAATTTATTCCAATACAAACATGCTTAAAACTACTTAAATCGCACTTCCAGAAATTATCATCCATGGCGTGCATGCATTCAATTCTCTGGATAGCCTTGTATATTATTATATTTATATTTTCCAAACATATCGTTCTAAATATAGTTGAACTTGAAAATGTAGGATCTAATTAAAAAAAAAAATAAGCAATTCACTCTCATTCTCAGCAATTCTTCCTAGTTCTTTTGCGTAGCCCTATACATTAGGGTGGGTCGAAAAAACCGAAATATTTATAATCGAAACGTAATAGCGCGGAAAAGTTGCCTTTTGTAAAAAAGATAAAATACGTAAAATATTACACCGATTGGTTAATATCTTTTACCGCCGCAAGGTGTCCAAATTTCGAAAAAATCATAAAAAACATACTTTTAGCAATTTTTTTAAAAATTATCCAAACATACTTATTCAATTTCTAATAGAACGCAATAGCCACGCCAAGATATTAGTAATGTAACATTAACATTTCATTTTTGTGACATCGTTGCTTTTACCGCCACAACAGGGCCAAAAATTCTAAAAAATGTTAAAAATTAAAGTTTTCCATTTTTTCAATTTTCATAACTTTTGTAATGTTTTCAGATTTTTTACATTTCTAATAAGCTGGGAAAGGCATTTTATGTTATTAATTTCATGCACATTGTTAACCATGATCACTGTAATTCTATAAAAAAAAATTGCTCAATGATAGAAACACCTGCAGCTGTCTGCACGTAAAATTAATTTCTCGCTGCTAGAGGGCCACGTTTTACTTTGTTCGTTTTTTTTTTTTTTTTTTTGTAATGTACTCCTTTTACTCTATACTTTGAGGGCCCTAAAGATAGAAATATCTGCCAGGTTAAAGAGGTGACAAAGTTTCATCTTTTCGAAGTCAAGGAGGAACATATCTCTTTGTACTAGAAACAGGTCTGAATTATTTTCGTCATTTGACCCCATCGTCTGGCAAGGCGACTTCTATATGCAATGACATTATAGATTTTTTGAAGAAAAATGAAATCCCGACTGGAATAATAATTGCAGTTGAATTTCGCGGAATTGTCTTCAAAACAGGATGCAAAGGTGGTGTTATAGTAGGATTAGTTGAGAACAACTTTTAAAAAAACACTTTATTGGCTTCCTTGAACTCACTTCAATGAGCTTCCACTGTGACATCTTTTCAAACATCTTGATGACAAAAAAACAGGTTATCTATCATATTGTGGCCCAATTGGTTGATCTCTTGCGATTTGCGAATTATTACCAATTGCAAAATTTAAGCCAATTTAATCTGATCACCTAGCTGTTGATAAAGATGATTTGTCAACTGACCAGAAGTATATGTCTGAAATATTGCAAGCACTTTCAACACGCGTGTATACAATTGACCTTTTTTGCTGAGTCCCTGGACAAATATTTCACGCAAGGTGGATCATTACTGCTATTCGAATTTTGAGACTCTACGTTGGAACAAAGAAACCCTCTTTTTAACTTGTCATACTCTTTGAGTACATCCTGAAAATGTACTGCATCAGTTGGTTCAGAATTAAAATGAATCACTCATGTTTTCCAGATCTGTGCACTATAGTTAGTAACTTACGTTACTTGAGAGATAATCTACGAAAGATTATAGTTCCTGTATTTTCACGAGATGACTATTTCGCAAATCATACAAATAGCCTCTTTGGAATGATAGCATATGAAGAGGAGAACATCAGGGCCCCAGCCATGAAGAAAATTGCAAAAGCACGAAGTTTTGTGGACTAGAATAGTGCCATCCGTCACTTTATCATAGCAGACTTCAACACTGAAGCTTAAAATTGTATGGCTTTAGTCTACTGACAAAACTGGAAACTAACGGAACCACCTGTTATGGTTTCTTTATCGACTAAAAACGCTGGTGAGTTAAAAATTTTCGATTAAAGATACCAGATATTATAACTTTCCTTGTCCCACTCAATCACTAGAAAGATGCGTGAAATTATTCATTGAAGCACTGATAAAGTTTGTTTACTAGAACAGAGGGAGGATCACATCTGATCAGTTTTGTCCTCTCGAGAAATAATGGCTTCATCTGAAAGCAAGTTATATTATAAAATTCATTTACATTAAATTCTTCTTCATTTTAAATTTATTTAACCCGTTTCGGTTAAACGTCTCTATATTTTAATTCATAAAATACTAAAACATTTTGCTCATTTTATATAATTTTTGTGGCATGAATTGGCTGTTATGAAGTAAAACATCAGTAGATGAACCGATCGTCAAGAAAAATGAATGATTAACTTTATTTTCAAGTCTATTACAAATAGTTATAAAAAATTATGATATATTAATAGATATAAAGTAAAATTATTTATTTCTAGACATATTATAGAAATTATAAAAAATTAAAAAAAAATTAAAAAGTGAAATTTTTGAAATTTTTACAAAAAATATGGTCTTTTGCGGCAAATAAAGATCTGACTTCATTATAATGAATATTTACCGGGACATTTCTCATATCTTCATGTAGTTATTGCGTTCTATTAAAAATTGTATTGGTATGTTTGGATAATTTAAAAAAAAATGATAAAAAAAACATGTTTTTTGTCATTTTTTGAAATTTTGGCCCCCTTGCGGCGGTAAAAGATATTAACCGATCGATGTAATATTTTAGAAATTTATTCTGTATTACAAAAGGCAACTTTTCCGCGCTATTACACTTCGATTATAAAAATTTCGTTTTTTTCGACCCACCCTACTATACATGATGTATATAATTTAAATATATAACCTTGTATGCAGAAATTTAGTTGAAAACGTAAATCATAGCTGAAAACTCAATTTCAACAGTCATCCATAATAGACAATAATTCATGTACAGTATTTTCTCCAACATCTTTTATGTGCCCCTGTAAACGAAATAAAATGTGATCAAAATCATCTTCTAATGTAAGCATCTTGCAATAAACCTCAGTAACATATATGAATTCCATCTTGTTTAAAGTAGTAAAACATAACTAAAACACGCTACAAGCAGTTTTTTCTGTAATGAAACTGAACTCTTTTCTGTGACCCTGTAAATGAATGAAAAATGCTTTGCAACCCCTTCAGGAAGTATGTTTTATTGCACCTCATAAATTCATATCAATTGCATTATGTTCGTAACAGAGAAACATTAAAATACGCCGCAAAGGTTTTTTCTTCATAGTTCATAATATAGCGAAATGTACTTTTGAATTCCCCTGTACACGAACCTGTGCACTTCAATAAGGTGCATAAATTTTATGTTTAAACTGTTTTACATCATTAAAATACACCGCAAATGATTTTTCCCACATAGGTCATAATATAAAAGAATACTTTTGAAAGTCCATGTAAGTGAAGTATATAAATGATTACGCGCTTTATTATCAGTGCCATGTATCCCATGATAAACTTCAACAACGTATTTCAATTACATCACAATTCAAGTATATGTACGCTAGTTAGACCACGGACAGACGGGCAGTGAAACCAATTCATAAACATTTTCCAACTATGTTGTAATGTGTTAAAAATATGAGTACCCGTCCAAACGTTTTGTGTTGGATATACATATAGAAAATATAGAGGTTGTAGAGAAAAAAGCGGCACCTGGTATTAATTGACACTATATAACCTGGTAAGACGGAAACACAAGCAATAGGTGCGAATTACCGTTTCAGATGGGCAGTTTCCGTCTTTGCAGATACAATTACAGTAGAGCGCCGATTATCCGAACTCCAGTCAACCGAACTTCCAATTATACGAACAACCTATTTCTCTCAAAAAAATTTTTATCCGAACAACCTATTTCTCTCAAAAAAAATTTTTTTAATGATGATGAGATTGAGGATGAGATTTAAGATGTAAAATAAATTGAAGAAATGAAAACGAATGCCCTGAAAATGACCCAAATCCATCGCATAACGAAGCCTTTGAGTGTTTGGAAACAGCTATGAAATGGCTTGAATGGCAGAAGAACTCTGATCCTATTCAAATAACGTATTTAAGAAGAATTCGAGATATGGCAACATTGGAAAGAACGTCTTATTTGAAGCAAGCAACAATCGAAAGCTATTTTGTTTAAATTATAATCTCTGGAGTTCAGAAAATGATAAAAAGAGAAAAAGAAAATTTTAAATGATAAAAAAGTAAACAAAAAGACAGTTTTTAAACACGCTAGCACTAACTGGCGCTACCAGTCCTAAGCCTGGATAAAGTGTGAAGGTATTAGTATAGTGAGAAACACCCCTTAAATTGTCTGTCCATTTATCCGAACTTTCGCTTATTCGAACTAGGTTCGGTCCCGACTTGTTAGGATAATCGGCGCTCTACTGTATAAGATATATTAAGGGGAATCAGGTAAATATTCCGTTTAAACCAGGATTCCGTTACAGCTGAGTATTAGAAAATAAATTTGCTAGCTAGCAGATTTTATAAAAGATTATATTTTACCTTACAGTCTTTTTTTAGTTTTATATTATTATAGTTAATGATAAATTTTCGCGTTTTCTTACAGTTACAAAAACTACCTTTACGTTACATTTGAGAACCCACATTAGAAACGGCAAAAAATGTAAGCACTAATGTTAAGTCTACGGGAGCGTTATTTTCAAATATCTCGCTTACTCTTTAATATTTTAAAATGAATTTTTTTTTCATAGGATAGTTGAGGAGGATCTATAACCGGGCTAACATATACTTTTTCGATTTTGGTTTCAGATATTTAAAAAAAAATTACTTTTTCCTTCGGAACCGGTTGGAATCCGTTCTGAAATTAATACTATCCTAATATTAAAAAAAATTAAAAACAAAATCGAAAAAGTAAAAACTATTCTGGTTTTCGATCGTAATTAGCTATCCAATGCAGAAAAAACAAAAAAAATCTATTAAAATAAAGCGAGAAATTTGAAATTAACGCCCCCATAGACTTAAAATTAGCGTTTTTATTTATTCCCGTGTCTGAAGTGGGCTCTTAAAGAAAGATGTGTAATACAGGACAAATTTCGCATTTTCTGCGGCTGTTAAAGGTGTACTTTTTCGTTAAAAATAATAAATATTAAAAGTAATAAATATTAACAATATTCCTTTAAATTTTCAAACAAATTGATCAAAACTTTCAAAGTAAACATTCTTTAATACTTACTAACTTTTTGTTTATCCTCTGTTTATGTTAGTTTGTTTATGTTTGTTGTTGTTGTTTGTTACTTTATGTGTTATATTTGTTTGTATGTTGTTGTGTTTTTGTTTGTTATATTAACTAAGTTTTTGTTAAATCTTAGTAAATTTAAATTGTTCAAATTACTGAAAAATGAAAATGATAAAGTCATCAATGGATGTTCTTAGGCTTGTTTTAACGGCATGAAAAATATGATAAAATTTAATATAATAAGAAAACGAATAATGCAGATGAAAGTAAACTTTCAGCAATTCCTACCAATTAACTGCAGTATATTTGCATTATTTTGTACAGCCCTTGCATCCGAACAAGTTTATATACACGGCACATGGTAATGGTAAGATCAAAATTATTGCAGTATAAACATGCTGTAAACAACTGAAATCGTACTTCCAGAAATTATTATTCATACGCGTGCGCATGCATCCAGTTCTTTGAATAGCCTTGTATATTATTATATTTATATTTTACAAACACATCTTTCTAAATATAGTTGAACGTGAAAATGTAGAATTTAATTAAAAAAAAAGCAATTCACTCTCATTATCAGCAATTCTTCCTAGTTCTTTTGCGTAGCCCTATACATGCTCTATAGAGATCATATATATAATCTAGGATGCAGAAATTTAGTTAAAAAAGGATATCATAGCTGAAAACTCACTTTTAGCAATCGTCCCTAATAGACAATACTTCGTATAGAGTATTGTATCTAGCAACTTTTATGTGCCCCTGTAAATGAAATAAAATGTGATTCACATCATATTCTAATGTAAGCATCTTGTAGTAAACCTCAGTAACATATATGAATTCCATCTTGTTTAAAATATTGAAACATAACTAAAACACGCTACAAGCAGTTTTTTCTGTAATGAAACTGAACTCTTTTCTGTGACCCTGTAAATGAATGAAAAATGCTTTGCAACCCCTTCAGGAAGTATGTTTTATTGCACCTCATAAATTCATATCAATTGCATTATGTTCGTAACATTAAAATACGCCGCAAAGGTTTTTTCTTCATAGTTCATAATATAGCGAAATGTACTTTTGAATTCCCCTGTACACGTATCTGTGCACTTCAATAAGGTGCATAAATTTTATGTTTAAATTGTTTTACATCATTAAAATACACCGCAAATGATTTTTCCCACATAGGCCATAATATAAAAGAATGCTTTTCAATGTCTATGTAAGTGAAGTATAAATTATTACAAGCTTCATTATCAATGTCATTTATGACATGATAAACATCAACAACGTATTTCTATTACATCACAATCCGAGTATATGTACGCTAGTTAGAGTACTGACAGACGAGCAGTCAAGCCCCACTCATAAACATTTTTCAACTATGTTGGAGAGTGCTAAACATCTGAGTACCCGTCCAAACGTTTTGTGTTGGATATATAAATAGAAAATATAGAGGGCTTAGAGAAAAACGCGGGGCCTGGTAATAATTAAAATTCCACCCCCTCAACTAAAAACATGACACTATAAAACCTGCTAAGACGGAAACATAAACAATGTGTACGAAATACCGTTTTAGGTGGGTTGTTTCCGTCTTTACAGATACAATTGTAAGATATTTTTAGGGGAATCATGAAGCTATTCCGTTTAAACCAGGATTCTGTTACAGTTACGCATTGCAAAACAAATTTGCCAGCTGACAGACTTTTATAAATTGCGATATTTTACCTTACAGTCTCATTATTTTTAGATTTACATTCTTATAGTTAATGATAAATTTTCGCGTTTCCTAAACGTTACAAACAGTTCCTTTACGTTACATTTGAGAACCCACACTAGTAACTAGGAAAAAATGAAAGCGCTAATGTTAAGTCTATGGGAGAGTTTAATTATGTTATTTTAAAGTGAATTTTTTGCATAAGATAGCTGAGAACGCTCGATAACCGGGCTAGTTTTTATTTTTTCAATTTTGGTTTCAGATATATATTTTTTAATTACTTTTACTTTCATAACCGGTTGGAATCCGTTCTGAAATTTAAACTATCCTAACATAAAAAAACTATAACTAAAATCGAAAAAGTAAAAACTAGTCTGGTTGTCGATCATCCTCAGCAATCCTATGCAAAAAAAAAATCATTCAAATATATTAAAATCAAAGCGAGAAATTTGAAAATGACGCCCCCAAGGGCTTAAAATTAGCGTTTTCATTTCTTCCCGTGTCTGAAATAGGCGTGCATGCATCGAATTCTTTGAACAGACTTGTATATTATTATATTTGAATTTTCCAAACATATCTTTCTAAATATAGTTGAACTTGAAAATAAAATTAATCAATTCACTCTCATTCGCAACAATTCTTCCTAGTTCTTTTGTGTAGCCCTATATATAGTCTATAGATTAATCAAGTATACAGAAATTTAGTTAAAAATGTATATCATAGCTGAAAACTCACTTTCAGCAATCATCACTAATAGACAATACTCATATACATCATTGTATCCAATATCTTTTATGTGCCCCTGTAAATGAAATAAAATGTGATGCACATCATATTTTAATGTAAGCATCTTGTAGTAAACCTCAGTAAGGTATATTAGTTCCATCTTGTTTAAAATCGTGAAACATAGCTACAACACATGCTGCAAGCACTTTTTTCTGTAATAAAGATGAACTCTTTTCTGTGACCCTGTAAATGAGTGATAGATGCTTTGCAACCCCTTCAGAAAGCATTTTTTCACCTTATAAATTCATATCAATTTCATTATGTTGCAACAGAGAAACGTTATTAAAATACGCCGCAAACGTTTTTTTCTTCATAGTCCATAATATAACGAAATCCACTTTTGAATTCCCCTGTACACGTACCTGTGCACTTCAATAAGGTGCATAAATTTTATGTTTAAAATTGTTTTACATTATTAAAATACGTCGCAAATGATTTTTCCCACATAGGCCATAATATAAAAGAAAACTTTTGAATGTCCATATAAGTGAAGTATAAATTATTATAAAATAATACGTATTACAAAATAAATTTTCTAGCTAGCAGACTTTTATAAAATGCTATATTTGACCTTACATCTCATTATTTTTAGTTTTACATTATTAAAGTTAATGATAAATTTTAGCGTTTCCTTGAAGTTACAAAGAATATCTTTATGTTACCTTTGAGAATTCGCACTTGTTACGAGAACAAAATGTAAGCTCTAACGTTAAGTATATGGGAGAGTTATTTTCAAATATTTAACTTCCTTTTTAATATTTTTAAATGATTTTTTTTGCATAGGATGGCTGAGGATGATCTACAACCGGGCTAGTTTTTACCCTTTCGATTTTAATTTCAGATATTAAAAAAAAATTACCTTTACTTTCGGAACCGAGGTGAATCTGTTCTGAAATTGAAACTAACCTAATATATATATATTAAAAATACTATAACCAAAATCTAAAAAGTAAAACAGGGTTTGTACGGTCCTTGAAAGTCCTTAAAAGTGCTTACAGTTTTCAAAGGAAATTTTTGGTGCTTAAAAGTACTTATTTTCATGCAAAATCGGAAAAAAGTCCTTAAAAGTGCTTAATTTTACTCTCATATTAATTCTTAATCAAAGGTGAAACTCTTCTGCATTTCTTTTAATTTCTGATTTAAAAAAAAAAAAATCTTAATCCCGCCTTGCCTCCCCTTCTGAAATTTTACTTTCCCCTTTGTAATATCAAATTTAAAAACTTCATTTTTTTAACCTTTTTCTACTCTCAGGGATGTAAGACCTGCGCCAGACGAAGCCAAAATTTGCGCAAAGCTGCTACAAAAGAGCTATTTTTTTTTCCATTTTGCGCCAAACCTACACCAAAACGTACTTAGTGCCAAGATGAAATTTAGCAGGATTTCGTCGATCCAAGAAACAAACAAAAAAAAAAATCAATTTTTTCTATGCCGCCAATTGCGTCAAAAAAAAAAGCAAAAATCCGCGGTCAAAAGATCTCGAAAAACACGCGATGTTTGTCAAATGATCACAAAAAAAACGTGAATTTTGTCAAAGGATCGCTAATTTCGTCAAAAACGAACAAAACGCGGTCAAAAGATCGTAAAAACGATAATTTTGTTAAAAGATAGCGAAAAAAACGCGCAAATTTCATCAAAAGGTCGCAAAAACCCATAAATTTCGTCAAATGATCGCGAAAAACACGCAAATTTCGTCAAAAAATCGCGAAAAACACAAGAATTTCGTCAAAATATCACGAATAACATGCGAATTTCGTCAAATGATCGCGAAAAAAACGTGCATTTTGTCAAAGGATAGCTGACTTCGTAAAAAAACGAACAAAACGGGGTCAAAAGATTGTGAAAAAACGCGAATTTCGTTAAAAGATCGCGAAAAATACGTGAATTTTGTCAAAAGATCGCGAAAAATACGCAAATTTCGTCAAAAGATTGCCAAAAATACGCAAATTTCGTCAAAAAATTGCCAAAATACGCAAATTTCGTCAAAAGATCGCGAGAAACACGTGAATTTTGTCAAACGATCGCGAAAACATGCGAATTTTGTCATAGCAAAAAAAAAAAAAAAAAAAAAATACGTTAATTTTGTCAAAAGATTACCAATTCTAAAAATGAACAAAACGGGGTCAAAAGATTGTGAAAAAAAGCAAATTTCGTTAAAAGATCTTGAAAAAACCCACAAATTTCATCAAAAGGTCACAAAAAACCGCAAATTTTGTCAAAAGATTAAAAAAAACCACGCTAATTTCGTCAAAAGATCGCGAAAAATACACGAATTTCGCTATAAGATCGCGAAAAATATGCGAATTTCGCCAAAAGATCGCGAAAAATACGCAAATTCGTCAAAAGATCGCGAGAAACACGCGAATTTCGTCAAACGATCGCGAAAAACATGCGAATTTTGTTATAGCGAAAAAAACCCCGTTAATTTTGTCAAAGGATTACCAATTACTTCTAAAAACGAATTAAACGGTGTCAAAAGATTGTGAAAAAACGCAAATTTCGTTAAAAAATTCGAAAAACTTCACAAATTTCATCGAAAGGTCACATAAAATCGTAAATTTTATCAAAAGATTAAAAACAACCACGCTAATTTCGTCAAAAAATAGCGAACAGCACGCTGATTTCAACAAAGGATCGCAAAAAATACGCGAATTTTGTCAAAACATCGCGAAATATACGCGAATTTTGTCAAACGATAGCGAAAAATACGCTAATTTCGCCAAAAGATCGCGAGAATTACGCTAATTTCGATAAAAGATCGCAAGAAATATGCAAATTTCATCAAAAGATCGCGAAAATACGCAATTTTCTTTTTATTAGCATTAGAATTTCAATTTGCGCCAAAAACAGCTTTTATTGCTACAAAATTAATTTTTGCTGCTACAAAAAAAGGATTTTACTGCTACAAAATCAGATTTTTGCTGCTAAAAAAATAGATTTTACTGCTCCAAAATTCGATTTTTGCTGCTACAAAACGGCTTTAGTGTACTTTCATCCCTGTGTTTGTCAAATGATCACGGAAAAACGTGAATTTTGTCAAAGGATCGCTAATTTCGTCAAAAACGAACAAAACTCGGTCAAAAGATCGTAAAAACGATAATTTTGTTAAAAAATGGCGAAAAAACCCCGTAAATTTCATCAAAAGGTCGCAAAAAACACACGAATTTCGTTAAAATATCGCGAAAAACACAAGAATTTCGTCAAAATAGCGCGAATAACACGTCAATTTCGTCAAAGGATCGCGAAAAAAATGTGCATTTTGTCAAAGGATAGCTGACTTCGTCAATAAACGAACAAAACGGGGTCAAAAGATTGTGAAAAAACGCGAATTTCGTTAAAAGATCGCGAAAAATACGCGAATTTTGTCAAAAGATCGCGAAAAATATGCATATTTCGTGAAAAGATTGCCAGAAATACGCAAGTTTCGTCAAAAGATCTCCAAAAATACGCAAATTTCGTCAAAAGATCGCGACAAACACGCGAATTTTGTCATAGCGAAAAAAAAAACTTTTCTTGTAAATTTTTCGTAAGGTAAATAAATAAGTCATCTAATAAACTCCCTCCCTAAAAAATTTAAAAAAAATGTGCTTGTTACTTTCCCCCTTCAACTTATAAAGTTTAAAATCTTAAAAATCATTGCTTTTTTTAAAACTTTTTCTGCTCCATTAGTTAATTTATTGTAACAATAAATAATCGATCATACAGTTTTATTCCCCCCCCCCCCCCCTCCAAGTCTTTAAGTTAATTATAAGTCTGTTAAACAACCCCCCCCCCCCAATAATTAAAGAAAATTATGTTTCTCCTCTTTGTTTATCTTTACAATAAGAAAGTATTTGATTCGGGAAAATTTTCGACCGATTTACACGTTTTAGGGGTTAGATATCCTGAAAAACATGTTTTTACAAAATGAGTCTGTGACCCTGTTTGTCTGTATGTGACACAAATTTTGTGGGTGGTGTATCTCAAGAACTAATGCACAAAACTTAATAAAAATTTATATTCAGTTAACCCTCGATATAAATTAGTGTTGATTAGTTTTTGATGTAAATCGCCCAACAGGTGGTGCTGCTATGCTGCATTTTTCATGATTTACGCCATAGCTATATCTCAAGAACTAAAGCACGAATTTTCATCAAACTTCAGATTCAGGTATACCTTGCTAATTATAGGTGCTGATTATGGTTTGGTGTTAATCCCCTAACAGATGGCGCTGCTATGCTGCATTTTTCACTATTTCTGTAATACCTATATCGCAAGAACTAATGCACGTATTTTCATCAAACTTCAGATTCAGTTAGATGTTTACATAAGTTGTTGCTGATTAGGTTTTGGTGTAAATCACCCTACAGGTGTCGCTGCTATGCTATATTTTGCAGGATTTGCACGGTTTTAACAATAGTTGTATCTCAAGAACTAATGCACGTAATTTCATATCTTTAGAATGCTTATGAGGAGCATAGACCATTTAATTTTGGCACTCTGATAATGAATTTGTAGTATTAACATGTATTAGATAGAAGAAAGTTTTGGGATTGGCACATCTGACTAGTTTTTTCTTCTGCTGTATGTTATTTTAAAATTTTCCAAATTTCTACTGCCACATGGTGAAATTCCCCCCCCCCCCTTCCCATCCATTTGAATATTTAAAACTTTTACAAAAATGAAAGAAACCCTTTATTAAAAAATGCATGTTATAATTTATTAGTTTATTTAATTTGAAGGTCCTTAATTTTTTTTGGTTTTGGTCCTTGAAAGTCCTTAAAAATACTTGATTTTTATTTAAAGAAATGTGTACGAACCCTGTAAAAGCTTGCCTGGTTGTAGAGCGTCATCAGCTATCCTATGCAAAAAACTTCATTCAATAATTTTAAAATCAAAGCGAGAAATTTTAAAATAACGCCCCCATAGACTTAACATTAACGTTTTACTTTCTTCCCGTTTCTGAAGTGGGCTCTTAAAAAAAGATGTGTTACACAGGACAAATTTCGTTCTGCGATTGTTAAAGGTGTACTGTTCCCTTAAAAATAATAAATATTAAAGTAATGAATATTAAAAATATTTCTTCAAAGTTTTGAACAAGTTGATCTATAATTTTAAAGTTAACAATCTTTAAAACTTTCTAACTTTAAATCCTACTGATTTTTAATAAAAAAAAAAAACTTTTTCGAACTTAAAATGTTAAATTGACGAATATTTTATACATATACAAGAATGGGAGACTTGAAACCGTGTCTCCTGGCCAGGCCACAAACATGTTCTAGCAAATTATGACTTCGTAATTTTATTATTTGTTAACTATTTTAACTTAAAAAATACTTTAAAAAGAATGCGTCTATTTTTTTTACCGTTTACTTAATAAACTATCTGTATCCCCTGGTAACTTGGTAAAAGTTGTACCTCTCACTGTACCGTTCAGAAATTGTGTATATACAAACGAAATGCATATTTTCCTTCGTTATTCATAGAAATATAGAATTTGAAATATTTCATTCTTTCAAGAGTATTTTGTTGAAATTAAACAATAATCGTAGAAAAAAATAAATGCAAGGTTTGAAATAGGAGTGATCTATTTTAACACGATACAATAATCCAATCACAATTAAATCGTTTCCATTTGCTAAAGTGTTTGGATACTAGCCAATCATATTTTTAATAGGCGTGGTTTTCATCGTCTTGGTAGAGGCGGAGAGCATAACATTACGAGGCCGTTTTTGACACATTATTCATCAAAATCTTTGCAAATTTTGCTCAGCCTAATTGTAGTAGAACTATTGAAAGCATGTTATTGGAAAGCTTAAACTCTATATTTTCGTTGTTATTAAAAAAATTTTCCTGAATTTTGCTGATATGAATGTTATAAGACTAAAAAGGACACAACACCTCGAATTTCACTGGATCCTAAATTGACAGGATCCTGAGAATTAAACTACAACAAAAATTGGAAAAGTAGAAAATAGCCCGTAAACAGATAGTCCTCAGTTATCCTGTGCAAAAAAAATCATTTAAAAATATTAAAAATCAAGCAAGATATTTGAAAACATTGCTCCCATAGACTTAGCATTAGCGTTCGAACTTCAAGCCGTGACTAGTGTGGCCTCTTAAGGGAACAAAAAATTGCTTCCATTACTTATTATCATGTGACTTTCACACCATAAGTTAAGGCATCATTTCTTCTTTTCTTTTTTTTAGCTCTTATTCAAATTGATTTCACTTACTTTTTATTGAATGTCACTTATTTAGTAAGTTTGCTTTCATTTAGCGGTTCTGCCATCTATTGAAAAATTTCTTAACTAATAGCGCACTAGTTTTTCTTAAATTAAAGTATATATTTTAATATTTTTTTTATGCGTTTAATTTGTAGTCAGAAATTAGTTATTTACATGCCACATATAAGAAATAATGCATGCCAATTGCATGTCACAGATAAGCAGTGGCGTGGCGTCCGGTCATCGCTGGATGCGGCGATGACCAAGCAATATTTTAAAACTCTTAATAAGCTTTTAAAACTCTACGATCCAGTTTTAGCAGAGCATTTGGAGTTCATGTATAAGTGAAGGTAAGATTTAAAGTTTCTTTTTTGAACATTCAACCATTGAATTTTAGAGTTAATAATTTTTCACCACAAACTTAAATAATTGCGATGACCACCGAAAAATTTCACGCCACGCCACTGCAGATAAGCAATGCTGCTTTTAATCTCAAAATATTCTGAACAGATTCTCTTTAAAAATATATATATATATATATATATATATATATATATACTTCCATTACTTATTATATACAATCATGTATTTTTCACACCATAAGTTAAGGAATTCGTTCTCTCTCTTTTTTTTAATTGAATATTACTTATTTTATTGGTTGTGACAACTTGGGAAATTTGAGCCCATTGATTGAAAATTCTAATTTCAGAGAACAGTTTTTCTTTTTTTTTTTCTTTTTTTGGCTTTCAAAAATTTTTATACATCATTCAAGCTGGAAATTTTGCGATTCAAGTTTGGACATTTTTGAGTTCTTCCTTCTAAAAGAGATCTTTTAGCTATGCCTCTGTGCAAGGTTTTTTTTTTCAAACCATAAATCGTATCCTTTGTTTACATGCACTGTTCACATTAGATTGGCCGAATATTATAATACTTTTTTATAGAAGAATGCATTATGATGAACACAGAAATGAATAAAATTAGAAATAATTGATTTTCTCCTCCTCAGTTGCAGTTGTTCTAATTTAATAATTTAGAACTTATAAATTTTCTTACTTATTAAGGTCTTTTTATTTCTTCAGTTTTATGTTCTTTAAACTTTCCCTAGTTAGAACAAATAGATCCAGAACGTATTTTACATTATTGAAAAAATGTTCTAGATGTATTAATTAGAATAATCTAATATTTGTCAAAAAATGGTATAATAAACTTATTCTTTAATTAAATGCTAAATATTTCGAATTTTAATTACATAATTCAATTACAATTGATAAATAACAAAATGAAAAAGTTTTAAATTATTTTTTATTAATATTGCATAACTTATAAAAATATTTATTCGTTTTCTCATAAATTTTATCGAAAGTAAATAAAGGAATTGGAAAAATATAATAACATTAAATGAAATCTATATATAAATATAAATGCAATTAAATAGATCTTCTGTTCATTAAAAATTTATGTGACTTGTACTATATGAATACTTATTCTATGACATTTTTAACACATTTAACATGATCAATAAAATTCAGAGATATTTCCATTTAGCCATCAAGAGAATTATTTCAACCTTATAGTATTTTACATAAATGACAAAAAAAAAAAAAAAAAAAAAATCTTTAAATTAACTATTAGAAAATACCATTTAAAAATTACCGAATATTAAGTATATTCTGTCGTGATTATTTTTAACATAAATGATAATTTTACTATTTGATGATCAAGTTAAAATAAGATTTTTTCCCCCATTTATGTAAAATTCTATGTATATAAAGCTTTTAATTGTGTCATTATTTATAATTTTTAGCAATATATCATTTTATTAAATTCGGTATTCGGCCAAATATTCATTTGAACTTGTAACAAATATTAAGTATTCGGTGATTCATTTGAACTTGTAACAAATATTAAGTATTCGGTGCATCTTTGATATTTAATATTTTTATTACATTTTGTTTCCTGTAGCTTGAATGATGGCATTCATAATCACGAGAAAAGGCAAATCTAGAAGGTTTTTTTCTGACGCGATTTTCGCAAATTCCAGGACGTATTTGTAGTGCTCTGAAAATCAGTCAGCCACTTTTGAAAGTCCTGTTCACCAGATAATTTCATTCTTAATGAACAAGAGCATTTTTTTTTCGGTAACATACGCACTTTCAGTAAATTTAAAGTCGAAAATAGGTGTCAAAAGATTTATTATATCACCGACGAGATTTTAAAAATCATTTCTCATTTCTGCCATAATGCAAACGTAAACAAAACAAAATCGGTTGCCGGTAGTGACGAGTTTCATTCAACCAATCAGAGAACAGTATTTCTTGCGGTCGCCTTGTGAATGTGCATTTCTGAAATACGCGTCCCGGCTCGGTACAGAAAACATTAATTAGGTCTAGTCAGGCCTTATTTATGTTTTGCCAAAATGATGCCAAAGCTGACGTTTGTAACAGATTTTTTTAAAGCGTGGCAAAAGATCATTATGAGGTAGCAATTGATTATAATTTTATATGTAATACATTTATCAGAAAATTAATAAAGTCTATTGGATTCAAAGCACTTCATTCCTTATGCCTGCTGATTTCATGCTTCTGGATTAAGAAAATGTCTACTTAAATGTGTCAGAAAATTTACCATTCCTAAGAGGAGTAAAAATATTTTTTAAGAACAAGTGTTTTTTTTTTTTGTTGTTGTTGTTGTTTTCTTTTTTTCATAAACCTGGCATTTAATTCGAAATTAGAAATTTATTTAGTTATTTCAAATCTTAATCCGTGTATGGTATATTTGATAATTTTGATGATATGTGACAGAAAAATGCACAATATAAGAATAGGAGGATTTGGATTTTATTTTTTCTTTTCTTTTATTTATTTCTCTTTTTTCATAAATATTTATCCAAGTAAAAACGTAAGATAAAATAAGAAAATTAATAAAAATTAAATAAAAATATATGAGAGAATTGGTTGATTAGCAGTTTTTATTTTCTCTGGTAATTAGAATAAGGATAACTGTTGCAGATTACTTCAATGAGAAAATTTCAACTGTCTGTCCCCCAAAGCGCCAAAGCAGATCAAAGGACCAAAACAAACTACAGAGAACGACGAAAACATTTAGTAGACAATGTTGCATAAAGCCGGACAGAAGAATTTTTTTACTTGGAACTTTTTTACAGAACGTTTTTACTTGGATTTATAGAAAAAAGAGAAAGAAATAAAAGAAAAAAATCCAAAGCCTCCTATTCTTATATTGTGCATTTTTCTTTCACATATGATCAAAATTATCAAATACACCATACACGGATTCAGATTTGAAATAACTAAACAGTTTTCTAACTTCGTATTAATAGCCACGTTTATGAAAAAAAAACACTTGTTCTTGAAAAATAGTTTTACTTCTCTCAAGAATGTTAAATTTTCTGACACATTTAAGTAGACATTTTTTTATCCAGAAGTATGTAATCAGCAGGCATGACCGCATGAGGTATGAAGTGCTTTGAAATCAAATACCACTTTTAAATTTTCTAATAAATGTATTACATATTAAGTTATAATCAATCGCTATTTCATAATGATCTTTTGCCTATTGTCATGTTTAAAAAAAATCTGTTCCAAACGTCAACTTTGGCACCATTTTCTGAAAGACCAGTTACCTTTATAGGAAAAAAGAGAAACGCTATTCGTTTACGAATAAGAAAGAATATCTGCAAATTTCGTGCATTTAAAAATGAAAATTTCTTCACGAAAGTGTAAAAAAAGATACAAGTTACGATTTCAGATCAGCTTTAAATAGTTTTTAAAAACCACAAAATGTGGCTAATCAAACATGCACTTTATTTGTAGAATATTTTTTCTGTTGAATTTTTAAGCTGGAACTCGTAATATAGAAAGTTATCAGAATTGAAATAGTCAAATATCATGTTGAGCAATTGAGCATAAGTATAAAAAATAAATAAATATTATTTTAATTTGCAATAATAAAAAAAAGAGTCTTGAACACAAAAAGATTTTTTTTCGATGGAGAAGGGGAAGGAGAGAGGGAGTAGACAGTGTGGAAAATTACTTTGTGTTCTGCAAAATTACTTTGCTTGCATTTTTTTGTGAGCTGTAGCGTTGATTTTGTTACATGAATTAGCCTGATTGAAGTCAAAGGATTTTTTTAAATCAATTTAAATTAACTTTGAGATCCCTTCATTTCAGAAAACAAAGAAAAAAATGGCTTTCAGTTTTTGCAGCAGGATGTAAATGTATGTCTCAATACGCCAATTAGAAGAAAGATTAATGTTTTATCATCAATGCACTTGCTTTATATATCAATATAACTGATGATTTTAAAACAAGTTCAAAAACATAAATAAAAAATATATTTTCGAACTGAATGACAAGAACCAGTGTTGCAGTCGTAAAAAAACAAAGGCTAAAGTCATGAACATTCATGGATACAGTATACGCCAATACTTTATTTGAGAAGCAGAGGGTATGCGGAGCTTCTTAAAAAAATCCAGAGAGAGGGTATACGGCGTATATCTCCGTATACCCTCCACTACTACGTGACAAAAACAGATCCAGATCTTAAAACATATCGTCATATATTAAGTTACAAAGGAAAAAATCCAATATTTTATAGTTCTCTATCTTATATTAGTTTTCTTTAAAGCGGTTCTCGAGCTTCCTACTGAACAACGCAAAATTTTCTGACACATTTTCTGTCTCATTTTAAGCATATTGGCAGGCTTGACTGTTGAAGCGGAATACAATGGAAACTAGTTTTAATTTTTTTTTTTTTTTTTTATAAAATTACTTATCACGTTATGAGCAAATGTTGTCACATGACGACAAGTTTTTTGCCTTTCTCGAGCTGCCGTGTCTGAAATTAGGTTCAAAACGCCAACTTTGATAAAATTTTCTGAAAAATCTTTTGCGTTTACCAAAAAATGGAAAACGTCTTTCGACTACATAGTTTCTGAATAACAACACCTGCCAATTTCCGAACAAAAATGAATTCAGAAATGTCTCAGAAAGCAGCTCTTCTCACTTGAGAACACCCTTAAGGATTTTTTTTCCCGAGTTTTTCAAGAAACTTTTAGTTTTTCGAAGATACAATATACCATTATACAGGGTGATTCATAAAAGATGGGCAGAACTTTAAGGGGTTATAGTACACTTAAAGACAAATAATATTAAATAGGAGACTAAGGGTCCCAGACGTATTCCCAAGGAGATAGGGGGCATTAAAGTTTAGGGTCCGAAATTTCAAATGATTATAAAACATGGAAAAATTGGTCGATTCGTTTGCGGTTTTTGCAAAAAATTTTCTTTATGCCAGTATTTTCTTGAAATAAAATTTTAAAGTTCAATTTCAAAAAATGCCGATAGGGGGCGCTTTAGACTTTGGAGTAACAAACATCTATTTTTTAACGTTATTTTTTGTATTTCTTTAAATGATTTCGAAATCTTAGACTTAAACTTAAATTTTGATCTAAAAATCTGAGTCCTAACGAGTAGTTAAGTAGCATAAACTGAAATTTGAAATTTGAAACCCTTCTCCCCCCAGAACAAAAATCAGTTATTCCCGATCTTTGTGTCGTAGATTAGGCTCTAACTACTGCCGCGTTTTGCTAAAATTATTCTTTATGTCAGTATTTTCTTGAAAATAAATTTTAAAGAAAATTTTCAAAAAATTCCGATAGAGGGCGCTTTAGACTTTGGAGTAACGAACAACTATTTTATACCGTTATTTTTTGTGTCTCATTAAATGCTTTCTAAAGCTTAGACTTAAACTTAAATTTTCAGCTCAAAATCTGAATCGCTGAGCGTGGTTCAGTAGCGAGGGGAGGGGGTTCAAATTTCAACTTCTGAACATAGTTCAGTTTGCACTACTTAACCATGCCCAACGATTCTGTGCTGTGATACGAGGCAAAAATACAACTTTCGTCAAGGACTGCATAGTCGGAATTCACTCATAAAGGCACTGGCACAGTTGGAAACGTCGCTCATGCAAACGTTAAAGCTCCATTCCTGACGCTAGTCACCGGGTGAAGAAGGAAACAGAAAGTATGCAAATGTCAAATGGGGAAGAAGAAGAACACGTATGCAAAATTTCGACACGATTCAGGCATAAAAACCACTGAACGGTGAGTCAAGTGTAAGTCGCTGTAGTAATGAATCGGAAGATGGTGCCCTTCACGAATAAGGAAAAGGCTGAGGTGCATTTAATTTACGGAGCGGCAGATGGAAATGGTGCAGAGGCACAACGAATGTACGGAGAGCGATTTCCCAACAGGCGGTTGCCTAACCGCAAAACTTTCGAGCGCTTGCACAGACAGTTGTGTGAGACGGGATCATTTCTCGCTTCCCGGTCGAATGCAGGTCGTGCAAAAAAGGACGAATCAGTAGTTGTTGCAGAAGCCATTCTGGATGTAGTAGCGGCGCAGCCAAGTACAAGTACACGAACAGTGGCTAGGCAGGTGGATACCTCACAGTCCATGACTTGGAGGGTACTGAAGGATGAACATTTGCTCCCGTTTCATGTGCAACGAGTCCAGAAACTGTCTCCAGGGGATTATCCAAATCGTATTGAATTCGCCCGCTGGTTTCTGCAGCAGAACGCGCTAAATCCACATTTTGGACGAACTGTGCTTTTCACCGATGAATGTACCTTCACACGTGAAGGTACATTTAACACACACAATGCACATGTATGGGAGGATGTCAATCCACATGCTACGTATCTACATGCTCATCAGAGACGCTTTTCCATCAATGTTTGGGCAGGAATCCTCGGAGACCACCTAATCGGACCGTACCTTCTTCCTGAACGCCTCAACGGTAAAACATACCTCACATTTCTGCAACATGTGCTGCCAGACCTGTTAAACGTTGTTCCTCCACGCATCCGGCGGGTCATGTGGTTCCAGCACGATGGAGCGCCAGCCCATTACGTACGAGACGTCCGCAACTATCTGGACATCACATTTCCGAACAGATGGATTGGTCGAGGTGGTCCTGTTGCTTGGCCTGCTCGCTCGCCAGATCTTTCACCCCTCGATTTCTTTTTTTGGGGACGATTGAAGGCTCTTATGTATGAGACACCCATCGAATCCCCCGAGGAACTGGTCGCCAGACTTTCCGCCGCTGTAGGGGAAGTGCTCGAAAAGCCTGATGTTTTCGCGAATGTTCGCCGTTCCATTCTTCGCCGTTGTTCTGCGTGCATAACCTCTGGTGGTCACAATTTTGAACATTTATTGTAATTACATGTTAATAAATATGCTTTGGTAACATAATCCTAATTTGTGTCTTTTTACCTCGTATCACAGCACACAATGTGTGGACATGGTAAACTGAACTGTGCTCAGGAGTAGAAATTTCAAACCCCTCTCCCCAGAAACTTAACCACGTCTAACGATTCAGATTTTGGGCTGAAAATTTAAGTCTAAGCTTTAGAAAGCATTTAATGAGACACAAAAAATAACGGTATAAAATAGTTGTTCGTTACTCCAAAGTCTAAAGCGCCCTCTATCGGAATTTTTTGAAAATTTTCTTTAAAATTTATTTTCAAGAAAATACTGACATAAAGAATAATTTTAGCAAAACGCGGCAGTAGTTAGAGCCTAATCTACGACACAAAGATCGGGAATAACTGATTTTTGTTCTGGGGAGAGAAGGGTTTCAAATTTCAAATTTCAGTTTACGTTACTTAACTACTCGTTAGGACTCAGATTTTTAGATCAAAATTTAAGTTTAAGTCTAAGCTTTCGAAATCATTTAAAGAAATACAAAAAATAACGTTAAAAAATAGTTGTTTGTTACTCCAAAGTCTAAAGCGCCCCCTATCGGCATTTTTTGAAATTGAACTTTAAAATTTTATTTCAAGAAAATACTGGCATAAAGAAAATTTTTTGCAAAAACCGCAAACGAATCGACCAATTTTTCCATGTTTTATAATCATTTGAAATTTCGGACCCTAAACTTTAATGCCCCCTATCTCCTTGGGAATACGTCTGGGACCCTTAGTCTCCTATTTAATATTATTTGTCTTTAAGTGTACTATAACCCCTTAAAGTTCTGCCCATCTTTTATGAATCACCCTGTATATAGTAACTAATAGGGATGTACCGAATATTCGGTATCTATTCTGTATTCGGCCTTTTCGGCCATGTTACCGAATATTCCGTGAGGCCGAATATCAAGATATTCGGCCAAACCGAATACTTAAAAAAAACTTTTAAAACATTTTTAAAAATCTTACACAATTTCTACTTTTAGCTGTCAACTTATAAAGATGTTCATAAAAATTAGAAACAGAATCATATTTAAGTAAAAGAGAATGTTTTTACATTATTTGCTTTTTGTAAAGTATTACTTAAGAAAATTAACCATAATGGAGATTTTCATAGGAATTAATAATGTAAAAATGCAAGTTCCTGAACCTTTTCTAGTAAATAATCGGTTTCTTGCTTTTTCACACAAAACTGCGCTTCTAATCGAAACAGAAAACTTTCAGGGTTGATAATACACATCAAGAAAGACAATTTTTGCTCAGAAAACCACAATCGCAATCCACTTATTCAGTTATAAATAAAGTGTATCTCATCTCATTCGAGGTCAAACTTGGATTTTCATTTGTTAACCCTAACGAAGATATCATAGCTATATTTTTAACAAACTTGCTTTGATTTCTGCGAAATATAATATTATGATGAGAAGTGCTGGAAATTGCTCCTTTTCATATTTAAACAACTATGAGGTAGACATTCCTTTATTCAGAATGCAATTTATAGTATTTTTACTGTGTCACTGGCCAAAATTCAATCATTTTCAATGATATCATCACATTTAATACAAACTAAATTAATGTGAAACAAATCTTGCTAAAATATCTTCATTTACTGATAAAGTTGTGAACGAAAATTCAGTTTCGGCTTGTAGTTGCGCACCCAGAATTTTTGACTGAATATATTGTAATTTTAATGAAATAAATGGAGTGAGGTGTTGTTTTTTGTTTAAAATTTTTTTGTCTTGACCATATTATCTCTGTTTTTTACAATTTTTTAGGAACAATGTGTATGTTTACAATCTCTGAAAATAATCGCCCATTCGAAACACTGATCTAAGATGCATTTAAAAACTTCCTTGCTAAATCAAAGACAGTAGAAAAGTTATTTTTGCTGAGTTGTTTGTTTTAGAATTTAAAAATATATATATTCACTTGGTTTAATTCACCAGAAGAAGCTATGAAATATCAAACTTTTTTAATTAATAAAATTTTAAAATTCTCTTCTTAAATAACACAAAGAAGATTTTTTTTCATGTATAAAGTTTACTTGTAAAAAGTTCTTGTTTATCAATATGTAAATTTCTGCATTAAATATTGTATAAAATTATTTTAAAATTTAACATTTTAATGCCTTTAATCTTTGAAATATAAAAGTATTCGACAAGCCGAGTACTTGGTATTTGGCCGAATAGTTACTACTCGGCTGGCCGAATATTCGGTATTCGGCCTAACAGTTAATTCGGCTAGCCGAATATTCGGTATACGGTTCGCTTGTAGGCCGAATATTCGGTAGAAAAGCTATTTTTGCTGAGTTGTTTGTTTTAGAATTTAAAAAAATATATTCCCTTGGTGGTTTAATTCACCATAAGAAGCCATGAAATATGAAACTTTTTTAATTAATAAAATTTTTAAATATTCGACCAGCCGAATATTTGGTATTTGGCCGAATAGTTACTACTCGGCTAGCTGAATATTCGATATCCGGTTCGCCTGTAGGTCGAATATTCGGTATTCGGTCAAAATCACTATTCGGTACATTCTTAGTAGCTGATGTAATTTTATTACACCGTTTTAATTTTCTTTGATAAGAAAAGATTCCCTGTTCTCTCTTATTTTTTGTTTTGAAAAACAGACAATACAACAGAAAAAATCTGGCGACATCCTGTCCACCGAAAAAACCGCGAAATATCAACCCCCGATAGCTTTCAGAGTCAAGCAAAACGAATTTTAACGAACAAGAAGTCTGGCCTTCTAATTTCATTTGCATTGGTCAAGGAGTGTACGCATTTACCCTCAAGGCACTTTTCTCCAGATTCCTTTCTTGAATGAAGCGAAGATATTTTCTACCCTTATCTTCTAGCTTACAGGGATACTGCATAGAAATAGGAAGAAGCTATACTTAATCTTCTAAGGGATACTGAACCTGGACCCCTCTCCCTCCCCTTCTTACACCCATGGAATAGTTAAGAGGTGAAATTGCAATCGACTCCTAGCGAAAAAAAAAATTACATAGTGCAAAGAGAAAGGAAGTTTCTAATTAGAAAATCTATATATTTAAAATATTTAATAATTTCAAATATGGTTTGACATTGTTTTCTGTTTTGCAATGCATTTTGTAATATGTTTTTAAAAATTCTTAAAAAAAAAGAAAAAAAAATCAGAGCCAAATGATGCAATTTTTGAACGAAAGTGAAATTACCAAATGTATATGAGTTTACCGAAGTGGGGGGGTGTCGCACCCCCCCCCCTGTAGCTACGTCCCTGCTTGAGAATAACCATCACCCAGAACCTCGTTGAGTATTTGTAATTAGCGACCACCTGGCTTGCAGATGTTTGGGGGAGAATATTTTTCTGAAAAAGGATCGAAATGTCGCATTTGTGAAGATCAGCATTTGAGTTTTTTGTGTTGTGTTTTTAACCTTTTTTTTTCGCTTCATACGTGTCATCGCCGTTCGTTAATAGGACCTACCAAGAAACTGCAGGGGGTTCTGGGGAGATTTTTCGGCGAATTTGGAATAAATTGTTTCCAGATGTTGACAAGTTATCTTGAGGGACCGTCCCTTTAACGAAAAAAGTAAACGACCTAGAGAAATCGCGTGCTTTTCAAAGGAGTAATCGATCATTCTGTAAATGAGCTATTTCCGCTGACAAAACCTAAGTCGTAGAGAAAGTATATAAAGCAACAAAATGGTGTTGCTTTTGCTTTTTCCAAATTCTGAAGAAGAGGCGTGTCATCTACCTGCCACGCCTAATGATCTTTTTGGCTCTAAAGCAACTGAATCGTTTTCAATATGTGTGGATGTTGAACATGCACTATATTTATTACACTGTCCGGTCTTATTGTTTTCTACGTTCATGATACACCAGCGTGGCGAGTGGTCAGGAAAAAACACAGTCAAAAAAGGAGAAAACTATCAAGGGATTAAACCCAGGTAGCACAGCAATATTGGCCCGATACTGCCCAATATCGGCCAATCTTGGTGTGCATCGGCAAAGACCGGTCATGTTTACCGACATTGGCCAATATTGATCGATGTTGTCCGATGTTGGATTTGTAACATTAAAACTTCTGGAATCATGAATATTTTAATTTTTTATTCACAAATTGCACTTTTTGTGGGAAGGTAGAAAACAGGAAACAATTATAATAACATTTTAAGTTCTGTAAATCCATGTAGAAAAACTCACATTGGCCAATATCGGGCAACATCGGTCGACGTCGACACAAGCAATGATCACAAGGATGTGCCAGCCAACCAACCAATCAGATACAAGACTTCCTACCCAACATGGCCGCCGCCGTCTTTCTGGTATGCTGTTGCAGATTTGTTGTCCCATTTTCTAGAAAAAAAACGAGAATATTTATATGTTGATGGTAGTATGGAAAAATGAGGTGTGTCATTCTTGAAATCCGAAAGTTACATCTTTATGTGAAACGGGTAAGTGCTCTTTATATTTCATATAATGTTTGTTTATTGAATACATATAATCAGACTCATTTCATATATTCAAACTTATTTTTGAAATATTGTTTTTTGTTCACATTGGTATTATTACTTGATTAGTTATCCATATTCTTGTGTAGTGTGCATTTACTGTTCATATCATATTTATACTTGTCTCGGAATGTATATTATGCTTAAAGATTTTCGTCACTAATGCAATAAAACAAACAAAGCGTAAACAAATGCATATGAACTTTTGCTAGTGGTTGAGCAGTATATTATTTAACCATGTAACACCAAAACACTTTTTCATTGTTTATTTATTAATTAAATTGTCCGTTTACTTCAGGGTCGTACTGGCATAACTGAGAGGGCGGTGGCAAAATGGATAAAAAGGGCGCCGATTGCCTTACAAAAGGGCGCAAATGCTTATATATACAGTAGATTTCCGTTACAACGAACTTCACGGGACCGCTAAAATATTTCGTTGTAACGATTTTTTCGTTATAACGGAATTACTCCTATTTATCTAATGAACTGCATATACACGTAAATTAATTATGTAAGATAAATTTACTTTTCATCATAGAAAATTTTAATGGAAGACTAGTTAAATTAACATAAAAAAGTTAGTAAAATAAAATGCAATATTAAAAATACAAAATTACGGACTAACCTTTATTTAGTAGTACATTATTGCAGAAAATCTGTGATTTTAGTTTGCACAAACGAATGTGTAGTTGATGATAACAAAAACGTGTGCAACGAATGAATGTGAGAAAATACCTCCTGGAACATTTTTTTGATGTGAAACAAAATCACGCATTTTGTCCAAGCATGAGAGAGCTTCCGAAGCGGTAACTTTTGAATCGTCGGTAACATCAGTATCGTCATCACTGCAGTCGTCATTTTGTTGGTTTGATGTAGTTTTAATGGACAAAATGATATCTTCATCAGATACTTCAGAGCATGTTTGAATATTGTCATCCACAGATAAGAAATCCTCCAAATCCACCTGATCAGGGACTGATGTTAATTTTTTGACAGCCTTCCAAATTGTGTTTAATTCAGAGGACGCATCCGAATCTAAAATTTCTGATTCATTTTCTTCGGTCTCAGTTAACCAGGCATGTTTCCAACAGTTAGAAATTGTTTTCTCGCTAATTTCTTGCCACGAACCAGAGATCATTTCAATAGCTTCTTTGAGATTTATTTTTGGCCTATCCCCATTTTCCAAGCCGCAAAGAATTCTTTTTAGCAAAAGAGTTCTGTAGCGAGATTTTACAGCACGGATGATGCCTTGGTCTAGAGGCTGTAAAATAGAAGTGCAATTCGGCGGAAAGTACTCAACTCGGATGCAGTCCAATTTGGGGGGACTATTATGAGGCCTGCAATTATCAATCAGGAGAAGGATTTTCCGTTTTTTAGCCTTCATTTCTTTGTCAAATTGCACTAGCCAATCATTAAAGATATCTTGTGTCATCCATGCCTTCTTATTGAATTTATAATCGCAAGGCAATGAATGACAGTTCTTAAAGCAACGGAGCTTGCCAGAGTGACCAATAATTAATATTTTTCTCTTCTCGGTTCCTGATTTGTTACAACAAAAGAGTGCTGTAATTCGTTGCTTTGAAGTTTTTCCTCCGATGCATTTGTCGTCTTTAAATGTTAATGTTTTTCTCGGTTCAAGTTGATAAAATATTCCAGCTTCGTCAGGATTGAAAACATCAACGGAGCTGTATGTCTTTATAAGGGCAGCTACTTCTCCAGCTCTCCATTCATTTACAGTCTTTGTAGGTACATCACCTGCTTCACCGCAAATTGATTTCATTACAATTCCATAGCGAGTACGAAAGCGATTGAGCTAACCTACACTGGCTTGGAAATTTTCGATACCAAGTATTGTTCCGAACTCTTGAGCTTTCTGCCTTATCAGAGGACCATTTATAGGTACATTTCGTGAGCGAACATCTTGGAACCATTTGAACACGGCTTTATCGACATCTTGAAATTGGGACTGTCGCATTCGTTTTCTATGGGAACCAATGCTTGCATTTTGGAATTGTCTCTCAATTTTTTCTTTATCTTTTAGAAATGTAGATAAAGTCGATGGTGTTATTCCATATTTTTTGGCCACATCAGTTTTCCGCAATCCTTTATCAATCTCAGAAATTATGACTTTCTTTTCTTCCAACGAAAATTGTTTTCGTTTCACACAAGCCATTTTATCAATGAACGAAGCAAGAAACACACTGCAACAGGTACTGGCGATAAAGAGCCCAAACAGTCATTTCACAGTGAAGTTCACCTGCTTTCCGTCACGTGATCATTTTGAAGCGTATGGGCTAATGAAAGTTAAGGAATTAGGAAAAGAAGTAGACAAAAGAAAAAATAACAAAGGGGAGAAAATTCTGAAATAGCACCTGTCCCGAAAACAATAATGTTATTTTTTTTTATCTTCAACATTTTATTCGAAGTATATTTCATTTATGTTAAGCAGTTGAAAAAAAAAAAAAAAAAAGAGCTCGATGAAAATTTTTCGTTGTAACGGAATTCCTAAAAAAATGCACTTCGTTAAATCGGAATTTTTAATACATTGGGGTTAATGCAATTTGAAATGGGGATTTGTCAAATTTCGTAGTAATGGGATTTTTCGTTGTAACGGAAATCTACTGTATATACATACACATACACACGCACATACTATATAAATTATGTATAAAAAATCACTTTAAAAATATATACGAGTATATTGCTATAGCGAAAACTTTATTCCTAAAATAATTATATCACCCAAATTAGTATTTTACACTATAGAAATGTACTATGCACAAAAATAGTTCTCCGCAAGACATTGCACTTAAAAAAAATCTGATGTTAGACCAATGTTGCCAATTTAGAGGTATTTTTTTCCACCACATTTTTCTAAGAAAGCTATCTCTATTTTCGAATTTCGCTCACCTTATCTAATGAGTTAATTCAAACTTTACCCCGAATATTTGAATAACAATCTCCATACAATTATCTCCAAATGGAAAATAAAATATTAAAATAAAACAAACAAAAACAATTTCGTTGGGTCAAAACTCAAAAGTGCAAAACATTATTTAATACAATTCAATAATATTTTATATAATACAATCTCTAGAATACAAATACTAATTATGGTGTATAAAATTTCAGGAAAGTTATTTTTGTTTAGTTCAAGAGTGACGTCTATTTTACGTGAATTATTTTAAAAATATGTTTTATTTCTTTATTTTTTCAACATTCAAAAGATATCATAGATTTTTTTTTTTTTAAATTATGGCCATTTTTTTCCCATTCTGATCAGAAACAAAATTATGGCCATTTTTTTTTTTCATCCTGACCAAAAAAAAAAATTATGACCATTTTTTTTCCTTTTCTGACCAAAAAATCAGAGTTCTAACTTTTTACGACAGCTCTTTCATCTTCACCTAACACTTCATTTATAACGATTGTTTCATAATAATGGATGGCACCAGCCCATCAGAAGAAAATGATCCATTCCAAAGGTATAAGTTCGATTGAAAAAAACTATTTAATACTTTGAGCAGAAAGAAGAGGCTTCACCTGCAATTTTTATGACACTAATAGAATCCCATAGCTGCCAATGTGTACGGTTTAGTTACCTCTAAAATTTAACACAAATTTTTGCCATATTTAATCGTTGACAATTGTTAGACTTTTTAAACTGAAATTCCGGAAGTGACAGCCAATTGTTCCCTTGCGACGACATTTCTGTGGCTTCAACTCGTAAAACTTGGCTAAAAGTGCTATCTTTGACAACATTTTCTGAATGAATCTTTGCCTATGGTATCTGAACAAAATCGGCAAATTTTATATTTTTACGAATATTAATGCAAATTTTTTGTATTTACGAATGAAAATGACTTCGCGAAAGTATCAGAAAAGTAGTTAGTTTGAATTTGGGAATAGCTTTCAATATAAAAAATTCTCATAACGAGGATGTGATCGCCCCCCACCCCCAAAAAAGGAAATATGACCCCCTCTAAATGATGAGTTGAATCCGTCCTTGGCTTTGTCGAATATTGATTGATTAAAATCTCGGAAACGGAATCGAAAAAAATTCCGCTTTAAACAGGATCCTTATGCCATATCATCTTTAGATTCTTCTATGTTTTGTCATACGCCAGACAGAATGATTTTAACAATACCGTGCAAAACGCAGATGCGAGAAAAATCGACAAACAAAATCTTCATTTGGCACCCGGGGCACATGCCCCCTCTGCCCCCCCTTAATTTTGGCCCTGCTTTCAAATAGGCAAACTTACAAAGGCTATGCCCAATAATGGAGTTGTTTCTGTTTTTCAGAAATCTTGTTCTTTTTTACCGCGATTCATGTGTGTACGCAGGGTGAAGAAGGGGGGGGGGGGGCAGAAAATCTTTGGAAAAGAAATACATTCTTTAAAAGTATTACGTTGAATGTATTATTTTGAAAAGTAGTATGACTTGAATTTTATTGCATGATAGTTTTGTTTTAAAGGTTTTCATTAAATTTCATTATAACTGCTGACTGCTTTACTTGGCTGAAAATACCAATTATTTTTTATTGCCCACCAGAAACTTTTTAATAGAACTGTCTTTTATATTTTTTGAGAAAAAAAGAAGATCTTTCAGAAAAGGCTGCCAAATGTGGCGTTTTGAATCGAATTTCCGGACGCGACAGTGGAGGAAGAGAAAGAAAACTGTTGTCATGAGACAACAATCAATTTTAACTCAAGATGTAATTAATTTAAAGAACAGAATCTATTGTATTACAAATCACTTCAATAACCAAGCCTGCAAGTCTCATTCTTTTATGTGGAGTTTGGCCGAATATTCGGTTTCATTTTCGTTTTCAGCCCAAAATCCTTGTTTCGGCGAAAATACTGCCGTATATTCGGTATTACTATAACTGCCCCTCCCTAGCCTCCCCCAA
This sequence comes from Maratus speciosus, assembly GCA_963932465.1. NCBI lineage: Eukaryota > Metazoa > Arthropoda > Arachnida > Araneae > Salticidae > Maratus > Maratus speciosus. The sequence goes on from OZ010800.1 coordinate 334,507,232, forward strand.
ACGGCACTCCCATCCAAAGAGCCGTACATACTATATATTTTCACAAGGGGATAAATCTAGAAGGTATTACTAATATTGATTAAATTCGTTATTTTTAAATTAAAATATTTTTTAATATTTTTTATGTTTATAGCACCTTATATTTAATTAATTTTATTTCAATCAAATTATTTTGTTAATTATGTACTGCCGTTTCTACGCAAAACATTATTCAGATAACAGGCGTATATGTATGTTTATCATAGGCGTAACCAGCCTTTTGAACGGGGGGGTGCCCAAACTTTTTAACCTGGACATGTTTGATACAAACAATATCTTATATAGTAAAACCGGTTAAATAGGAACCGCACAAAACTGGTCCAATTTCCGTTTTAGACAGGTTTCATCTTAGAAGGTATGATTCTGTGATATTTCTTTTAAAAAGGGCTCAAACGCGATTTTCGTTTGCGTGAGAAGGGGTGAGAAGGGTTTCAAAACATTAAAACTAAATCTAATCACTCTATTTAAAAAAAAAAAAAGTAACTAACGCTGCCAACGCCGCCGCCGGTTTTGAATTTTTTGTGACCGGAAGTCTTTCTTCGTTAATATTAAGAAAAATATTGCATACGAAAATATGAAAATCGGTGGTATTATAGAGAAATGTTTGATAAACACGCTGATGCAGACAGTTTTCAAATCGAAGAATTATTTTAAGAGATATTTAATGCCAAAGTTGGACAAAATCGTTCCATTAAAAAAGTTCTATAAGGAGTAAAAACTATAAATGGTAATTTAATCATTTTTAGATCATATTATGCATTAGAATTTCCCGGTGTGCAGACTGCATTTATTTCTTTAATTTGACTCATTTTTTGAGGTTTTATTTCTATTTTAAATTCAAATTTTCAGCATTTCGAGAGATATTTTTTACATTTTTTAGAAAATGGTATTAATATAAACTGTTGCCAACCGTATAAACAGTGCAAACAATACTGTTTGCTTCAAATTGAAAATTTATTTACGCGTGACTATTATAAACAGAAAATATAAAAAGCAGGAACTCATTGAAAATTACGTCATAAAAACTATATTTACACGTGAATTTTAAAAGAGAAAGAATATTGTAAAATAATAAATTCATTAACATGCGTTAGAAGTCTTAAATAGGATAAATCACGTCACATTTACGTCACATTACACTTATTACGTAAAATGAACAAAAAATAATATTGCAAAACAGTTTAAATTTAAAAATTGCTCGATACATTTATTTGATGTATTGAGATGATCTTTTCGACTATTTTTGCTAGGACAGCGCAAATAATATTTTATTTCTAGCAAAAGTATTTTCACGTGAATATTAAAAAGAGAAAGAAAAGTTTGGTGAAAATTACGTCAGATTAAAAACGATACATTTAAAAGGTCTTATTTAAAAGAACTTTCTTTTCGCCTTGTTAAAAAATACCGGAAGACAAAGACTGTTTACTTAATTCATTTTATATTAGCTTATTTTGAAATGTTTAACTGATTTTATTTAATCAAATACGGAAACAGCCATTGTATCTTTTAATAGTAGCTGATTTGGCCTTAAAATTCCCCAATCAAAGAGAAATGAATAGAAACCCGTTTATAGGGAGATCGCCACTGTTTTATAAATTATAATTCAGTCTTCCGAAATCTTTTTAAAGCCGGTTAAATTATCATGCTTTTAGAGTCTGCGGTGTCTGAACGGGGGTTGGCGAGCGTAGCTCGTAGGGGGCTGAGCCCCCTAGTGGTAAAAAAAAGATATGTAAATGTCCTTGCAGTAGTGACATAAGACAGTGACTAAGTGTGGTCACAAGTGTAAAACCTTTTGGCACCCTTACTTCTTATAAAGGTTAAAAAAGGTTTTTAGTCATACTGGAAACTTCTATAGGCACAGGAGAACACTGCATGAGATCTAAAATAATCTCAGCTAAAGTCTTGTAGATGAAATTTTGCGGGATGATAAATCTCAGATAATACACGCGTTACACCAGTACATACGCACGAAAGTTTTTCAGAATGTGACTCCATGACTTCTTAGGGATCACCGGAAGGATCCAAGAAATTTTGGAGCAAAGTCTATATAAATAATTATTATTATATTATAAAAAATTATAATATTCATTAATACCGTAATTTCAGGCCTATAATCCGCGGATCAAACAATCATGTTTCGACCCAGAAATTTTATTTAATTATTGAAGTTAAATATTTATCGCGATTTAACAAGTTACGTTTTATGAAACAAGATTTCCGGGTCCGAACATAATTGTTTGATTCGCGGATTATAGGCCGGAAATTACGGTAATTCATGTTTTTACCACAGAATGTGTCGAATATATTAGATAAAGCAGGTCATGTTAATATTTACTAAATTTTATCAAGATGATAAAAATTATACTATCATGATGCAACTGTAATAATAAATATAGGAGGTTGTCTGTCTCCCTGTGTGTGTACGCGCTCGCGCGCTGAACTCTGAAAAAGCAATTCAGCCCGTACAGCCCTAAAATTTGACAGGAGCTGTATGCCTGAACTCATGCATATCGAAGACAATTTCTGGAATTTTTCAATTAATTTTTTATGCGATTTTTTTCGCATTTTGCGGCAATTTTTTCAAATTAGTAAAAAATAATCCGATTTCAATATTTTATCCAGTAAACTTTGTCTTCTTTTCAATAAAGTGTTTTCGAGATTCTTACAGCGATTTTTCAATTTTTAACAATTTTTCAACCCGTTACGGACCATGGGTGCATATATGCACCATCAAAAAGTGCTTAAAACGCTTGAGTTTGATGCAAGTAAAAAATAAAAGTAAAATTGATATTATTTAATTACGACATTTTCGTGATTTATAAAAAATAAGTCAAGTAATTGACAAAAAGTGGTGCCAAACGAATAAAATTCGTGTAAAAGATGTCGGTCCTGAACGGTCAATGTTATTTTTAGAGGGTTTTTTTCGCATTTCGCGGTGATTTTCTTTTCAATATTCCTAAAAGGAATCCGGTTTAAATCTTTTACCCAATTAGTTAATTTCGTTCCTTGTATTTTTTTAATATTTACCGATTTTTTAATGCGATTTTTAGCGGGGGTTTTCGTGCTTTGATGTGATTTTTTGACTTTTTTTTAAATTGAAAAAAACTCTCCGGTAGTTTTTGCAATTGCCATGATTAAATTCAAATTGGAATAATGTCAAATCAGTTCTTATAAGGAAGCTGAAAATTTAATTTGGCTCGAAATAAAAAACGCAATAATTCAAGATTCGCTTGTTTCGAGACAGAAGAGGTCGTAGAATGCTCAGGAGTGCATTGCCGAAGGTAGTCCCCCACCCCCCGCCAGTCCTTTATTTGTTTAATTCTATGTTCGTTTAAAAAAAAAAAACAATGAAACTCCTCTAGTGGTGAAGTTTTCTTTGAGGGACATGGTTTGAAACAACGTGCGGGATCGCACGATTTGTGCACAGAAAAGGAAAGTCCCGCATAATAAAAAATGCTGTGCAGTATTTCCCCCCTCCAAATTCTTTCACAGACCTGTGATTCTTTAGTGAGTATTTAAAAGAAAATTAAGTCACCGATTTTTATTTCTTTTATGGAATTTCCCAAAATCAATTAGTGAATCGGTCGCGGAAGAATTTGAGAATTTCTTCAAACGATCGTGGAAAAATATCAGGAATTTCGATAAAAGAGTGCAGAAAAATCGCCAATTTCGTCAAAAGATTGCGCAAAAAAATTACGAATTTCGGTATTACGATTGATGTAAAATTTTTGCAAATTTCGTCAAAATGTCGCGGAAAAGAGTAGAGAATTTTGTCAATTGGTACGGAAAGACATCGAAAATTTTCCCGATCGGTCGACTATCCCGAATTTCGACAAATGATCTCCCTGTAAAAAAATCAGTTTCGTCAATCGGTCGCAACAGAAAATAAATTTCGTCAAAGGATCGCGGTAAAAACGAGAATTTCATCAAAGGATCGGAGAAAGAAAGCGCGAATTTCGTTAAAAGATTGCGGAAAGAAAAAGCGCATTTCATCAAGAGATCGTGGAAAGAAAACGCGAATTTCATCGAAGGATTGTGCTAAAGAAATGCCAATTTCGTCAAAATCTCGCGTTACAAAATGCGAATTTCGCCAAAGGATCGCGGTAAAAAACACGAATTTTGTCAAAGGTTAGTGGTGAAAAGTGCGGATTTCGACAAAAAATCACGTAGAAAGACGTGAATTTCATCAAACGATTTTGGGAAAAAGTAAATATCATGAAATGATCGCAGAATAAAATCGCGAATTTGGTCAAAATTTACTGCACTGAGCTAAAAGATTGATACCGGGTTCCTTTTCCTACTTTCAAGAGAATGCCATAAAACGAGAAGAAACTCTAAAAAATCATAAAAAATTTCAGAGAAAAAAAATTACTATATTGACTTGAAAGACTGCAACCATATTCCTTTTACGAATGTGAAAAAATGGCCGCGAAACATGAAATTCAACCAACCAATCAACCTCCAGATTAATTTGAATTTTCTGTGCTATTATTTTTCATTTTCAAAGGAGTAACCCCCCCCCCCCCCCCCCACCGCCACCGGCTAATCTCATTTTGGAATTATCGTTTCACATGTGCAATTCCTTTCAAGTTTTTTGTGCTTATTTCTAGACTTTAAACTACGAAAGCAAAGAGACAAATAGTTTCTATCCTCGTCAAGAACTTGCATTAATTTCTCATGAAATTGCAGAAACATGCAATAGAAAGAACTGTGTTAAAAAAAAAATCTCCAACAAACAGACGACGCCACATTTGGTATTATAAAGCCACCTTTCTGACTTACTATGACTAATACAGATTCTTGTAAATATTCTAGTTTTAAAAAAGATAAACAACCCAATTTGGGAATTAAAACGGCCTATAGAGGCGCTGCTCGCAGCCTTCGGTACAGGAAAATTGTCCCTTTAATTTCCCTTTAACTAATGCTAAAGTGCCATTGAAATAATTCTTTATTGTAAATGCATTTGAAAGTTTTAGATATTCAAATTCGGATAAAGATTACTTTGTCATATAAGACAGAACACAAATGTCACAGGAAATCCTAAACTGCGCAAAAGAATAATCATTCGGAACAAATTTAAAACACATGTAATGCAATGCGCTTGCATCCCACTATCCTGAAACGAGAGGTTACATCTTTTCTCCACCAGATGGCGTATTCGAGCGCTTGAATCGCCAATTTTCTTAAAATAAAAAAAAAAGAAAGAAAGAAAAAAAAAGAACATGGGTTTCTTTTTTTATCACACTTCAAAACTTAGGCTGTTAGTTTTCTGAACTAAACTAATTTGCTAAACTAATTGAACTCTGCTTTCACTTCTTCATTTTTCTTTTGTAGATTTCGATTTTTTTTTAATGATTGTGCTTGAGTCTGCGCAAGCGGGGGGGTGCCCGGGCACCCAGGGCACCCCCCCTGGTTACGCCTATGTTTATGTTACTTTGAATTTATTTTTAAAACAATTTCGCTTTCGTTTTCAGTCTATACTAGGAAGGTAACCGAAATTCAGTTTCTTTCGAACACTATTTTTATGTTTGTAAATGAGCAGAAATTTTCGCATTATTGAACGTTATTTTTTTTTTATTATTTTTTTGTTTGAGAACCGCTTTAAGGATTTACACGTAATCATAACTTATAAATTTCGGAAAATCGAGTTTTTATTTTAGCGGTTTTATCAACGGAATTGAGACTTCTTTATGTGGCCAGAATATGGAATAGACAATTATATGTAAGTCAAAAAAAAATAAAAAAAATACAATAAGCATTCTATTATAATTATAACATAAAATTTAAACTAGTTTTTTCTTCTCAAAATTGCATTTTTTAATAGATGACCACGGCACGATTACTTTAATAATACTGAATTGTTTTTCACTTCTAATTTTGTTAGCTTTTTCCTTCTATATATAAAAAAAAGTTTTGAATTGGAAATGGATCAATGAAAATCTGCGTAGAAATTCCGAGTAGATCGGCATCCAATTTGAATGCTTAAGCATGGCCTTTCTTCGTTAATATTAAAAAAACTGTTGCAAACAAAAATATGAAAATCGGTGGTATTATAGAGAAATGTTTGATAAACACGTTGATGCAGACAGTTTTCAAATCAAAGAATTATTTTAAGAGATATTTAATGCTAAAGTTGGACAAAATCGTCCCATTAAAAAAGCTTTATTGGAGCAAAAACTATCCAGTGGTGTAGTCCTGGAAAAAAAAGTGGGGGGACGCTCATAATTTCGAACATTAGGGTCTTACATCACCCATAGGGCAAACTTTCTTGCTTTTCACATTTTCAACTGCATTAAAAATAAATGAAAAATTAAATTTAAAAATTTAAATTTAATTAAAATTAATTTAATTAAAGGTTCTTTTTTTTTTGTTGTTGGCTTACTGTAGAATTAAAAAAATTGAAACCTTTTTCATGTCTGAACAAAAGAAATGACACTTTCAGAATTTAGTGTCACCCCCGATAAAAAAAAAAATATATATGTATATAAATATAGATAGTAAAAAACATATTTCAGTTTTAAGACTTAAAATACACGCTTTTATTTTATATAAAATGACGTAATCCGCATAAGCTAGAGAATTCTTCATTTACTATCCAGTCTTAAACAACATCTACAGGATAAATTAACATACAAGATGGGACACTTCCATAGAGCGTAATGGTAATGCGATTGCGATCGTAGCGCCTTTAGTGACAATGGGGAAGAAACTCCCCATCCCTGTAGTATTTTATTATTGAGTATCTACCTCATTGGGATCTTTCTTTTTTTAATGTTGCATGTTTACGTTTTCAATTGAATCTTACACCGATACATGAATATAGAATAGATATTCTATTTTATATATCTAATATCTGTTCTATGTTCATGTACTGGTATACGCATTTTGTTAATTTTATTTAACATGATGCGTGAACAATTTAAGTGCAACGAAAACAAAGTAAACATTTATTCCTGAATGCTATATATCAAAAGCAATGGTGTAATATAAGACTATACGAAATATTGCACAGAAAAGTCAGTCCCAGAAATTTTCATAAATATTCCCATTTAATAGGAAAATTTTTATAGCCGATGTTTTATTAATTTATGAAGTTTAACGTATTAAACAATCGTTACAATCTTTTAAAATTCACGCATTTTCACTTTCTTACAGATAAAGTAAAAATATTGCTTTTAATGTAAATAACGTTCAACCAATTGAATAATATTTATAATATTAACATATAAGAAATAATAATAAAATTACAGATTTTGAAAATTTTCTTTCGACAAATTTTTAGAATTATATAAATCTAAAAGTTAAAAATAAATAGAGGTACCGACATTACACTCAGTAAAATTTTATTCGATAATGCCCCAATGCCTGAATTTGATTTTTTTTACAATTTAATCTCATAAACTTACACATTTCCGTTCTTAACAGAATTTTCTAGGGTTTTTCTTTTATATCATTACTCTAATTATCGTTTCGTAAATTAAAAGTAACAACGATACAAGCACGATAAAAAAAAAAGCAGCTAAATAAATAAAGTGTAAATACAATATCATCTGCCTCTTCTTCGTTTGGAAAGAATAGATATTCAAAACATAAAGCTTAAACATATTTCTTCAACATATGTAAATTTCGGTCCGTAGTAACGCTAGTACTGTTGTCATTACAGATTTCGCCATAAATGTTCCATCTCGTATGTTAATCTATGAGCTATAGTAAAGTACGCATATGACGTCACTATCGCTGAATAATACACAAATCTCGAAAAAAGAGATGTCATTCAAGAAACTTGACAAAAAAAATCAGCTATCTAATGATTCATATGCCTTCATCTGTTTGTAATATTAATATAGATACTTAAAATTAAATTTGGTTTATAATAGCTCGATGTTTTATCAGAAATCATTCATCTATAGTTTTTCAAAATAGTACGTATTTTAATTACATTTTTTAAAAGTTGTTATGGGAAAATGGCAACAAAAAGATATAATTACTATTTTCCAACTATTTTTCCTTTACTTTCAACATAAATGGAGTATTTGAGCTGCCAAGATTAAACAGATGCGCTAAAAACTACAAAAGAATTAATATTTAAAAAATAAATTGAGATGCAGTTTACAAACAAATTGCGTTTAAAAGTACTTTTTTTCCCAATACGACGGTATAAAAATTGAAAATATGCGATGCTTAGAAGTTAAAAAAATTGCAGTAGAGTATTTAACCGTACAATGATACATCTGCTTTGTTTTACGTCTGGCTTATACAACGGAAGTTATTTTTTTGAGACGACACTTTTAATAGCTGGGAGAAAGAAAAAGCATACCGGGGACTAAAAAGTAATTTTCGAAAATTGCTGCACTTTTTAAATGTGTTTAAAATTTAAAATGTGTTCATATTTGAACCAGACCACGTTATATAAAGCACTTCCCTAATCGATTATTTTAACTATTATTGTCTGAATAGAACTGGTAAATTTTATGCATTTACAAACAGAAAATGTAACTTTGATAACGTGTCATAAAACAGCCAGTTTGGAATTGTGGACGAAGAAAAATCGTAAGATATAAAAATTGATATTATACCGATATGACCCTTCCCTACAAAAAGAGGCACATGACACACAGACTCCACCTCATCTACAAGGAAAGATGGATCCACCCGTGGTGCAAATCACAAATGCATAGACGCAACTTTAATAAACTATATTACTAAATAAAAGTTATACCATCTTTTTCGGTTTCAGTGTAATTAACAGTTTCAATAGTTTCATAAATGTGTTCTGATTAATTAAAATATTTATTTTTTAATTTTGTGCAATTTAATTCAGCATTTGTAATAGAAAAATGTAAGATCTGTTACTACATTCCCATTTAATAAAATAAATAAGTTTTGCACCTCTTAGTACTAACAACATCTGTTACTTCAATCTTAGTTTTAAACATCGTACTATAGATAAGATTTTCTTTCAAATTTTTGAAAATGGTACATATTGTTTACATAAATAATTAATTTATTTTTTTGTACACAGTTATTCAAAATGAAAAAGAAATTCATTAAACGTAATTTATGTTACAACGATTTTACATTTTTTATTCCAAATACAACTTTAACTAGAATAAAAATCATGCACCATGCATAGAATATGAAATATTTTCTAATACTATCAAAAATATTTTATTATAATTATTTTTTTCATACAAGGAACAGCGATGCGTTAATAGACATTTTAGAAAATACTTAACAAAGTTAAAAGCCTTATCTCAGTAATTACTGTCTAGACTGAAGTAGTCCCTAAAGACATTAAGGGACTACTTCACCCACGGGAACTGAATTCGCTTACTAATGTTAATCCTATGGCAGAAGTTTTTAAAAAGGTATATCGTTTGCATGTCAAAATTTTTAAATGATTTTTTTTTTTTTTTTTTTTTTTTTTTTTTGCATTGGATAGCCAAGGTCGATTTTCATAATGCCCGTTTTTCACTTTTTCGATTTTGTTCGCAGGATTTTTTATGAGGATAGGTCGACTTTCGAAACCGGTTCCGAAAGTAAAATTAAATAAATTGGAAAAAAAAGACAAACAAAATCTTTTGTAGAGATTGGCCTCAGCTATTCAATGAAAAGAAAAAATCTTTTACAAATATTAAAAGTCAAACAAGAAAAAAAAAATCTTCCATATGATCAACATTAGAAAGCGGGTGTGAAGAATTTGCGAGTGTTAACATGCAAAATCTTCAGTAATATAATCCCTGTATTTTATGCATACCACACAGTAAAACTAAAAGTCTAATTAAATAGAACAACGCTTTTCACTAAGAAAAAGGTTTTTACCGTTCATTGACGACAATATTTGTGTATCCATGTATTTTGTGCAGTCCTATGTATGAATTTATTTATATTATATTCACACAGTAAGACTTAGTTGTGCTAAAAAACAAATAACACTCTTGAAAATGCATTTTCATCAAATCCCGCCCACACAATTTAAATATTTTGAATTGTTGCACTGCATATAATTTGTAGAATTCATTCCACAGAATTTAATAAAAATTAGTTGAGATTGAAAAAGCACATCTTACAATGTTGCTTATACACTGTTAAAGAAAATTGATATGATATATTCCCTATGCTTTCTGTGGATGACGTTATCTCCCTCCTCAATAACGTATATAAATTTCAAAAAACGCTTTTCAAACAATTACTGTCATTAGTAAGTTCAGGAGGTGGCCCGGAGGGGACATTCCCCCGGTAGATTTGAGATTTCGTGTTTTGAATGGTCAAAAAGTGCAATCCCCCTCGGAACTCTATAATGTCCCCCTCAGAGCCACAGAAATCCCCCCCCCCCCCCCCGAGGAAAGTGTCTGAATTCAACACTGATTATTGTAAACCGAGATTAATACAATGTAATTTATTTCTATATCCCTGTAAATAAACGAAAGAAGCTACACGATACGTATTCTATATTAAGCGTGTTGTGCCCTTCAGTGATGTATATCAATTTCTTTATGTTTGAAGTAGTGTAACATCATTAAAATACAAAATATAGAATTTTCTTTCCATAGGACATAATTTAACGGAATATTTTTTTATGTATACCTGCAAACGAACTATAAGTGCTAAACACTTCATTTTCATTAAAGAATCTTTGTAGTAAATAGTAAATCATAATAATGTATATAAATAGAGTGGCAATCCAAGTTTATTTACGGGCAATCGGAATGACGAACCAAAGTCATAAATTTTTGAACTATGTTAGAAAGTGTTAAAATGTTGTAGTTTAATTTTGTATTGTTTATGCTACTGCAAATTTTATTGAGATTGCAGACATTTTCAAACAATATTGCCGTTATTAAATAAAATCTATACTTTATTTTAAAACAAAGTGTTTTAGAAATATAACGAATAAAACGCATATTAAAAACTCCTAAATTAAACTTCTATCAGCTTTTTTTACAAAAGGAACTAGTGAAACATATTACTATTTTTTTTTTTCTGCACACCTGATATATTTTAATCGGTGGTTTAGAAAAAAAAATACACAAACATAAAAGAAAAACAGAACTAAAAATAGTCTTTTACGGGGGCTTCAGGAGGACAGGCCCTCTCCCTGATGAATAATTCTTGGTATCCTTTCTTTTACTATTCAATTACTTTAAATCCTATGCGAAGAACAAACTTTGTTATTTTTTGAAATTTTCGAGAGGGAAAGAAAATTTAGTTAATTAAATTTGAAAATCTAAAGACTGGCAATTCTGCTCAACTACCATTTCTGGCACCCATGTTTCCTTTCCATCCCATTGTACAAAAGATATAATTTTATACAAAAACATATTGATATTTGGAAAATATGAAACCCTTATCAAAGATTCATGGTATAAGATAGCATATAATTAAAAATATTATTGATCAAAACTCAAAATATGCTTACGATTCTCTTGCATCGGACTTTTGATCTTCAATTGTGCTCGATAATTTCGTATCTATCATCACAGCATTGTTATACTATCATCGACGACCAACGTTTCGAAGAAATTATAAAACTTTCCAATTTTGGCTGCCTATATCGTTTCATTGTTATTTTTTCCTCCAAAAATTGAAATTTTGATGCAAAATACTTATGGCTAGAATTTAAAAAACAGATACTTCAGAGATATTCGCTGGAATTCAAAATAATCCAATGCTTGTAGTTTATTCCTGTCTAAAGAAGTAATCTCCGAATAGTAAACCAAGAAATAATTGTCAATGTGAATGATACAGGAAGATAGGAGAAAGGGGGATAATGATTTTGTGGGATTCTTGGCACTGCAATATATCAGGAGTTGTCGGTCTGCATTGGTGTCCCTTTTGTTGATTTATTCTGTATTCCATTCCAGACACCATACCAGTCATCTGAGGACCCCTACTAACCAACAGTATGTGACAGATATGACAATTACCCCGAACGTCTTTAAATACCTTATTTACTGACTAATGGAAACATGCTGTTGTTAATTACCATGTGAGAAAAACATGACCAGTCTTTCAAAACTGAAACATCTGGATATTTTTTAAACGGAGACTGCGGTGTATAAAGATCAGGGGCGTAGCCACAGATATTTTTTCGGGGGGGTGGGGGGGGAGAATTCGAAAATTTCCCAACTTGAAACAAATTGCTCCAATTTTCGACTAAAATGATATGCACAACGTGTGTAATAATTATAATGATACTTTTGCATAAAACATTCCTTTCCAAAGAAAAATTCTGAAACGGAAAACATAAAAATTCTAATTATGGGTTTGTTTACTAAAAAAATAAATACGCTCTTTACTTTCTTCTATCTTAGCAAGAAAAAAGTATTGGATTTGTGAAAAAATTCGACTTCCGGTTTTAGACTGATTTGTACGTTTTAGTAAGTCCTGAACACGATTCGACTGTTTTTAGAAAAAATCTGTCTGTCTATATGTGATACAAATTTTGTGGGCGCTCTAACACAAGAACTAATGCACGAAATTTAATAAAACTTTAGAGATTCACTTATACAGTCGAACCTCGTTAACGCGAACACTCAAGGGGAAACTTTTTTTGTTCGTATTAAAAGTAGTTCATGTTGTCGGAACTTAACTACATTACATACAACTGGACGAGGCAATCGGAAACAGTTCGTGTTAACGAGGTTTGACTGTACCTTGATAAAAATTGGTGCTGATTTGTTTTTGGTGTAAATCTTCCAACAGGTGGCACTGCTATGCGGCATTTTTCACGATTTACATGATTTTAGCGATAATTATATTTCAAAAACTATTGCACGGAATTTGATCAAACGTCATATTCTGTTAAACCTTGACATAATTTGATCCAGATTAGCTTTTTATGTATAAGGAAAGGGCATGTTTACAAACAAATACTTCCGTCAACAAATCTACCACTACATTTTTATCATAGCTATCATTGCAGGAATCACACTTGGCGACGTAGGCCAATCATATCATAGATCTGTTAAATCAGTCTGTTAACGACCAATCAAATTCCCGGAGTTCACGTGTATAATAGGAGTAATAATGAATGAACAGGTTTTTCTTGACGACCAACAGTAATTCAACCAACAGTGACGTCAGCTGCCCTTTCCTTATATCATATAGCAGGTGGCACTGTTATGCAGCATTTTTCACGATTTTTCGATAGCTGTATCTCAAAAACTAATGCACGGAATTTAGTCAAACTTCATATTCCACATAAATAGATCCTTATTAGGCTTGAGTCTATACTGTCCAAAGTTATCGCTTTTGTGCACTTTGAGTAAGGCACTTTGTGTAAGGAATCTAAGAGGCTGGGTGCCAAAATTCAATGATTTGTTTGAATAATGCTATGCTTATTGCTTATATCTCCTTTTTAAATGCACACAATTCAACAAATCTATATATTTAGAGTTTGTTATTATAGGCAAAGAATTGTCAGTTAATTTTGGCACTGTGATTGCAAATTTTGAGGCATTAACATGTATGGAGTAGAAGAAAATTTTGGGATTGGCACATCCGACTAGTTTTCACTTAATATTAATTCTTGTGGTCTTCAAAGAAGCCCATCTATTAATAACATCGCTTAGTTTAATAAAATTCAATTCCCTATTTCACTTTCATATTTTAAAAGCATTAGGCTGTCAAGTGTGTCATCCCTCATTATAGCTTGCAATATATATTTTTTTAATTTTTATTTGACTAAAGATTCTTTCATTAGATGCAACGCCATATAGACAAGCTGCTGTGAATGTTAAGGTACGAGTATATAGTTTAACGGCGTGACCCAAATAGTCTTTGAATTTCATGGCATGAGTAAAAGGTTTGTTAAGTGAGTTGGGATTTGGTTTATTTCTATTTGACTCTGCAAGTCATGTACATCCGGTTTCTCATATCCAGGTGGAAACATTATTAACTTTTCCATTGCACAATTGTAATTTAAATATGGAATGCATTGCTGCAACATTCTCTTGATATAGGGAACATTGTCATTTAAGCCCATTACTAAATTCCCGAAATTTTCTTGTATTTCTTATAATTCTTTACTGTAAAACTTATGTGTATCAATGTCCATTGCTGTGCTATTATTTTTATCCATTGTCTTTGGTGAAACCGTTTTTCTACGGTGCTTTCGGAACTCAGCTTCTCCAGTCACATCCTAATATTCATAATTGTTTATGAGCTTGTCTGTAAGGAAATCTTTATTTCTTCAAAATTTTATTCAAGTGCAACGTGTCAGTGTTACAGTGCATGTCGATTTTTTCTTCAGTTGATGAACTGCTTTCAAGGTCATATTTCTGTTCCAAATTAAAATCGTCCATATTTTACCTTTTTTATCCTCGAATGGATTTTTAGATGCTACAAAATCTTGCACGAAAACTCTTTTCCTATTATGAAGGGTTTCTTTGTGCTGAGATTTATAGTAACTTTTTAGAACAGCTTTAAGCACAGAACACTGGACTTTTGATTTAAAATTTTATAAACACATATGAATATAAACGAACAGGACTGATATATATTTCCACACACAAATAAAAATAAAATGTGACAAATTTATCTAAACTAACGACTTCTTATATCCGCATTTGCTCATATAACGCTTTTTACTTGACAGCGAAGGGTTAACTAATTTTTGCGGCAAAAAAATCACGAGTATGAATAAAATATTGCCCAAAAATTGCAAAATTAGTCAAAAAAGTTGTTACAACTCATCAAATCTTCTTGCCCTTCTGTGTTTCAAGTAGGTTACTACATTCTTTCTGTTGTGCTACAAGTGATCTCCAATTTTCAAAAGAAGAATCCCTTTGGATTAAAATAGCTGGATTCTCTTTTGGGAGGAGAAGGGGAGGAAGGGTGAAATTTTTGAAAAAGGAACAAAGTTTTGGAGGAAATAAAGGAACTGGTTAGTCAGTTATTGATGGACAGGAGTAGAGAAATTTAGGTCTGGTTCCCATACCCCCCCATGGCGACGCCCCTGATAAAGATCTTTTTCAAAGAGCTTTTGTGGTCTTTCTCTTTATGTTAGGAAAAAGGTACAATATTTTTGTAGAACTGAAAAATACAATGATAGATTGAGTGTGGCTGATTTCTTTTTGCATTTCTTTTGATAATTTAACTTGTTTACTGTTGCAGTACTCAAAATAATCACCAAAACAATAAAAATTTCGTAATTTTTTTACTATTACTTTTAAAAAAGAAAATGCCTCAAAAATCTAGAATTTCCCAACTCTAAGCTCAAATTTCCCAACTTCACATATATTGGGGGGGGAGGCTCCCCCCCCCCATACCCCCCCATGGCGACGCCCCTGATAAAGATCTTTTTCAAAGAGCTTTTGTGGTCTTTCTCTTTATGTTAGGAAAAAGGAGGAGGATAATAGTTTTCGATTAGAAAATTCCAAGTAAAACTAATGTATGCATCTGAAGGAACTAATGTTAGCGCGGTATTTCAGGTGTTTCACTACAGTTAATTATGGTGAAACGGCAAGTAAATATCCCTTTCTCCCCAATTCCTTTCAGTTTGTTTTCTGAATACTAAAAAAAAAACAAAAAAAAAACTCATAGTTTTAAAAATCAATTCTTTACTTCGTAAAATTCTTAATTTATTAATGTGCTTTTTATTTTAAACATTTAACCCTAGAACTACCGGAAATTTTACTCAAGTTTTATAAAAACATTCTACACCAGAATTTTTACTTAAAACTATTTAATTTGTTTATTTAACTTATTATTGTCTGATTTATACATTTAGTTTGTTTTGAAGAAATTTCTGGTTTGAATAAATATTTTGAATGTACATGTCGGGTCCAATGGACCCGTCTGGTAGACGGAAGGTTAATAAACCAGCAGGATCTGCGTCCCCTCGCTCTCTTAGCGTCCCCCTTAAAAAAAAAAAGTAAGGGGACGCTTGAAATAAAATAAAAAAGTGGGGGTACGCCGTCCCCCTGCGTCCCCCCTCGACTACACCACGGAACTATACATGAAAATTTAATCATTTTTAGATCATTTTATACGTTATAAGTTCCCGGTGTGCGGATTGCATTTATATTTTTTATTTGACTCATTTTTTGAGGTTTTATTTCTATTTTAAATTCAAATTTTCAGCTTTTCGAGAGATATTTTTTATATATTTTAGAAAATGTTATTAATTTAAACTGTTTCCAATTGTATAAACAGCGAAACAATAATGTTTACTTCAAATTAAAAATTTATTTACACGTGACTATTGTAAACAGAAATAAAAACTTTAAAATTAGAATTAAATGATCACATGTTAAAAGCAGGAAAATTACGTCATAAGAACCATATTCACACTTGAATTTTAAAAGAGAGACAAAATGTTAAAATAAAAAAATTATTATGCGCTAAAACTTGTAAAGGGAAGAAATTACATCATATTTAAAATGGCCAAAAAATATAGTAAAACAATTTAAATTAAAAAATATATTTGCGCGAGATATTTTGAGATAATCTTTTCAACTATTATCGTGAATTCGAAGACAGCGCAAATAATATTTCCTTCTAACAACTAAAGTATTTTCACCTGAATATTAATAAGAGAAATAAAACTTTGGTGTAAATTACGTCAGATTTAAAACGATACATTTAAAATGAATTATTTAAAAGAACTATCTTATAGCGCTGTTAAAAAATACCGGGAGACAAGGACACTGTTTACTTAATTCATTTTACATTAGCTTATTTTCAAATGTTTAACTAATTTTTTAATTAAATACGTAAACAGCCATTGAATCTCTTAACAGCAGCAGATTTGGTCTTAAAAATCTCCAATCCAAGGAAAACGAATGGAAACCCGTTTACAGAAAAATCACTACCTTTTTTTTTTTTTTTTTTTTTAAATTCAATATTTTTAAAGCCGATCAAATTAGCGTGCTTTTTGGATTTTGGTGTGCCTGAACGGGGGTTAGCGAGCGTAGCTCGTAGGGGGCAGAGCCCCCTAGTTTCTTATATAATTATGCAGTGCATTAAGGATTTCTTTTTTTTTTTTTTTTTTTTTTTTTGTCAATCATCAAAAATCAGCATTTTTCTACGATAAAAGTTGAATACCCTCTTCAAATAATCAGCATAAAAGAAAAAAAACGAGAGAGAGAGAGAGCTTTTCATAATTTCCACCCTTTGTCTCGTCTAGTCACTGAAATAAGTCATATTTAATTAAAAATTACTGTTTATTTTAATTTCAGATAAGCCAAATTTAAACTACAATGGTCGTCGCAACTCACACGCACACACAAAAAAAAAACCACCAACAACGTCGTGTCGCGCATGTGTCGTGTGTTATTTAGTATTTCATGGGAAAATACCTCCACATCCACCGATTTCTATTTTCTCCAGAAAAATAGAGAGCTCCAGAATACGGTATAATAATTTTAAAAAAAAAGTATCACCTCTGGTATTACTACAGAAACCACTGGGTATCTATAGAACCGATTTGAAACCCCGCCGAAATGGTAATTTGTCTTCTTAGTAACTCCCACGTTACTGACTAACAGCATTGAAAACTGAACCCAAATACATCATCCGCACTTCTCTTTACTTATATTTATCCATTCTTTTGTAAAAGGACTTTTACAATTTTAGTGGTTTATCTATTTATTTTAATTACATATGTATTTTTCAATTCATATATCGGGGTAGTGTTTGAAGTTTAAAGAGGTTAAAAAACAAACAAACAAAAAAAAAACGTTTTTACATACTGGCTTTTTCGGATGCTAAAAATATTATCGAATTTTTAAATAGATATGAAAAATTAACATTTTCTTCTTTCAAAAGCAAAATTTGCATAAGTTTCCATTGCAAAATCTTGTGAAGAATTAGTCTTGGCGCCCTTGGCGGTCTAACACTTATATTATCATTAAGAAATTATGGAATGCTCCACTTTAGTAGAACTAAGGGCATCAATTTATGTGTGTATTTGTGGGGAGTGTGCGTGTGTGTGTGTGTGGGGGGGGGGGGGGGGGTGTTGCTATTACAAAAACACGATACTACTTTTTTTCAAGTTATTTTTGCAGAGGCGCTGAAAAAAATCTGGTCAAGTGACCAAGGGCGCCATGATTACAAAAACACGGTATTAGTTATTTTTTTTTAACTTATTTTTACAGAGGCGCTAAAAAAATCTGTCCAAGGGCGCCATGATTACAAAAACACGATGATAGTTTTTTGAAAGGGATTTTTACAGAGGCGCTGAAAAATATCTGACCAAGGGCGCCATGATTACAAAAACACGATATTATTTTTTTTTAACTTATTTTTGCAGAGGCGCTGAAAAAAAATCTGACTAAGGGCGCCGTAATTAAAAAACACGATATTAAGTTTTTGAAATTTATTTTTACAGATACGCTGAAAAAAATCTCTCTAAGGGCGCCCTGATTAAAAAAACACGATAATAGTTTTTCAAAATTATTTTTACAGAGGCGCTGAAAAAATCTGACCAAGGGCGCCATGATTACAAAACCATGATATTAGTTTTCTGAAAGTTATTTTTACAGGGCGCTGAAAAAAATCTCACCAAGAGCGCATTCATTACGAAAGCACGACATTAGTTTTTTGAAAGTTATTTTTACAGAGAGGCGCTGAAAATAAATCAGACCAAGGGCACCATGATTACAAAATTACGATATTAGTTTTTTGAAAGTTATTTTTACAGAGAGGCGCTGAAAAAAAAAAATCTGCCCAAGGGCGCCATGAGTACAAAAACGCGATAATAGCTTTTTGAAAGGCATTTTTACAGAGGCGCTGAAAAATATCTGACCAAGGGCGCCATGATTACAAAAACACGATATTAGTTTTTTAAAACTTATTTTTACAGAGGCGCTGAAAAAATCTGACCAAGGGCGCCATGATTACAAAAACACGATATTAGTTTTTTGAAATTTATTTTTATAGAAGCGCTGAAAAAATCTGACCAAGGGCGCCATTATTACGTAAACACGATATTAGTTTTTTTTAAACTTATTTTTACAGAATCGCTAAAAAAATCTGTCCAAAGGCACCATGATTAGAGAAACATGATGATAGTTTTTTGAAAGGGATTTTTTACAAAGGCGCTGAAAAAAAATCTGACCAAGGGCGCCATGATTACAAAAACACGATATTAGTTTTTTAAAACTTATTTTTACAGAGGCGCTGAAAAAATATGACCAAGGGCGCCATGATTACAAAAGCATGATATTAGTTTTCTGAAAGTTATTTTTACAGGGCGCTGAAAAAATCTCACCAAGAGCGAATTGATTACGAAAACACGACATTAGTTTTTTGAAAGTTATTTTTACAGAGGCGCTGGAAATAAATCTGACCAAGGGCGCCATGATTACAAAATTACGATATTAGTTTTTTTAAAAGTTATTTTTACAGAGAGGCGCTGAAAAAAAAATCTGTCCAAGGGCGCCATGATTACAAAAACACGATGTAGTTTTTGAAATTTATTTTTACAGAGGCACTGAAAAAAATCTTTCCAAGGGCGCCGTGATTACAAAAACACGACATTAGTTTTTTGAAATTTATTTTTACAGAGGCGTTGAAAAAATCTGACCAAGGGCGCCATTATTAAGAAAACACGATATTGGTTTTTTTAAACTTATTTTTACAGAGGCCTTAAAAAAATCTGTCCAAGGGCGCCATGATTAGAGAAACACGATGATAGTCTTTTGAAAGGGATTTTTACAGAGGCGCCGAAAAAAAAAATCTGACTAAGGGCGCCGTGATTAAAAAATACGATATTAAGTTTTTGAAATTTATTTTTACAGAGGCGTTGAAAAAATCTGACCAAGGGCGCCATTATTACGAAAACACAATATTAGTTTTTTTTTTTTTTTTACTTATTTTTACAGAGGCGCTAAAAAAATTGTCCAAGGGCGCCATGATTACCAAAGACGCCTCTGACAAAGGGACCAAATGAAATTAAAATGAAAATCTCCTGTCTTAAATTGGCATTTTTTTTTGTTTTGTTTTTTGTACTTTCACAAAAAACAGAAATACCAAATTACCGGGCAGCCACCCAGGGCGCTGAATATTTGACAGAAAATATACTAAATACATCATTAATACCAATATTAATTTATGTAGAAGTTACTATTCTTCGGGGTACTGAATAAAATCTGGACCAGGGCGCCATGACTATCAAAGTCTCTGTGAATGAATCCATTTAAAATGAGAATATGTTTCTTATACAGTGTTTCGTCGTTTATACTTGCACAAAAGGCAGAAATACAAAAATACCTCACAACACCAGGGGCGCTAAATACTTAGACGCAGAAAATGTGCAAACGTATTAGACGCAGACTTATTAGACACTTATTAGAAGCATTCCTAGAACAGAAATTATTTAGGCGTATATCTAAATAAGTGAGTACTTAATATTATTTTTCTTAGAATTTATCATTAGTACAGGCTTTGAAACAAAGTCTGGTCCTGGATACAATGTGTAACAATGGCATATCTGATTGTCGATAACTTATGTTATCTCGAAATTTGTTTATCTAATTGTCTTTGATCACACATAGTTTGCTTATGCTATACTTTAAAAAATAAAAAGCATTACTTTTTAATTTTCCAAATGAAAATCTTTGAAAATTTTATGCCTTTCAAAATGCGTGCTTAAAAAAAAAAAGAAAAAAAAAAGAAAAAAAAAAGAAAAGAAAAAAAAAGAAAAAAGTGACGATGGGCGCACCGGGCATTTGCCTCGGACCCTGGTTTACTTTATTCTTAAAGTAATTATTTATATTAAAACGTGATTTTTTTTTTTTTTTTTTTTTTTTTTTTTTTTTTTTTTTTTTATTGTACGTAACTGAAACGATTTACTTACTTAAATGGCACAAGTACAATTAAAGTTGTGAGCAATTTATATAACCTTGAGGTCCTTTTTATGAGAATTTGGAATAAACATTTCAGATATCCTAATTTAAAAATGCGAGAATTTTTTTTTCTTCTTACCTTATAAAGGGGAGGGGAAGGGAGAGTATAGAATTTTTTTTTTTTTTTTTTTTTTGTCATATTTGCTACTTTGAACATAATTTTCAAAATATAAAAATCGTTAAAAGACTCAAAATCAGTCATCAAACAATTACAATCAAAGATTATTTATTCTTTTTATATTCACTTTGTTATTTATTTAGTTATTGGTTTATTTTTTACTCCATCCAAAAATAAAAATTTGATACATTGTTAAAGCTGATTCCTCTTATTTAAGTTTAATCATTTGAGATTTTTTTAAAAGATTTCTACTGATAAATTATCTGGTGGGGAGGGGGGGGAGATTTCAAGATTCTGTATAATGCTTCTTCTTACCACCAATACAGTTAAAAATCTTTAAACTCCTTATTTTGTTTAATTTGCATAATGTGTTCTTAATTAAGTCATATACAGAAATTTAATCATTTGGGAAGAGTTCCCTATCTTGTGCCACTTGGCACGACTGGCAAAAAAGTAAGCAATGTTGTCAAAAGGGCACAGATGTCATATTCGCCCCATATTGGCGCGATTTTTTTCTGTCGCCAATATCATATAGGCAACAGGTACTTAACCTGCACCAAAGTGTCGTTATTTTGCTTGATGTGGTAACCCGGATTATGTTGTTTATGCTGTTGATGTTTTCGCCAAATTGGCAACCGAAAAAATTGCGCCGATATGGGGCGAATATGACATCTGTACTGTCAAAAGTTGTCTGTTTTAGCTTCTTACCAAATTTTTATTTTAATTATATTTTATTAATATTATATTTATATTATTTGTAATATTTTATTTTTAAATTTACCAAATCATCTTACCAAGTGCCAAAAGATTGCAACAACAACATCCTAAGCATTTATCGCCCAAGTTAACTTTCCAAGTTTTCTGGCACATCACACATGCTATGGAATTCTTGTCATGAATTTTATAATGGCTATGTTAAAGCACTATTATTTATCTGATGTCTATTAAGAAACCATTAATAAATGCAAATTTCCCAAAAATTTAAGGGTACTTTTCGGTTAGGCGGGCACCAGTGTTAAATATACGTATATATACATATATTTATGTGTGTATATATATATAATATATGTATATATATATATATTTACATATATGTATGCATATAAATATGTATATATAACACTGGCACCTGGCTACCCGAAAAGTACCAATTTAAGTTTTATGAATAAGCAGTTTCTACCTGTTAAATTCTTCTTGGGCAAGATTTCAAGATTCTGTATAATGCTAAACCTTGCATTTTAAAAATCATCTATTTTTTCAACCTCCAATTTTAGTGATTAAGTAATATTTACAAAGAGAAAAAATTTGCCGACTGGTATTGAAGAATTAAAAGTGTATAAGATGCTTTTTGTGTAAAAATAAAGTTTGTTAATACAGTATACTCCCTCAAATTGAATAATTGAAGGAAAATGATCTCATTTTTTTTTGTGCATATTCAAATATGCATTATTAATTATTTACTTGAACTTTGCTTTTAATATTTTAATCAGTTTTTAAATTATCTTACTTTTTATCCTTTTAGTTCATTACTTTACTTAATTATTTTAATATTTTACAATATCACAATCATTCATTATAATTTTGATTGCATTAAAATTACTGTTTAAAAAATGTAAACAAAGCAATGGCCAGAAATCCACACAACATCTGGTCCCAAGCTGTGCGGATTTGAAGGAGTCTACTGTATTATATTGAAACATGTCAGTTTTTTAATCAATCATACATATATTTCCTGGCGTGTGTGGGCCCATAGGGACAGAGGGGCTTCTGCCTCTGTGCTGTGTGCTGGAGATGCCCTCAAAAATGGTGTAAGATTGAGTTTAACACACACAGCATGGGTCTCTATATTGCAGTCAATGTTGTATTTTTACACTCTTTTATTTAACTTGGTTTTTATATGTAAAGAAAGAATTTTGTAATTGATTTTTCACTCTTTTCTTGACATTCTAGAATGATTAAAATTATGCTTGTGTATTTCCAATGACAATATACCATTTTAATATTTTTAGAACTTCATTATAAATTGATTCTAAGGCATTTTTGTTCTACCTAGCCGCAGGTGATAAATCTCCAAATAATCTTTGTTATTACAACTATTTATGAATTACAAAAACAATGCAGTTAATATGCACCAAGCCATTTACGTCAAAATATGTTTAGTGGCTGTGAAACTGCAACAATGAAATATTTGGAACAATAAAAAAATATATATATGAATAGAAAATAACTTTTTATTTTTTAAGTTTCCTAATTTTTATTGATTATTTTTAATTATTAATGATAATTTATTTTATTTAATTTTAATATGTCTTTAAAAAAAATCATTGTTTATAATTTATTACCGTATATACTCTCATTAGTCAACCCCAAAATTTGAGAGATATAACATGTCCATCCATTTGAATAACAATATTTAATAATAGATATAACAGTAGTAATCTTGGTCTTAATTTAATTTTAATCAAGGAAGATTAATATGAATTCTGCAATCAAATAGGGCTGAAAAAAAAAAAACGTTTTTTC
Organism: Maratus speciosus; assembly: GCA_963932465.1. Lineage (NCBI taxonomy): Eukaryota > Metazoa > Arthropoda > Arachnida > Araneae > Salticidae > Maratus > Maratus speciosus. The sequence goes on from OZ010800.1 coordinate 334,530,764, forward strand.
TTTTAAAAAGCCCAATCCGTGTGGGTTTTTCGGGTTTTTGTAGTTTTTTGCTGCACGTTTCTTTGAACAATGCCAACTATGTTTAATTACTTACTTGTTATGATTCTATTATATATGTAAGATAAAATTTGAATTAAATTTAGATTTTCAGACATATTTGCATAAAAATTAAAAATGATTTGAAAGAACTGCAAGACCCAACCCTCATCAAATTAATATAATCCAAAGAACTTGCATTTTTAATTTTTTATGACTACGTAGGAAAAATGATTATAGTGTATAGGTTATAATTCATTTTTTTAATAGTACATAGAAAATGTGTTCATAATGTATTATGTATTTTTGCAGTTGTGGCTGTATTTAATATTTCAATTTTACTTATGATTTGTATAGAATTACAGATGGACAAATTTTCATTTTTACATATTAGATAATGAATGATAAAAGTCATTTTTCCTTTTGGATAATTTTAATTTGCTGAGGTTTGGGTTTTGCGGTTCCTTCAAATCATTTTTATCTTTTTATACAAAGATGTCTGAAAATCTAAATTTAATTAAATTTTTATCTTACATGTATAACAGAATCATAACAAATAAGTAGTAATTGAAAATAAATGATACTGTGCAGCAAAAAACTCGTATAAACCAATAAAACTCACTTTTATGTGGGTTTTTTGGGGGGTTTTATTATGTCGGATTTTTTTAAAAAGCCCACCCAGGTTTTTTTGGGCGGGTAGGTGGGCAGACAGCCCTGATGAAAACTATTCCAAAATACTGATAATCAAATGGAATTATTTTCATTCCTTTAAAATTTTGGTGTTTATTTACACGTGAGTACATATAGTAATTAATTTATGATTATATGTTATAAAAAATAGTTTAGAAATCCTGTATAACAGTTTAAATAATATTTTCCCCTGTTACTATATTTTAAAAGATAAGTAGAACAAATATTATATATATTTTAAATAAATTCACATATTCATGCTATTTATCAAGTAATACATCAAAGCAGTGATTTTTCAATAGTTGGGGTCTTTGTAAAATTAATTCATTGTAACAGTTTTTTTTTTTTTTTTTTTTTTTTTTTTTTTAAAGACATAAATTGTAGTTGTGAAATTAGGTGTGATTCTAAAGATAAACATTGAATGCTTATAAAAGTGTACTTTTTTAGAAACTATTTTTACTTTTATTATTTTCATAAAGAATTTTAGTTTTGAAAATTCACTTTAATTTGAAAATGCCTTTTTGAATATTATGTTCAAATTTTGTAAGAGGAAAAAAAAACTGAAGTGAAATTTTAAAATTGTAAGTTTTCAGTTTGTAAGTTAAGTAGTTGGTTTGCAATTTTGTTTTCTGATTTATAAAACCATTAAACAATAAAGTTGTGAGTACTGTGTGATTTTAGCACTAACTATTAGATACAGTAGACTTCTTCAAATCCGCACATCATCGAATATGTAAACAATAGAACTTTCAGTTCAGATGTAGGGACAAAATTAGACTTTTTTATTTTTATATAATTCCATGTGTATTTTAATATGTAACTCTTGTTAATGTGACTGAACTTTTCCTTGTTCATGAAGGAAATAGTATAAATTTATTTCTGAAAAATTCTAGATATTGTTGATATCACTGGTAATTGCAATCTTCTTACCAAATATATTTATGTATTAATCAAGCTCTTTTCGTTATTAAGTCTGGCTAAACCTGAAATAAAACTTTTTTATTTTATGACTTTGATATGCATTAGTAGGGTACCTTTATGAGGCAAGTTTGGTTGAATAATTCAAGAAAAATGTATTATAATCTTTATTATGTATATTTAATTATGCATTATTATTTACTTGACATTTACTTTTAATAATATAATTATTTTTTAAATTATCTTAATTTATATTATTTCAATTTATTATTTTACTTAATTATTTTAATATTTTACTATAAGTAAGCATTCATTATAATTTCGATTGCATTATTACATTCAAATTACTGTTTAAAAAATATAAACAAAGAAAGCAATGACCAAAAATCCGCTCAAATTCTGGTCCCAAGCTGTGCAGATTTGAGGGAGTCTATTGTATTAATATAATAAAGTAAAAATATTTCATTTTCAAGCTGAAATTTTGGTGAATAAATTCAAATCTCCCATTTAAAATTTGTTTGTGGAAAAAAAAAAAAAAAAAAAAAAAAAAGCTATAGCAAATTATAAATTGTTATAGCAAAAATGTACTTGGTCTGATTGTGATTTGTTCATTGTACTTTTCTAGCTAGTGTGGAAATGAAGTTTGAAGGAGCAGAAACCACTGCTATCTCTAGCTGCATTGGAAAGGTGCTTGCAGAATTTGACGACAGGGATAGAAACACTTTTCAAATGAGAAGAAGATGACTAACAAGAAATAGATGATTTGTCGAAAAAATTTTTGTTAAATAATAAATATGATTAATAATAGTTTGTAAATAAAAAAAACATTTAATTCTTTTTTGTGATTAATAAATTTTATTTGTTATACATGGTACGTTTTTATTTAAATTCTAAGAATTGACTTCTAATTTTTGTATTATCATTTTTAAAACTAGTATCCAATGTTTAAGATATTTCAATAAAATGCAATTTATAAAATAAATTTACAAACTTTTAAAATCACCTTGTAAATTTTATCTTAGAGAAAAACAGTTGATAAAAATTGACTCATATAAAATCTATCTAAAATTAGAATTTTTAACGAAATATAAATTATGATGATATTTAAATGCTAAGTTTTTAGATTTCTAATTATTTCAAATGCCTTACTTATGTGCAATTGAGAGAATCTATCAATTTGAATTTCTAAAATGTATTTTATATCTTCACCCCCCCCCCCCCTCCCTGACTCAAAAGAGAAAACATATAAAGAAAATAGCTATTTTGTCCTTTGTATAATTTCTGATATTTTCAAAGTATTTTTTATCTATTAATTTTTTTGAGGCCTGGGGAAATGACCTGAAATATATTTTAAAAAATTTCTACCTTCTATCAGTCACAATTTCTTTCTGCTTACATAAACTTAAGTAGGTATTGTAAATTCTGAAATGGAATGTAGATAGCCTTAATGTCATGTTAGTCTACTTTTTGTAGGGATGTATAATTTTTAGTAGGGATGCACCGGATATTGATTTTGCCGGATATCGGATATCCGAAGCTCCTTCGCCTGCCGGATTCGGATATCCGAAGCTCCTTCGCCTGCCGGATTCGGATATCCGGCACTAGATATGTTTTTAGTTATATAGTGAATTATTTCTCTATATAATGTCATCTCATAACAATAAATTACAAACATGTTTCACACATCATTAAAACATTTTAAACATATTGAAATATAATTTACAAAAACTATATCTCTTTGAATATCAGGGCTTGCAACTCAAGTTTTCCCAGGAGGGGAGTTTCATACCCAAAATTTATAAATGCAGGGGAGTTGAACTGTTAGAAAGAAAAAAAAAAATCATCAAACCCCCTTATTTTTTATGTGCTACTTAGAGAATTACATTTATATAGACATGACAAAATACCATTGAAACAATTTAAATTAACAACTCAAGATAATTATTCAAAATTTTTATTTTATTAAAACAAAAGGAACAGAATCAAGCTTTATATATGCCATGTCTATTTTTCAATTTTCACCTAATGTTAGATTTTATTCCAATTTGCATACTTTAGCCTCTTTCACAAGTTACACTTTTGACAAACAGCACAGAGCGACTTTTATAAGTTTAGAAATTATCGGAAACACATGGTTATGCTCTCTGAAAAAGTTTTAGAAAACTTTGCAAAATCTGATGTGCATTAATTTTTAACTTACATGAATAATGCATATCGGTGATGCTATGTCACTTCTGAGCAAATTTGTTTTATTATATCCTTAATGGAATTATAATCAAAACTGTAATCCCTGGTATTTTCGTTAATTGAACTATGTTCTACGCATTGGAATCTACGCTATGAAATCCATATCCAAAGTTTGAAAAGGGAATAGTCAACTGATTTCTTCTATTACACGAGAAAATGTTGATTTCAAAAAGTCATGTCCTAATTTCTGTTAATTGCGAGAAACAACTAGTTTGTTGTTTCTAAATATGTTTTTTTTTAAGTTCATCAGTTTTTTTTTTCTTTTCTTTTTCATGTGCACCACAAGTGTAATCTCATTTTGTTTAGTGCTGACTATTGTCCAATTTGGTAGAGCTTAGTTTCCGGTGGCTGTTGCTGCTCTTTTAGTTATTTCCTATTTTGAGCACACAGGAAAAACATCGCAAAATACGTAAAACAGTCATGGAAAAAAAAATTGCCGATTTCGTCAATCATGGTGAAAATAAATAAAATAATTTGTCGATTGGTTGCGAAAAAAAAAACTGAAGTTCATGAAAAATCGACAGTGGGAAAATATCACGAAATTTGTCAATCGATCATAGAAAAGTATCGTGAAATTTGCCAGTCCGTCACGAGCAAATACCGTGAAATTCCTCAGCCAGTCGCAGACAAAAATTGCAAATTTTTTCAATCTGATGCAGAAAAACAATCGTTACTTTCATCAGTATGTCACAAGAACAAACAGGGAAATTTGCCAATCGGTCACAGAATAAAATTTCTAAATTTGTCAATGATTGCGGAAAAAAAAATTATGAAATTCACCAATCGGTCTCCAAAAAAAAAAAAATCAAAAAATTCGTCAGTTGATCGTGGAGAAAAATCACAAACTTTTTTGGTCAGATGCAAAAAAACAAACATGAATTTTGTCAATTTGTTGTAAGAAGAAACTGAAATCTGCAAATCGATAGTGGAAATTATCGCAAAATTTGTCAGTCGGTTCCGACACCTCATCGTCGTTTTACAAAGAAACATTTTCGGAAAATGATTTTTTGGAAACAGGAGCCCCCCACCCCTAATATTCTTTAGGGCACGAATCCTGCCATCCCCATCTCGAAATTCAAGACATGTATCTGCCATTTAAGCCGTGTAATGTATATTAATAATGTTGTATAAAAAATGAAATTTAAACATTAAAATATTCTGTTTATTTGTACAATGAAATGCTGATAATTGCTATGGGATTTGGGATTGACTATATTGATAATTGCTAATAATTAATTTGTACAATGAAATGCTGATAATTTGTGTAACAAATTTCAACCAATTAATATACCTATAATTGTAGAGTATTTTCACAAAGAAATACGTTCTTTTTATAATTTAAACATAAAATATCTACTAATATACCCATGATTAAAGAGTTATTTTCTCCAAATATAGGTTTAGTTGATGCCTTTTTTCTGTTTTAATTATTTAATGCTGTTTTGCTTTGAGTCACATTTAGTTTTATTTTAAGTTAAATTATTGTGATATTTATAAGTAAAAAGAAAATTACTTTTCATTTTAAATACTTTATTTATAATGAAGATACAAAAATAACTAATTGGATGTGCCAATCCCAAAACTTTCTTCTATCTCATACATCTTAATATTTCAAAAAGTAGTTCCAAATGTTAATACTTCGATATTATTAGTTCGATATTATACATACTTTGATTTTGATCTAAAATTTCTACTCGTCAATTAATCAAAATAAGAATAAGTTAATCTCGATCATGATATTTATTAAAATCAATAATTTTTTTCGTTATTCTGTTGTACACCAGCTGATTGTGAATAGCCAGCTTAGCAGGTGCGAAGTTCCCATGGCTTCACGAGCCACCAATATACAGTACAAAAAACTGCAAAAAATTGAAAAAATTTTACAAAAAACGTTGTCACAGTGCCACCTTCTGGCGGAATATTTCCAAATTCAAGGAAAAACTGCCGGCCATAGCCAAAAATATACACAAAAGATTGCTTCAATTCTATGCTTAGCTTCATACACTTTTTTATGGTAAGGGTTGGCGAGGTTTTTCCCACCCCCGGTAAATACCATGGTAAAAATCGGTATTTACCGTCCTGGGAAATACTATGTTTTTCCCACATGGGAAAAATTGATTATTAAAAACATAAATATAAATTAAAAACAACCTTTAAAAATGTCAAAATTAAGTTCCAAGTAAATAGCTTGAAAGGTAAATAAAAAGAAAAGGAGGATCTACAAAAACAGACAATGGAGTGCATTTATTTAAATATTCACACACCACACGGATTCCCAAACATTTACCAATCATAATTGTATTCATATTCTTCGTCTTCCACATTGGATTTTAGCATCATATAACAAAATACTAATTTAGAGCCTTTTTGCAAACCCAGTCATTTCTAATCTTGTTTTGGATGAAAGAAAAATTAGAAGAAATACACTCCAAAGATGCTGATGATGCAGGACATCCCTGAAGATGTTTTATGCAATAATTCTTATTTATTTATACAGTAGATCTTTATTGTTAATTATTATTAATTTGTTACATTAGTTCAACTTTATCCCCTTAATTAGAACTTTAATGAAAAAAATTAGTATTATTACAATAAACATTTTTGAAAATGAGTAATATAATGAATGATTTGGTCCAGGTATAAGTTGACCATGTTTATAAAGTATATTTAACAATATGTGGAATAATCAATATTATTAAAAAGTTCATAATCTGAAAAACTCCTGTGGACCAGGAATGCAGTGTAAAGATACTCTAATATATTTTCATATACAGGGTGTCCCTAAACTCATGGTACATACGCTAGGGGGTGATAGAACACATCAAGACTAGTAATAGTAAATAGGAAGCCAAGGGTCCAAAATTTCAAATGATTATAAAAAATGGAAAATTTGGTCGATCCATTTGCGGTTTTCGCTAAAACTATTCTTTATGTCAGTATTTTCTTGAAAATAAATTTTAAAGATACAGTTAAAAAAATGCCGATAGAGGACGCTTTAGATTTTGGAGTAATCAACAACTATTTTTTACCGTTATTTTTTGTATATCATTACATGCTTTCAAAAGCTTAGACTTAAATTTTGAGCTCATAATCTGAATCGTTGGGAGTGGTTAAGTAGCACAAACTGAACTGTGTTCAGGAGTTAAATTTCAAATTATTATAAAAAAGGAAAAATTGGTGGATTCATTTGCAGTTTTCACTAAAACTATTGTTTATGTCAGTATTGTCTTCAAAATAAATTTTAAAGATAAAGTTAAAAAAATACCGATAGAGGGCGCTTTAGACTTTGGAGTAACAAACAACTATTTTTTACCGTTATTTTTTGTATCTCATTACATGCTTTCAAATGCTTAGACTTAAATTTTGAGCTCAAAATCTGAATTGTTGAGAGTGGTTAAGTAGCGCAAACTGAACTGTGTTCATGTGTTGAAATTTGAAACCCCCTCCTGAACACAGTTCAGTTTGCATTACTTAACCACTCCCAACGATTCAGATTTTGAGCTCAAAATTTAAGTCTAAGCTTTTGAAAGCATGTAATAAGATACAAAAAATAACAGTAAAAAAATAGTTGTTGGTTACTCCAAAGACTAAAGTGCCCTCTATCGGTATTTTTTTTAACTATATCTTTAAAATTTATTTTCAAGAGAATACTGACATAAAGAATAGTTTTAGTGAAAACCGCAAACGAATCGACCAATGTTTCCGCCTTTTATAATCATTTGAAATTTTAACTCCTGAACACAGTTCAGTTTGCGCTACTTAACCACTCCCAACAATTCAGATTTTGAGCTCAAAATTTAAGTTTAAGTCTAAGCTTTTGAAAGCATGTAATGAGATACAAAAAATAACGGTAAAAAATAACTGTTGGTTACTCCAAAGTCTAAAGCGCCCTCTATCGGCATTTTTTGAACTGTATCTTTAAAATTTATTTTCAAGAAAATACTGACATAAAGAATAGTTTTAGTGAAAACCGCAAACGAATCGACCAAATTTTCCGTTTTTTATAATCATTTGAAATTTTGGACCCTAAACTTTAAAGACGCCTATCTCCTTCGGAATACGTTTGGGACCCTTGGTTTCCTATTTACTATTACTCATCTTGATGTGTTCTATCACCCCCTAGCGTATGTACCATGAGTTTAGGGACACCCTGTATGTTTCAGACATATTTCGCCTTATTTATAAGATAAATTTAATGATGTGGGAAATGTGACCTATATAACGTACAACCTTGCATTTTTAGGTTTTCGTTAAAGATCTTCTACTGTATTCCTTTCTTACAGAATAATTTTAAACCTAAAGGAAATTTGTAATAATTATGTATTTCCAACTTTCATTTCACACATCAGATTCCGAAAGCCAGAATATTTCTTACATGTTGTCATTTGGAAGTTTTTTTTTCAGTATTTACCACTTTATCCCGGTTTTTACCAGTTTTTCCCAGTGGGATGGGAAAAACAAGTTTTGGAGGGGAAAAAGCCAACCCTGGAAATAACACAAGAATCACTATTATAGCGCCCCTTCCAGCAGAATATTTTCTAATTGAAGGAGGACCAGTTAGTTGTTAGCCTAAAACATACCCCCAAAAATTGGTTCAATTCTATACATAACTTCATACACTTTTCGAAGGTACAAGAATGAAAATGGCACAAAAATCACTATTACAGCACACCCTTCTGGCGGAATATTTGCAATTTAAAGGAGAACCTGCTGGATATAGCCAAAAACATACACAAAAAATTTTGTTCAATTATATAGATAACTTATCATTACATATTTAACATACGCTTTTCGATAGTACAATAATGAAAGTGGCACAAAAATCGCAATTACAGCACTCCCTTCCGGCAGAATGCTTCCATATTGAAGAAAGAACTGCTGGCCACAGCCAAAAACATACGCAAAAAATTTGGTTCAATTCTATGCATAACTTCATACACTTTTCGATGGCACAATAATGAAAATGGCACAAAAATCACGATTATAGCGCTACCTTCCAGTGGAATGTTCCAATATTGAAGGAAGGCCAGCTGGCTATAGCCAAAAACATTCACAAAAAATTTGGTTCAATTCTATCCATAACTTCATACACTTTTTGATGGTATGATGACAGACAGACATTTTGTATAAACATGTTTTGGGATCTCTGACATCGAAAACGTCTAAGCCCACCGAAACCAGAAATCGAAAAAATCTGTTACAATACTTTCTTCTATTGAAGATAGAAGAAAGTAAAAATAGGCCTGTTTAATTGTTAAACATAAAAGAGAGAAAGAAACTTCATAAAGTCATACTTTAATAAACAACTTCAGACTTTGTTTCACATTCTGAAAGTAAAGGTACAATTTTCTAAAAGATGTAAACAAATTCTTAAAAAGCTGGCAATTCTTTAAACTTTTGAGAATTACCTTTTACTCATGAATAGTGGACTTATTTCATATTTTGCATTATAAACAAAAGTTGTTCGGTATTGTTTGGGTCAAACGATTTCTCTTATCCTTATATATTTGCTTTGCTACGCATTGCCGGATATCCGGCAGAGAAGTCGGATATCCGGTGATTGTGATTCGGATATCCGACGGTATTTCGGATATTGAAAAATCAGCCGGATATCCGTTGCATCCCTAATTTTTAGAAAGATATAAACAAAAAGTGTTGGGGGGGGGGGGGGGGACTCTGTAAAAATTGATTTTTTTTTCTTTTTACAAATAAGAGCTTTTTTGTTGCTAAATTTTCTTTGAAAATATAAAATATAAATTTTTTGAATATACGTATGTACATTGAAAATAGAAAGATTTTATTTTTACTTCATATGAATACATTACAAATAGAAATAATAAACTTACTATTAAAAATTTTAGTTCCAGAATAGATTTTCTCGCTTAGTTTGACATTGTTTGTAACATATTTTTTTAAATGGTCATTTCAGTTGCACTTTCAATTTTACACTGCCATTAAAACTTATAATATAAATATTTGCCTCAGTATTTGCTGGCAATTGTGTTTATTTAATAAAAAAATCCCATCGAAGTGTTTATCCCCCAGTAGTATAGTCAGACTCTCATTCAAAATGAAGGGAGTATAAAGATAAAATATAAATTAATGTTTTACTAATTTTTAATGTAGGAGTAACTAAAATAAAGTTGGTTAAATAAATAAAAAAAACAACAGGTGGATTACTTTTTTCAACCAAATTTTGCTTGCATTTTTCGGTTAGCCGGGCACCAGTGTTATATTTACATACATATATATGCACACACGCATACACATATATGTACAGATATGTGTATGTAAATATAACACTGGCGCCCGGCTAACCAAAAGGTACCATTTTTTTTTTTTTTTTCAGGTGTGGTGGAGAGAGGGGGTAACATTTCATTTACATAGACGCCAACATTATAAAGACTGTATCAGGAGTAAACCAGTTAAATTTCAGGAGTTTTGGACACTCTTCAGGAGTAAAATGTTCACGTTTCAGGAGTCATTTCAGGAGTTGCACACAGTTTTTTTTACGAGCTATATTTTTTACAAATATCTTCAGTCCTCTAGCAGCTTTTGCATTTATCAACACAAACATAATTTAAATAAAGGTTACTTAATTTACTTTTACTATTATTAATGTATTAATAATTTTTTATAATAAATTTATAAAAATGGATTTTTTTTCTTTATCTCTACGGAGCAAAAAATCTGATTGACATGAGTGTGAAATCCTGCGACCAATTAACAAAATTTGCGATTTTCCGCCGAGATTGACTGACGAAAATCGCGAATTTTTTGCCGCGACTGACGAACGAAAATCGCGATGTTTTGCAGCGACTTGCAGACGAAAATCGCGATGTTTTGCCGCGACTTGCGGACGAAAATCGCGAAGTTTTGCCGCGACTTGCGGACGAAAATCGCGATGTTTTGCCGCGACTTGCGGACGAAAATCGCGATGTTTTGCCGCGACTTGCGGACGAAAATCGCGATGTTTTGCCGCGACTTGAGGACGAAAATCGCGATGTTTTGCCGCGACATGAGGACGAAAATCGCGATGTTAAGCCGCGACATGAGGACGAAAATCGCGATGTTAAGCCGCGACATGAGGACGAAAATCGCGATGTTAAGCCGCGACATGAGGACGAAAATCGCGATGTTAAGCCGCGACATGAGGACGAAAATCGCGATGTTTTGCCGCGACATGAGGACGAAAATCGCGATTTTTTGCCGCAACTTACTGACGAAAACAGAGATTTTTTGCTGCAACTTACTGACGAAAACAGCGATTTTTTGCCGCGACTGATTGACGAAAACAGCGATTTTTTGCCGCGACTGATTGACGAAAACAGCGATTTTTTGCCGCGACTGATTGACGAAAACAGCGATTTTTTGCCGCGACTCATTGACGAAAACAGCAATTTTTTACAGCGAAGACTAACGGAATTCGAGATTTTTTTTGCAGCGCAGCGAGTGATTGACAAAATTCGCGATTTTTATTATTGGCCGATTACCGGATTTCAGGATATTTCCCCCCAACTGATTGACGCAATTCGCGATATTTTGCAGCGGCTGCCATTTTTATTTTAAATTTGCGATTTAACCGAACGACCTATTGATGAATTTGACGATTGACAAAAATTGCAACTTTTTTCAACGATCGGTTGGCGAAATTTGAGATTTTCTGCCGCGAGCGATTGTAGAAATTGGCGGTTTTATCGATTAATAGACGATTTTCGCGATATACTTCAACGACCGATTGACGAAATTCGTGAATTTTTGCCGCGATCGGTCGAAGAAATTCGCGATTTTTTTGCCCCAAATTTCCGTATTTTCTACCTTATTACCGTACTTCCGTATTTTATCCTACATTTCCGGAGAAACTCCGAAATTTCCGGAGATATTGGCATCTATGCATTTATACAGTAGAAGATCTTTATAATCCTATATAATGCACAGCTTTTGAGATGTGAGCAATGAATTTTGTACTTAAGAAGCACCTGTAATCCGTATTGCAAAAATATTGTATGCAGAGGATTAAATTTCAAACATTATTTCATCTTTATCTCCTTAATTCAGAATTTTTTTAAATGAAAATATTGCTGTTATTAAATGTAAACATTTTGGGATTAAGCAATATGTTGATTTTGTCCCAGCATGTTTCAATAATTTTTATAGGCGATTTAACAATATGTGAAATAATCAATATTATGCAAAAATTTTTTAACCTGCAAAACTTTTGGTCCTAAGGAATGCAATGTAAATATCTACTACGATTGTTTTGTATATTGCCATATTTACAAGGTAAGCTTTAATGTTGTGTGAAATGACCTATATAACGCAAAATGTTGCATGTTTTGGTTTGCATTATAAAGATCTTCTACTGCATATAAATACTATGTTAACGTTTATTGTAAAGACATAAAAAAAAAAACATTTCAGCTACGTTATTTTTATTATTTTTTTCTCTTTTTTTTTTTTTGGGGGGGGGGGGGGCTCTTTTTTGCATAAGCCGGAATATTGTCTACCACGGAAAATTTTCTCACTCCCTATCGATTCCGCCTTAGACAGAGTTTACTGTATTCATCTTCCAACACTATAAAATCGGTAAGTCTCCGATTCAGGATGATGGCCATACAGATAAAATATAAATTTTCTTCTGAGTTAATTGGGTTGGAATAATAAATAAAAGTTAAGTTCAGTGGTGTAGTCGTAAAAAAAACAGTGGGTATACGTTCTAAGCAGAGGGTATATGCTCAAGGCAGAGAGTATACCCCCATGCATATATACTATAGCTTTCTTGAGAAACAGAGGGTATACGGTGTTCCTTAAAAAAATCCAGAGGGTATACGACGTATACCCCCATATACCCTCCACTACATCCCTGGTTAAGTTTGAAAAAACAACAAAGGTAGAATTTTGCATATGTAACTTAAGAGGACACAGTACCTTTTAAACTATTTTTTAGTTTTCAATAGTATTGTAATATCTGTGGTGGCATTATGTTTAATACTATAATGGAAATATATATATATATATTTAATCTTACAGAAATGCCTATTTAATTAAAATTTTTTGAATAATTTTTAACTTTTTAAAAATCTCTACTACTTTTTTAAATATGAATATTTTTTGCTTCAGAAATTTCTGTAATTTCAATGATGAGTTTGTTGAATTTCCTTGATTTTTTATTATACAAAAGAGAAAATGATTTATATTAAATGTAATATCCCATACATCTAAAAATCCATGGCACAGTTTTATGTAGTATAATCTAAGGAATGTGGGGAAAAAAATTTGAAACGAAAAATATTGATATTTAAAAAATCAGTTGGGATTAAAAAAAAATTTTTTTTTTAATTAAATTTTAGTTAAATAGAAATAAGTAAGATTTTTCTTTTTTTTTTTTAAATTATATGAAATTTAATTTGATTTCTAGTATTAAATATAATGTCACTACAGATATTACGGTATTATTCAAAATTGAAAAAGTATAAAGGGTACTGTGTCCCCTTAACATAGTTTTTGACTAACTTTTACTAGTTTTTTTTTTTTTCCCTTGCAAAGTTTATACATCAATACAGTTAAACAAATTTGAACATCTATATTTATGGTAAAGGCAGAAAAGAATAAATCATTTCAGTTAAATATTTTTTTTTATTGTAATATGTTGAATATGTTTATTGATTATATGGAAAAAAATTATCAAAATTGCTTATATGGTAATAAAAGTTATTTTATTCAAATAATACAATATAACGCTTTTCAACTTTACCATTTCCATAAATTTTTATAATAGATATAATTTTGCATATGACACTTATAATGAGAGAAGTATAATTATTAATTTTACACAATATTTTTACGTACAATACTGAAGATGAAAAGAAAAAATTAAAAAAACATCAGAATGTATAAAATATTTGAATAAATTATTTTATTAATGGTATTTGAATTTTCGTAAAAAGCTACCTTTTAATAAAAGAAAAAAAAATTGCCCAAAATTTTTGGGTTATTTCAGAGCAATCACTTTCAACATAATCATGAAAAATTTCCCTTTTAAATATTTTTTACATTATCATGGCAGTGAACTTAGCTATGACTTTCCATATAAACAATATATAAATATATATTTCTATCACAGCAAAAAAAAAAAAAAAAAATTGAAATAGTTAAAAAATATCTATTTATATGCATATGTTTTCAAACCTGGATTCATCAATATAAAATGGCAAACTTTTTTTCACTAATATAAAGAGATATTTATTACCAATACTATGTCAAGACAGGTAATCAATATCTCTCTATATTGAAAAAAGAAAGCTTTGCTATTTTATAGTGTCGAATCAAGTTTTAACCAATATCGACCGGTCCGGCGTTCCCCGATATTGGCCGGTCCGGCGCTCACCGATATTGGCCGGTCCGGCATCCGCCGATATCGGCCGGTATTGGGTCCCGATATCGGCCGGTCCGGCGTTCGCCGATATCGGCCAATATTGGAAAAAAAGTTTGCCATGCAATATCGGCCAATATCGATATACCGATATTGCGAAATCGCTGTTCCCGATATTGCTGTGCTACCTGGGAAGAAGGCGAATTTCTCTTTAACAAAATACTGGTATTTAACACCTGTTTTGACTGTTTTCCCCTGATCTCTCGCCACCCTGTACATGTATTGTATGTTGCGGCCAAAGCCTGATGAACAGCGTATTACGACCGGCCAATTCCCTTATAGCCCAGTGGTAGGGTATCAAAAAAAGGCCCAATTCGGAAATAATTAGGAGAAAGCTGGAAATTCTTTTAATCCCTTCAGTTTATGTCTAGAATGAATATGCTACGTTTCCCCCCTCGTACTAGGTGAGCGTTAGGAAATATACAATTATTTATAGTCAAAAAACACGTTTTTTTTTTAAATACCATAACACTATCTCGAAATCACCAACTTTTTTAAAAACATTGTCAATACAAATGTTGTAGAGCTTAAAATTCTGAATAAAATGAATACCTACACTTAATACTTTTGTTGAATATTAAGGTCACAATTCTACTTTAATGTTTTAGCACCGTGGTGAGAGGGTTGAACTCAGAATTAATTAGGGGAAAACTGGAAATCGTTTTAATCCCTTCAGATTAGGTCTAAAATGAATATTCTATGCTTTCCCCTTCGTACTAAATGAGCGTTGGGAAATATGTACACATTTACATTCAAAAAACACGTTTTTCTTTAATATTTTTAACAATATCTGAAATTGCGATCTTAATTTTGAACAAAAATATTAATGTGAGTATTCATTTTATTCAAAATTTTAAGCTCTACAACAGTTGTATTGGCAATTTTTTGATATAGTTAGCTGTTTTGAGATATTGTTAAGGTAATCTGGTCTCTCCTATCTTGAAGCTATTGATTAGTGATTAAGGCAAAATTTTGAAATGGAATTGCGACCTCAATTTTGAACAAAAATATTAATGTGGGTACTCATTTTATTCAGAATTTTATGCTCTACAACATTTGTACTAGAGATGGGAAATATAGTTACTTTTGGTTAACAGGTTACATCGTTCCACACTTGTACGAGTAACAGGTTCCAACAACCTGTTATTTTTATAACATATAACTAATGGTCAACGAATATTTTAATTAGAAGGCCTTTTAAACAAAATGTTTTGAATAGTTTTTTGACATAATTATAAATGCTGTTTTCTATTGAGATTAATCAAAATTAGTTTGTGATTAAAAACTTAATTTTTGCAAGACAAAAACTTTGAATTTCATGCATTTTTAGCGTTTTCTGACACTAAAAACGTGTTTTTCCATTTATAATGATTAAAACATTAAAAAATTTCAAAAAATTCTAAGTATCATAACTCAGTAAGTTTTGACCATAAAAGAATAACTTTTTGCTGTTTTACTTGTTAGAACATGGAAAAGCTTTTTCTAAATAAAACTTATAGGATCCAGGCATTCTATAAAATTTGTAATTTCTTATCTATTTAAAAAGTAATTATTGTAATGTAAATCGATTTTTATGTGAAGCAAAACAAAATGTGAAACATTTTTGCAATTGGAACCATACCTCTAAACCTAACAGTTTAGAAAGTAGTTATTGGTAAACGATAAAAGACAATCTGTATAATAATTAACACAGTTTTAACAACACGATTTCTAACCCCCCCCCCCCAAAAAAAAACATGAATACAGCATAGATTATGAAATAAATCACTTTCCAACACATTCAGAATACCATAACAAAACATCACAATTTACAAAGGTGGAAGATGACGTCTTAATGAACAATTTGGAAATCGCATAATGCATTTGAAAACACGATTTCTCCCATTACCATGAAGAGTCGTTAAAATATACGATTTTTTTGCAGCCCTGTATATGATCTACAGATAGGTATGCATACTATATAGTATGCAAAAAGGGAGTTCAGTTAAACGCATAATACATTTTAAAATTTCCGCTCAGTAATTTCAACCAATAAATGAATGTTGTTGAGAAAATTTGTTCGGCTAGAATTTGTACACATCAAGTAATATTTAAAAAATAGTTAAATTTAAAAATGCATGCCACAATTGAAAACGTTCTTCCAGCAGTTATTGTTCGTGGCTTCAATAGTTCAATTATTGCTAATTTTCTTCTCTATCCAAATACATTTGTGTGTTCCTGTAAATAAACGATAAGTTCTATGCATACCTACCTATATGCACTATATCTATTCTATAGCAAGAACCTTGTAGTACACTTCAGTGATTTATATCAATTTCAATATGTTTTAAATACTGTAATATCATTAAAATACACAGCAAGCAATTTTCCCCCATAGACCGTAATGTAACGGAATTCTTTTGAGTGGCCCTGTAAATGAACCAAAAATGCTATAGGCACTTCCTTTACAATATCGAACATGCCATACTAAACCCAAATAAGATATATCCATTTCATGGCAATCGGACTATATTTACGCGAATTAAAGCAAGGACAGACAGATGGACATGCAAATTGAAATCATAAACACTTTTCAACTACGTTGGAAAGTATTAAAAAAGAGAAATTTGATCCCCGACTTCATAGCAGCCATTAGAGGTCTGCACTCGCCGACATTTCCAGGGTCGGGCCCGGCACGACTTGCAGAAAACAATATTCGGCCCGCCCCGGTGTAACAGTTAAAAGTTCATCCCTAGCCCGGCCCGGCCTGAATGAATTTCTTCTACAAAACATTGATTTTTACGTTGATTTGGTTAAAAGTTTGTCTCGTACGAGGAGGTCAAGCCAAAAATATTTATCTTAACTTTTCTTTTCATGTTTATAATCTTCATTTTTATAGAAGTGCTGCAGGGTGCGATATTTATTTTTTTAATGAATCTCTATTTCTTGTATGTAAATGTTTCAGTTATCATTAATATTGTTAATCCATATTCCATGTATTGAAGTGTTAAAAATCTGAAAAATGCTACACAGTAAAATCTAAGACTGAATTGCATAGAAAAGAAAAAAAGAAATGCGTTATAGACAAGTTCTTTTCTTAGCAAGTGTAAATGTATTATTAGGCTTAAGACTGCGTCACTCGGAATACTATCGTCTTCCATGATATATCCTTTTCTTACGTAGTAGTATATTCATTTTGCATGGATCAACGCGTTTTTCAGTTTAAAACAAGATTCCGTCATAGACAGGTTCTTTTTCACACGTTTTACTATATTTTAATTTAACTATATTTTAATAAGTGTAGAAATCTACTATTCTTTAAAAAGAATGAATTTGAATGTTTAATTGTACAATAATGGTGATTTAAAAATGTATGCATCTTTTGAAAAAAGAAAAAAATTGTGCCAATCTTAATTTTACTGATCTTTGAACGGACCAGGCCATGCCGAGACAATGATTTTCATATCGGCTGCGTCAAAACTAGGAATGAAAATTTTAGGCCGTGAAGATTAGGAATGAAATCAGTACCCAGGTCTGTGCAGAAAAAATAAGTTAGGCCCGGCCCGAGCCTTCATAAAAAAGTATGGCCCGGGCCCGGCCTGAGTGCCGTGAAAGAAAATAAGCCCAAGCCCGGCCCGTGCGGATCTCTAGCAGCCATATCTATCAACGCATATTCAAAGCTAATTTCACAAGAACATAACAATTTTATTTATATACTTTTAATCAAATGAAATTCATCCAAACAAATTTCGTTCGTACAAATATGTTTTTTCAAATTAATTACAACTAAACTAAAATTAAGTTTTCTCACAAATTATAGAAGGCTATTTTCTTTCTTTTTTTCAGCAAATTAAAACAATGACAAAAAAAAAAAAAAAAAAAAAAAAAAAAAAAAAAAAAAAACTTGGCCAAAAAACAAAATTTATAGTGGGAGAATCCTCCTTGCCCCCACCCCACCCCCTAAAAAACCTCTATGAGTACGTAGTAAAAACTCTTTTAAGTGTTCAAATAAACCGCAAAAGTAAATAAACACATTTAATCAAATGTAATCACTGAGACAAATTTATCCTTTAGCGTATCTTTTTAATTTAAAACACTTTCGTAACAAATGTTTCAAAAGAAGCAAATGTTAGATTGACCGCAGAAAATTTTAACAGATAAATAATTGCAAAGATGTTATATTATCTCTGTTTATTCAAATGCTTACCAAGCGATAAAAAAAGTTTTATATGTTAAGAACTAGATATACTGATGGCGTAATTCAGAGTGAATTAAGGAATTATCTGTGGTTGGTTTCAAGTGTTGCACCTGCTTTCAGTTGAAATCAATTGAAGTTTTAATGTACCCGTTTTAAATGCGCTAATGAAATAAAAAAAAATATAAATTCATGGATTTTATTTGAAAGTAGCAAAATAATGTTTTCTTATTTTTGGAAATAGATTTTCTAATCGATCTAATAGATTCAAAATCGAGAATTAAAATTTTTAAAAGATAAAATTATGAATAAATGTATTTTACTTAAATGTTGCAAAATGGTACTTTTTATAAATTTAATGAACCTGAACTCGTGTTTCGCTGCATTATTTTAAGGGGGGGGGGGGGAATCAATGCTTTTTTCCTTTACATAACATAAACAAAATATACTGCAAAATTCAATAAAAACCACTTGTTCAAAATTAGAAGCAAGCCAAAAAAAAAAAAAAAAAAACACGAAAGTATATTTTTAGTTGAAAAAAAATTGCTCAGATCAAAAATTAGACAAAACTTTGCTGGGTTTTATAAGTCGAACTTGACTTATTGTTATGGAAAGGAAATGCTAAATGAAGACAATATATATGATTCATGAGTACAAAACATGTCAACCATGAGCTTTTTTCTTAGAAATTTTCAGAGGATTTCCTGATTTACTATTTGTGCCAGTGTTTCGTTTATGATCTACTTTGCGCCATCAGAATCGGTGAAAGTATGTGATGCTGATGACCCAGCACTAGACACCAAGCCAAAAAAGCATTTAATTAGCAAGGCATTACTATTCATGCATTAGGTATTGATGAAATGCAAAATAAATTTTTAACACCACACACCTAACAGAGTTGCACATAACTAGAGGGTGAAGATGGGCCAAACTAGGGGTGCACGTCTGAAAAGAAACGATTGAAGACGTTTTTAGTGAATATTGTTCTATTTTAGAGGCACGAAATTGAATTCTTGATTAAGGAAAATGAATGAAGACACTGCCATTTAAAACCATATGTTATTTAATTAACAGGGACATTTCGGTAACATATAAATTCAATATTAGGTTCCAGCATAGTAACAGGGTTTTTTATCCTAATACGTTAAATAATGCCCATCCCTAATTTGTACTGACAATGTTTTTGATAGACTTAGATGTTTTGAGATATTCTTAGGTAACTTGGTCTCTCTGGACTTCAAGCTCTTGATTAGCGATTAAGGCAAAATTTTGAAATTAGAATTTCAACCTTAATTTTGAACAAAAATACTAATGTTGGTGCTCATTTTATTCCGAATTTTAAGCTCTACAACATTTGCATGGACAATGTTTTTGATAGAATTAACTGTTTTGAGATATTGTTACCACAATCAACCACTTGGGGAATTCGCCAACCAAAGCCCAAAATACACTGTTCATTGGGCTTTGGCAAGGATTCTTGGTCAATTCGCGAACTGGCCAGACTTTGGGCTTTGGCAGCAACATATACAATAAGTAGGACTGGGCGATGTAGAAATTTCTTAAATCGACTTATCATCCACCCAACATCGCGATTTAGTGCTAAATCGCGATTTAACACCGATTTTACATTTTAGAATATGGAAGCCTATTTTTTAATTTTTAGTAACAAAATACGATCTTTATATGCCCCCTCCCCCCCCCCCCTCCTGTATTATTTAGTATACTTAGCTTTTAATTTGTCAAATAATTTTGAAAAGAGGTATATTTTACACATAAAAAAGCTTTGAATGTCCCAAAACACCAGTTTTTTTTTTTTTCCATTTTAAAAATTAGTGACCTATTTTTCTATAAGAAGTAATATAAAAGAAAATGATTTTTTTTTTTTTTTTTTTTGTCTGACTTGTTATGCATGCTACAATCTAAATTCCTTAAGGGGGGGGGGGGGGGTTCCCCTAGCCCACTCAAATAGCACTTCATTGCTAACAGCCTACATCCACTTTTATTTTTTTTACAGACACAGATTTAAAAAGTTACTGAGGTAAAACAGAAGCATATTAAAACACTTCAATGATGAATTTAACTATTGATTTACCATGATGAGAAAAGTAGTAAAAAAAAAGGGGGGGGGAGATATGAGAAATAAGGTGCAATTTTATATCTTTTTAACTTTTAGATTAAAATAAGATTTGTTTAACATAAATGCTGACATTTATATAGCGGATGGAGAAGGATTGAAAGTGTGACCCTTGGAGCACATCACTGAAATTGCTGATTTTTTTTCGTGGTTGTTGCCATCCTTTAAGATTAGTAATAAAATATAATCTTAAAATATATCTCTTTTTAATGATAACAAAATGTCAAAAAAGCAAAAAATCGCAGATCTGCAGAAAAATCTAATGAATGCCTCCTCCAGCCCTCCCTCATTCTGCTGTAAAAATAAAGTTACTTGACTCATTACAGAACTTTATTAAAGCATTTTTAATTAATTACAAAATAATAATAAATTAAAACTAAAATATTCTCATAATACCTAAACATATGAAAATTAATTTTTCATGAAAATAATGCATAAAAATATAAACTAAAAATGGATGAATTTGGATATAAATAGTGAATCAATTTCAGCAAGATACTCAATCCATGTGACTGGCATTGAAATCGGATGTCAAATCTGATGCATGACTATTTTAAAATATTTTAATTAATTACAGAATAATAAAAAATAAAGAAAATGTATTAAAATATTACCCAAACATGTGAAAAATGAATGTTTCATTAAAATAATGTATAAAAATAAAAACTGAAATTCGATGAATTTGGATTTTAAATATGAAACTTTATTCTTTTTTTTCCAACCATAAATACTCAATCAATTTCAGGAAAAAAATATTAGTAGTAAAAGAAAAATATTTCATGTGGATCACGGCCAAATAGTGATATACAAAACAATGCATGACTATACCTTTAAAATAATTTCATTAATTACAAAATAATAGAAAATAAAAAATAAATGTTAAAATATTACTAAAACATGTAAAAAATGAATTTTTCATCATAAGAATGCATAAAAGTATAAACTGCAAGTCGATGAGTTTGGATTTTAAATATAAAACTTTATTATTATTATTTTTAATCATAAAAATGCTGAATGAATTTCAGGAAAACAATCTTTTGAAACAATGCAGGATTCTACTTTAAAACATTTTAATTAATTACAGAATATTGGAAAATAAAAAATACATATTGCAATATTACTCAAATATGTGAAAACTTAATTTATCATCAAAAGATTGCATTAGCATATAAATTGAAATTCGATGAATTTGGATTTTAAAATTTAAACATTACTTTTTCCTTTCAACTTTCCACTATATAAGTTCTTAATTTCTGAAAAATACACATTCCAATCTCGTAAACTCTTAATCTTGTTTACAAAATAAATAAATAAATATCAATTCTTACTTAAATCATCGTTTTCTTAAATCGCCTTTTTCTTAAATTGGATCCTGCTAAATCGATTTAACACCAGCTTGCCTTGTTTTCATTAAATCGTCTTTTTCTTAAATCGGAAAGCATGGAGGCTTGCGATGTTTGCTTAAATCGGCTCGTCCTAAATCGATTTAACACCAGCTTGCCTTGTTTGTCTTAAATCGGAAAGCATTGAGGCTTGTGATGTTTGCTTAAATCGGATCCTCCTAAATCGATTTAACACCAGCTTGGCATGTAAGTGGTAGATACATCAAAGTAGATAAATCGGTTTTCCGATGTTAGCTCTGAATCAGTATTTTGTTTTAAATCGATTTAAAGCCAATGGCTAAATCGCGATTTAAGACAATGGCTAAATCGCGATTTAAGACAATGGCTAAATCGCGATTTAAGATAATGGCTAAATCGCGATTTAAGATAATGGCTAAATCGCGATTTAAGATAATGGCTAAATCGCGATTTAAGACATTGGCTAAATCGCGATTTGACATTAGCTAAATCGCGATTTCCGATTTTAGCTTAAACCGATTTAAGACCAATGGTTAAATCGGATTTCCGATGTAAGCTTTAAATCGATTTAAGCTTTAAATCGATTTAAGGCCCAGGCCTAACAATAAGAAAGTAGTTTAAAGATTAATATTTATGGTAAATGCTGAAAAGAATAAATCATTTCAGCTACATGTTATTATTATTTTTTAATTTTTAATAACAGTTAAGTAGTTAGTTATTATGTGTAAAAAAATTATGAAAAATTGCTCATATGGTAATAAAAATAATTTTTCCAAATAATGCTATTCTACATTTTTCAACTTTACCATTTGCATAAACTGGTATTTATGGATGTAATTTTGCATATGACTTTATTTTTAATATTTAATTATCACTTTTACAAATTAATATTTTTACACAGAACACTGAACATGAAAAAAGAAAAACATCAGAATTTCAAATGAACATACAGAAAATAGTATTCCAACAGAGTGTTCATCTCTCAGCACTGTAGAATACGCAAGTTTAGACTCTGATTTAGGATGAAGATTGTCATCAAGATAAAATATAAATTTTGTTCCAAGTTCATTGAACAACTTCAGAAATTGGAAACTCATAAATTTTATTGATTCTTTGATAATTTAATACAGAAATAATTAAAGTAAAAAAATAAATAAATAAATAAATAAAAAACGAAAGAAAAGTGGATTTTTGCATATGTAATTTAACATAAATTGTTTTCTACTAAATTTTGCCAGAAGATTTTTTTATATATTTTTTCAAAGTTTACATATAAATACAAACAAGGCTGAAGATCTATATTTATGGTAAAGGCAAAAAAGAATTAATCATTTTACCTATATGTTATTATTATTTTTAATTTTTAATAAAGGTTAAATATTTCTACTGACTATATGAAAAATTGCTCATATGGCAATATTTTATTTTTTCAAATAATGCTATATTAAACTTTCCACAAATTGGTATTACTGATATAATTTTGCACATGACTTTTTATTTTTAATGAGAAAAGTAGCATTTAATTATCAATTTTACAAGTAAATGTTTTCACATAGAATATTGAACATGAAAAAGAAAATAAAAAAATCAGAATGTACCTATTATACAATTTTGAATAAATTATTTTATTGGTAGTGCTATTTCAATTTCCCTAAAAGAAATAAAAACCTAAAAAAAGAAGTTTTTTTTTTTTTCCCCAAAAAATTTTTGGGTTATTTCAGCATTTCTGTCTCTAATCATTGGACAAGATAATCAAATTTTCATTCTCAACATGCATCGTGAAATTCTTGCTTCAGATATTTTCTGCAGAATCATGCCAGTGAATTTAAAGATATAATTTTCTATAGAGTCAAAACACTGTATTAAATAACTAGTGTCATGAAGGAATTTTCATCTTTTCATTAATATAAACTTTACAACATACTTATTACTTAAAAGGTGACACAAACATATAAAAATATTATTTAATACAACCCTAAGATCTTTCAAAGAGTGTGTGTTCGAAAGATCTCAGGGTTGTATTAAATAATATTTTTATATGTTTGTGTCACCTTTTAAGTAGTTAAAGTATATTGTAAAATTTATATAATTTTCTATACCATCAAAATATATATCATCACATATGTTTCTATTTTAGCCAACTAAAAATTAAATTTTAAATACTAATTAAAAAGCATGCATACATATACGTAGATCAACTAATTTAAAGCTGGAGTGAACAATGTAAAATGTCAAATCTTTCCCTTCCCCAATATAAAGAGATATTGATTACCAATACTATTGCCAACACCGGTCAGGGTTCGATCCAGGCCAAATTTGGGGCCTCTTCACAAAAATTCATTCAATAAAACAGGCCCCTTCACAAAATTCCTTTTAATAAAACAGGCCCCTTCACAAAATTCCATTCCATAAAAACATATTTTTCATTGATTATTTTCTCTCTATTCTAAACAAAAGTAACTTACGCTGTCACCACCGCCGCCGGTTTTGAATTTTTTGTGACCGGAGGTTTTCTCCGTTAATATTAAGAAAAATACTGCATACAAAAATATGAAAATCGGCGGTATTATAGAGAAATGTTTGATAAACACGCTGATGCAGACAGTTTTCAAATCGAATAATTATTTTAAGAGATATTTAATGCAAAAGTTGGACAAAATCGTTCCATTAAAAATGTTTTATAAGAGCAAAAACTATATATGGGAATTAATTCATTTTTAGATAATTTTATAAGCTAGAATTTCCCAGTGTGCAGACTGAATTCACTTTTTTAATGACTCATTTTTTGAGGTTTTATTTCTATTTTAAATTCAAATTTTCAGCATTTCGAAAGAGATTTTTTACTTATTTAGAAAGTGGTATTATTTTAAACTGTTGCCAACTGTGTAAACAGCTCAAATAATAATGTTTGCTTCAGATTAAAAATTTATTTACACGTGACTATTATTAACAGAAAAAAACTTTCAAATTAGAATTAAATAATTACGTATGAAAAGCAGGAACTCATTGAAAATTACTTCATAAAAACTATATTTGCACGTGAATTTTAAAAGAGAAAGGATATTGTAAAATAATAAATTCATTAACATGCATTAGAAGTCTTAAATAGGAGAAATTACATCACATTACACTTATTACATAAAATAAACAAAAAGTAATATTGCAAAACAGTTTAAATTTAAAAAATGCGTGAGACATTAATTTGATATTTTGAGATTATATTAATAAGATTAATATTAATTTTATTGAACACGTTTAGACTGCTGTCGAGTGACTATTTCATAATTTAATAAAAATAAAAAAGATTACAAGCTGAAAATGAAGTGTCATCAACAAAAAATATGATTTGAAAGAGAAAAATCTGTGAAGCAGAAAATAAAGAAATTGCTTAAATGGTTTAGTTAAGATTCGTTAACCTTCTGTATCATTTCCGTCAAAAGAAGGCACTGGTATTTGTAAAATATATTTGCATTTTGATGCAGATTAGCTTATTATATTAGCTTATTTTGAAATGTTTAACTGATTTTATTTAATCAAAGACGAAAACAGCCATTGTATCTTTTAACAGCAGCTGATTTATCCTTAAAATTCCCCAATTGAAGAGAAATGAATAGAAACCCGTTTATAGGGAGATCGCCACTGTTTTCTAAATTATAATTTAATCTTTCAAAATCTTTTTAAAGCCAATCAATTTAGCATGCTTTTAGAGACTGTGGTGTCTGAACGGGGGTTGGCGAGCGTAGCTCGTAGGGGGCCGAGCCCCCTAGCTATTAAAATGTTTGTAATATTTAAACAAAATAAGTTCACCAGAAAGGAAAACTTTAGCAGAACTATTTAAAGAAATTATTATTAATAAAGATTTGGTTTGAATTTGAGAAATTGTATTTCATCTTTCATAACAAAATGTTATTTTTCACAAAAAAATAATAAATTCCACAAAAATAACTTTTACTGTTCACAAAATGGGCCCCAAGAAAAAAAAACCTGTATCAACCCCTGCCAGTAATCAATATCTCCTTATACTGAGAAAAAACTTCGCATCTTACAGTGCCAAATCCAGTTTTAACAATATTGGCCAACCCGATATTGGCTGGTCAGATGTTTACCAATATTGCAAAATAACTGCTCCCAATATTGCTGAAGTACCTGGGTGCTTTAAAAATTTTCAGGTGGTTAGGTTTGGAATTTTGCATTTTTGAGGAAGGAGAGGAGGGGTTAGAGTTTTGTTTTTTTAACAAGCTTGTATTTTGTATATACAAATTTCATCCTGTGTGGCAATAATAAAAAAATTTGCTATTTTTCCCCCTTCTGTAAGGCTTTGTATTCAATGCTTAATTTGACCCTTGCTGGTGAACGAGTATGACATGCCTGCATTAGAAGATGGTAAATTTTATAACTGTTTTCTTACATATTTCATAACTTCATACATTTTATCAATTTTTTCTAATATTTTCTATTTTCCCTTTTTTAAAATTGTGTTTGTTTTAATTTTAATGTTTCATATATATATTTTTTTAATTGTTCAAATCCAAATTCCTTTCTTGACACATTCATGAAACTACTTTCATTAGCAAAGGCAGTGAATCTACAGGTTATTCTTATTCGGGTTCCAGGAAATCAAGAAAGTAGTCATCATGTAGCAATCAGATATAATTAAAATTGTATGGCAATTACAAAAAATTTTTAAAAAAAGTTCGACTTGGCTTCGAATTGAAAATACCTGAAAATTTCAAGCATATAGGAACAAAAATAAGCCTGTATAATCAGAAAGATTTATGTTTCCAGACTGAAAATAAAAGATTAAGAAAAAAAAGAAACCGTTAAATTTGGTTATTTGGCTTTGTATATATCACTCACTCCCCCCTTCCTCTTACATACACAGTGAGGGAGATGTGTACATGATGCATTAATATAGCTTTGAAAAAACAATATAAAATTGGTCCTCCCTGCATTAAATCACTTGTCTACATCAGCCTTTGATCAGAAGAGTTGACAGAACAGTACTGTCTTATAGAACAAAACAATCTATAGTGTAAAGCAGGCCACACACTGAGGCGACACCTGCAACATGTTGCTCAATTTCGAAGGAAAAACAGGTTTGAAACAGCTTTCTTCTTTGTTTCAATTTGTTTTTTCTTCTAAGTCACACTTCATTTTTCTCCTGCTATATGTACCTTTAGGCACATGTTTCACAACACTGATTTTTGTCAAACGTTAAACAGTTTATGAAAAAAAAAATAATAATAACATTACAAAATTTTGCACAGAAACTTTGCTGGCTAAATTTCTTTGGAATAATACTATTGAGAGGATAAACGTTTTTTCACAAACTGGGCTTGAATTGGCCTTTTTCACAATAACTTCTAACTACAAGGTTGAGTAAAACAAATAACTTATTGAAAACCAAACATTTTAACAACTTTTTTAGTTACAATATTCAAAAATAATTATAACCATAACCATTTATAAAAATATATATAATGTAAAAATAGTAGTTATCATTTTATATTGAAAAGAAATAATCATTGTTTCTAAGTTTTAAGCGAGATCCAGAAGTAACATCCTCATTCAGTTGAGTTACAGCTGCTTCGAGTTCTCTGAGTTGTTGAAAGCTAGCTTGAGTCAAGTGTTTGGATATCCATAACATCAGTGTATCAAATTTCCTCTGAATGAATGTATCAGATTCTTTCAATTTAGGAGCTATATTAACAAGCTTTTTCAACATCATAACACAATTTTTTAACACTGTTATTGCATCTGCTTGAGGATTTTCTCTTTTCAACTTACGAACAATTTCTTCATGAATATACTTGAACTGGGACGGAACTACAAAGCTTACACCAAACATACAAGCAACAAGATAAAACAAAAAAGCATTTTCTTCAGATGTGTTACAAGTATCAATGCATGTCTGTTTGGCTTGCTTAAGTTTTTCCTTATACCGTACACTTTTGGTTATAGGAGCAAAGCACTGATTACAACAGGGCCATTCCAAAGATATCAAGCAAATGTCAATATGTTCATTCAATTTGCCAATCTCTATTACATGCTCACATTCCAATTCCACAAAGAGTTTACTTTTAGTTTCACAGCTTTTTAAATAATCAGGATAACAAACATGACACACAGAAGGACAGGTGTCCCCACAAAGTCCAATGCATGCATGTCCACAAGGCAAAATTTCTGAGCACGGTTCAGTACACGATTCAACATCGCAATCTTCATAACATAATTTTGAACATTTATTATGAATACACCTTCTTTCACATGGTTTCTCACACTCAATACATGGTCGAAGACATTCATTAATACAGTATGTTTGATGTCCACAGGAAAGAAAACACCTCTTGCTGCAAGGCGGACATGGACTTCCACAATATCCTCCACATTTATGCCCGCAAGTTAAAACTAATTCACACCTCTCAGTACAGTATCCATGGATACCATAATCGAAACAAATTCTACATCTTTCCAGACAAGGGTGGCCACAGTCTAAAAGAGTATCACAGGCTTTATCACAAAATGAGAGAAGGTCGTCTTCATCAAAGCTCATTCCACAAGGTACTTGTATTGTATGTCCACAAGGACCTATCAGTGGCTGAAAATCAATGCAACTGATTTTTTTGTTTTCCTTTTTCTGATAACACCGAACTGATTTCTTATGTCCACATTCAAGATTTACATTCACAACAGCTTCACACTGATAGTTTTCAATGTCAATAAAGCAAGAAACAGTCACAAGATGGGTGCAAGGCAAGCGTCTAGTAACTTCTGCTTCACAAGGTATATCCATTCTTGAACTCATGTGTCCACAAGGCAATTGAAATAATTTTTTTTTAGCAGTTTTACATTTTTGAAAACAAAGTCGTGGGCATTTGCGAGTTTCATCAATCATATTTTCACAAGGTTGCTTACATAAATAATATCTATGCTCGGGATCTTCAAAATGACAGCTGCGTGTACAAATATGCTTACATGGCAAAATAAAATTACATTTTTCTGAACAACCGCTATTGAGAAATTCTATAATATCATTGGCAGATTTTACTGGATGAGCAATTTTGTGATGAAAACATGCAAGAGGCAAAGCATCTCCAATCATATTTTTGTTCTGTAATTTTTCAACTATGCCCTCCCATAATTCATTTTTCCTAGCAAAAAGCTGAAAGTTTCCTAAGCAAAACATTCCTTTTTTAGCACGAGAAAGAGCAACACAAACTCTGTTACTCTCTTTTAAGAAACCTATTCCATTAAGGTTACTTCTAACAAATGAAAGTAAGATTATCTCATTTTCTTCGCCTTGAAAGTTATCAACAGTTGTAGCATAAATTTCATCAAGTTTTTCATTTTCTAGATATTTACGAATACAATTT
Source organism: Maratus speciosus (assembly GCA_963932465.1). NCBI lineage: Eukaryota > Metazoa > Arthropoda > Arachnida > Araneae > Salticidae > Maratus > Maratus speciosus. Next base: position 334,560,129 of record OZ010800.1, read on the forward strand.
AATTGTGCTGCATAAGTAGTAAGAATAGTAATTTCTTGTGGTAAATATTGGTTAAGTATTATATATTTAGCCAATGCAACAATCATTCGAGCTTCATAGTCATTTGTTGAACTAGTACCAGAAGAGTTATCATCTTCAAATACGCAATGATCAAAGAAAAATACACTTGATTCAAATCCTCTAATTTCTTCATAGTTATAAACATTTTCAAAACTTTCATATCTATCATATGGTTTAGGTACCAAAAGCTCTGCAATACATGGTTTCATACGATGCTGCTTGATTAAAGTAGCAGAAGGAGCATTTTTACGAAACAATCTTTCAAACATGGATATTTTTAAATTATACTTTTCACTTAGTTCATTATCAGCAGGTAGTGGACGCAATTGTTCATGGTCACCAATTAGGATAAGGTGTTGAGTAGTGCGACAAAGGGAAGCAATTACATGAGATTCCAAAACTTGGGCTGCCTCTTCAACTACGGTAATACAAGGCCCAGCTTTTTGTATAAGTTCCTTATATTTGCAAGCTCCTGTAGTAGTTACTCCGATAATATCAGCATTTTTCACCAATTCTATTTTTGAAAACTCAGTTGTCTTGAATTTACTTTTGCGCATGATTCTCTTGTATTCCTCAATTAACGCTTCAAGCCTATTTTTAAGTATGTCCATGCAATTCTTTCGCCAAGAATAAAATAACTCGTATCTCTTTCCTTCTGTCAAAGCCCATATGTCGTCAACAGCAGCAGAAAAAGCCTTACTTTTTTTCTTTATTTCATAAAATTTTTTTGTACATTTATCATATAAATCAGTAGAACGAGAACAAACGAGCCATTCTAGCACACCGTTACTAAGAAATTTACCTACGAATCCCACTTTATTACAAAGCTGGTCCTTGTATTTGCTATCTATAATTTCATTCAAGGCACTAGTCTCTAGATACTTTTCTTCACATAATGCATATAAATGCAAATCAGAATTGATTGAATTTGCCAACTGCTTCAAAGAACACAGTTCTGGATCTTCAGCATCATCAATTCTTTGACTGAGTACAGAAGAAGCTATTTTCTTAACCAAATCCAAAGATTTGTTTCTAATGGGTACATCTTTTGGATTTATAAAATACTCCCGAACAGCATAAGTCATATTATCAAGTTTGTGAGGTTCAAGTTCTTCACTTTTACTTTGGCTTCCAATCCGAATAATTTTTTTAGTAAACATTAACATACGAACAAGAAACTGGTCTAATGCATGATTAGTTAAACAACATATAACAATAGGCTTGTAAGGTACATTTCTCAGAAGAGCTCTGACAACTTTCACACCAATGTATGTCTTTCCAGTACCAGGAGGACCCTGTATAACAGCTACTTTCTTAGTTAAAACTTTTTTGAATGCATCATACTGCTGATCATCTAATTTTAAATCACTAGCAGTAGGCCATTCATTATCATCTAAAGGATTAAATAATTTACAAGAACATTCACTTTCAGGTTCATTTTCACCATCACACTTTTCATGCAAACAAAACTGCTTTATTTCATTTAAATATGCTGGTGTAGAATCACTATAATCTAAATATGCAATGATATCTGACAATGGGAAAGTACTTTCAGAGAAATCTTTTATAGCTGCAAGAACATGTTTGTAACATTCAAAAAATGCAGAAGGTTCAATCAATTGATAAGTGAAGCCTTTGAACAATTCATCATTAAAGGAATCATCCTCTAATCGAATAGTAATACGAAGTTCTTTACTTTTGTTATTGTCCACTTTAGGATTGCTATGCACTGTAGCAAAAACAACATTGTTGAACCGATCATAAGTTAAAAATACAAGGCTGCCAGGTATTAGTCTGCCTTTCTTACTCCAATCAACTTCTTTAGAAGAAGTTAGTTTTATTTTGTACAAAATGCCTTTAACTGTATATTCAGGTGGGTATCCAACAATAACATTTTCAAAGCAGCTACTTTTTGTTAATTCAGAATTTTTTTGCCTAGTGGGTGAAATATATATCTTGACACATTCACGAAAAGCCCGTAACATGTCTTCTCGAGTTAATCTGTAATGCACACTTAAATAGTGATCAACACTTTTATAAGGACAATCAATTATGTTTTGGGGAATACTAGCAATTTCACAATTAACAATGTCCGTTTCTCGAGGTACTATGGACAGAAGTCTAAAATTTTTTATATTCATTTCTTCAACCTCATCTTCAGCATCTGAATTAACAGGATCTTCATGTCTTTCTACAGTTCTTTGCAATTCCTTAAAACATGTTTCAGTTGTTTCCATATTTGGAAGTTTCCTCTCACGCAAACGATTCATGTAGTTTTCAAGAGTAGGAAAAATGTCATGCAATATTTTTTCACAAGGAAAAAAATCTTTTTTCAAACAGACCTTTAATATCTTCATGTAATTAGACATCATTTGCAGTAAATTGACACCTTGCTTTTTTGTTATACAAAAATGAATAACACGAAGCACATCCTCAAATAAAAATTCTTGGCAATCTTTCAACATCCTTAAAAATCTGTCTAATCTGGCTAACTGACTCCTTGGGACAAAACAAACACGGTTTAAAATTACAAGAATTATTTCAATAATTTGATTTTCATCCCCTTCTTCCTTATATTTTCTCTTCTCCAGATAAATTATGAAACCAAAATCAGAACGATTTACATCTCGTAATATATCAAAGTCATGTTTATTCAGCAAAATCAGCAAATCACTTTTTGATATTTGATAAACAGTTTTTCTCTTTGACATCGACATGTTGTATAAAAAGCTACCTAGGGGTAAAAAAATTCAATTAGTATTAAAATTATCATTTCACATTCAATTATTTCACTTTTATTATAAACAAGACCAGAAAATCATGCATCATGCATAGATTATAAAATACTTTCCAACTCTTCTAGAATACTTTAACAAAACTTCACCGTTTAACAAGCTCGGACTGGCCCGCCAGCCCAAGGGCTAATGCGCCCTCGTCCCGGAGAAGCTTCGCACCCCTAAGTCCCTAAACCACTCCAATACTTTTTCCCTCATTGCACACATACATTCTGACTAGTATACAAAAATTTCGAGAATTCATTTACATATAATCATCCATTTATAGACAGACTGCACAAGAGAGTTATTTTTCGCTATCACAAAGAAATTTTAAAGATAAAGCAATTTCAGGGTTGGAAAACCAAAGTGGACAAAGGGGACTCGGTCATGTCATTGAGAGAGAAAACATGTACCGAGGGGCAGTTTTAGTAGCCCTGGCGCCGCAGGCAAGATTTTTTTCGTTGCTGCTTTACATGATATCTTTTAGATTTTAACCAAATATTTTTTGCTTTTAATACCTTGCCTATCCTTACCCCTAAAGTCAGCCCTGAATGCACCTATAATAGAAACCGTGCTTTTTGAAAACAACTTCTGAAAAGAAAGAGATAAATATCAGAAGGCAAAACATTTTTTGTGGGGATTTTGTTCTTTATCGAAAAATATTCTTTTGTTTTCGAGGAATACAAACTTGATAACACTTCTGGATTACAGTCATGCAAGCTGTGGAATCCGCAGACAGTGTTTTTTCATTCGCAAAATCCACACTGGTTAGTAATCTTCGCTTTATTTAATGACAGACTTTCTGTGGTTAAATATTGTAAGTATTGGGAAATTCTGGTATGTATTTTGGATAAAAAATTGTTTAATTTAATCACCAAAAAAGCTATCCTTATATAAAGTGAGGATTACTATTCAGAAATTATGATAAGTTTTTGAATAAAAAAAACGCTAGCCAATGAATCCTGCAACTTGCATAAATGCAATCCCTGGGACATTTCTCTCAATTATGGAAACTCAAATATTTCTCTCGATCTCTAATTATGACAAGAGAGGCTTTAGTGATTTTAGACTAACAAAGCGAATTTTTTAGTGTTCTTTTTCTATAAAAACTTTTTAATGGTACAATATCAATTCAGCATTTTATGGATACATAAAGCAGGGGTGCAGAATATATCTGATCCGTCGATCTAGGATCGGGGGGAAATTTTTAACCACCTGGGGAAATTTTGCAAAAATATATACAATTGATTTCGATTTTAAAAACAAATTCCATAATTCCCTGAGATAGAAAAATTTCACAATAAATAAAATGATCCGTATAGTGACCTTCACAAAATCGATCTCAGAATAATGTGTACTGTATATCGGGTGATTCTGTTCCGAATTTTCCAGAAAATTAAGGCAATCGGTTTTGAAAATTTAAAAAATCGTTTATCAATCTGAAAATTCGGACATAAAAATACCGCAAATTTTGTCCCAGAATTACGGAAAAAACGCGAGTTTTGTCATAAGATCGCAAAATGACTGCAAATTTCGTCCAAAGATCGCGAAAAACCGCAAATTTCGTCAAACGATCGCAAAACAACCGCAAGTTTCCTCAAAAGAGCGCGAAACAACCGCGAATTTCGTCTAAAAGGGCGAAATAACCACGATTTTCGTCAAAACGGGGCGAAATAACTGCGAATTTTGTCAAAGGACATGGAAATAATCAGACATTTAGTCAAATGTTCGAGAAATGAATGCTAATTTCATCAAAAGATCGCGAAATGAACACAAATTTCGTCAAAAGATTGTGAAGCAAATTTTGTGAAAAGATCGCGAAAAAAACCGCACATTTCGCGAAGAGATCGCGAAAGAAGAGCAATTTTTTTGTAAAACGATCAAAAAACAACTGCGAATTTCGTCAAAAGAGCGCGAAACAACTGCGAATTTCGTCTAATGGGGCAAAATAACCACGATTTTCGTCAAAACATGGCGAAATAACAGCGAAATTCTTTAGAAAATATGCAAAAAAAACCCGCTAATTTCGTCAAATGTTCGCGAAAGGAACGCAAATTTCGTCAAAAGATCGCGAAACAACCGCGTATTTCGTCAAAAGGGCGAAAATTTTTCAATTTTCAACAGCAAATTTCGTCAGAAGAGAGCGAAATAACCGCAAAACTTGTCAAAAGGAAAGCGAAATAAACGCACATTTCGTCAAAAGATCACCAATAGCCGCAAATTTTGACAAAAGATCGCAAAACAACCGCAATTTTGTCAAAAGATCATGAAACAAAAATCGCAAATTTAGTCAAACGATCACAAAACAACTGCGAATTTGTCAAAAGATCGCGAAACAACTGCGAATTTCATCAAAAGGGGCGAAATAATCACGATTTTCATCAAAAGAACGTGAAAAAACTCGCATATTTCGTCAAAAGACCGTGAAACAACCGCAAATTGGGTCAAAAGATCGCGAAACAACCGCGTATTTCGTCAAAAGGGGCTAAATAACCGCGAATTTCGTCAAAGAAACGCGAAAAAACTCGCAAATTTTGTCAAAAGATCGCTAAACAAATACAAATTGTGTCAAAAGATCACAAAACACCCGCGTATTTCGTCGAAAGAGGTGAAATAACCGCGAATTTTGTCTAAAGAGGGCGAAATAACCGTAAAACTCGTCGATATAAATGCAGATTTCGTCAAAAGATCGCGAAAAAACCGCAAATTTTGCCCAAAAGATCGCGAAAAAACCGCAATTTCGTCAAAAGAGAGCGAAATAAGAACTAATTTCGTCAAAAGGAAGGCGAAATAACCGCAAATTTCGTCAAAAGATCTCTACAAAACGCAAATTTCGTCAAAGGGCAGCGAGAAAAAACATAGTTAGTGCTGGAAGTGGATCCCCCCCTTTCCTCACTGTGCTGTAACCTTTCAGAAAATTTGCTGTGAATTTCAAAATTTTTGCTTTTCACTCAGAATCACCTCTGCTATATATACTCGTGCATAAGTTGAGAAATATTGGAACCTACAACATACCGTAAAATTATGGGGAAATTTTCATGTGGATTGGGGGAAATGTTGGGAGTAGAAACATTTTCTGCACCCCTGACATAAAGTCACTTTTTAAGGATATAAACGGCGTCTCTGTACAGAATGCCTCTTCATACAAAATACCTGACTCACCTTATGTCAAAAGTTACAAGTGGAATAAGTATTATTTTCACAAGCAAGTGTTATTTTCACATTCATTTATGTAATGTTGATTTGAACGTTGAAAAAATATCTTTAAATTTCAACATTTAAATACCCTATACTAGGAATGCACAACCTGTGGCCCGCGAAGGGTTAACGAGTGGCCCGCGAACTTCGTCAATTTATAACTGGAAAAAATTACAATTTTTGTCTACAGATTTCAGGAAAAAAAATCATGAATTTCGTCAATTTACTGTTGAGAATTACAAAGGTAATTCAATCTTAAAATGGTATAGCAGAGTTAGCATACGCTAATGGAGCGTTATGGCTGAAAATAGTTCGACCCGGTTTAGTAAGTGAAAGGTTAACTTAAATAAAATATCAATAATAGATCTGTGTCTGTAAAAAGAGCTACAACAGAAGTAAAAACCAACAAAGTTTATTAACAGAAATAAAAATAAATAATATATAAAAAGTAAAGCATTCCATTTAAACAATCTATATGTGACAAACGCTGATCATAGCCAAACACTACTCTCAGTTTTCTGAGGTCTCAAGTGTTTAATAAAAGGAGCAAACATAACTCTTATCTTAAAAATATCAACATGCAGACCATTTAGCTTTGGAGCATCAAAGGAGTTTAAAAATGAAAATGAATAATAAAGCTTAACTTATGTCTTAAATCAAAATGAATTTCATATTGAATAAATTATCTTTTAATTTTAAATTATATTAAACTTTCATATTGTATTTAAATTCTATTACTCAAATTCAATTTAGAAACTAATATAAAAATGAGACCATTACTATTAAATTACTTAAATAGATATAATATATATATAACAAGCAGTAGTGAAAGATCTTGTATACCTCTACTTAAATGCACATCTACCATTCCATAAAAACACCTCAGCCTCTCCCCCACAATATAACATGCTCGGTACTAGTTGCCGGCACTTTCCATAGCAAACCTGAAAACTACACAGTACACAGCAACCACCAGAACATACATATCACTCCAGGGTTCCAACAGCAGACATGAGCTAATTGGCCCAATGATACGGATATATGGAAATACTGAAACCATCCACAATCCTTTATAAAAATGGAAGATTGGCCGAAATATCCAACTTCAGATGACACAGCAGAAAGAAGGAAAAATCTAATCACTAACATATCATATTAAACAGAATTAAACTTTAAGTATTAAAAGGAAAACATACTTTAATAAAAATTTGAACGTGTCGAAATACAGCTCCACTAATAGACCTTCATATTTAAACGGAGCACTTCATTAATGTAGATTCGATTTTACCAGCAATTCAGAAACCAAACAATCTTCCGATGCCGACATTACTAAAACACTTTCCATATCGGAGTTGGTGATTCAGATCCACTTTACATTATTCAATGAAAGACCTTGAAAAATAAACTGCTTCTATCTAACACACTGCAGGCATCTTTAAAGCTTTATAAAAGCCACGTATAACCAAAAGAAAATAAAACAAACGAAACTCTTACGTTAAAAATCCACGAAGCTACTAAACAGCTGTCTGGCTCGACTATAAATAGTACTCCAAAGGAAATTACCTCTCTTACGTAACTCCTTCATCCCGCACTGAATGAACGTCACTGTACATTACTAGAAAGATCTGAGGGTGTGGCCTAGAACGCAGACGACAACGGACAGCTTACGCCACCTGTCGTTGGTCGCCGAAACTCCTCAGACGAAAAACGTGATCTAAGTCTTGCCGTGCGTGCATGAGGATCGCCAAGAGTAAACATTACGATGTTTCCCCGTGAGCTGCAAGCCACGATATATGGAGAGTCAAAACAGGAAAAAGGATTAACACTTTATTATAAAGGATAACAGTAGAAAGAGGTAAGTGACAAAATAAAGATATTTATTTTACTGAATAAACTTATTTAAATAAAAGCTTGATGTAGGATTTAAACTATGTAGAATGTTAACAGAAGGAAATATATGAATTAAGCCAATATAGATGTTAAAGATTGATAGGTTGAATGGGTGATAAGAAATATGGAAACATGTTAAGGAAATATAAATTTCCTAACAAAGCCCCCCTCTTATCACACCAATGAAACCAGACTGGTGACTACCTGAAACACGCCGAACAGGCTATCTTACACAAATTTACACAATCAGCATGTCCTGGGCACCGAATCCCTCCACAACCATATCCAAAAACAATTTCTAAATAAAACACAACTTTTAAATTCCATAAAGTTACTACCTCTAAATGAAACCAGTTTATCCCATATCTCCCCATATAATCCAAAAACTTCACTAAAACCTAAAAAAAAACAATTGATAAAAATTCCTCCGAGCTCCAAAACTTTACAAAATTATATATATAAAGAAAACATAACATAATAAATTATACGTGGTCAGTATATATAGACTGTCAATATCCATTGACTCAAACGTGAAAACATCAGCTAAAAAAATTTTCATCTGGTTAAATCAAATGATAACGTCTTAAAAATTTAGCATCTAACATATATAAAGTTTACTATAAAAGAATATGTAGAAAAACATGAAAAATATCACCATTATTTTCAATCAAAATTTATCTATTACTCCAGGCTTGGTAACACTACATTTGTCAGTGAAGGAACTACACTTAAACATCAAAATTACCATGCCATAATTTAGGTAATCAGTCGATTTATGCCCCATCTAACAAAAACTCCACTTCTCATCTATTTCCACAAAAATTTTCTAAGTATGAACGACTACAATCCATCTTGAAATCCTGAACATAAAGACATCACAACTTAAATGATTACACCACATTCATCCATCTTCTCCAAAAAAAAAATTACTAAGGCGCCCTAGATTTCATACCTCACTTACACCAAAACATAGATGGATGCAGTCTACCGGATAGTCCATAAAAATTTCAATAGAAGATCAAATAAGCATTATTATAGTTTCATAAACCTTCAATAGCCATAATGGAGCACAACCAACCTCTAAACTTAGACTTTAAACCCATCACAATTGGCATTCCTTCTAACAACATTGTCCCAACACTATTAACACTGCACTTCTACGTTCTCCCTATTTTCCAGAAAAACACTACTGAATAGGAGTTTAACGGCTCCAAAACATCAAAATCCTCAGGTGTTTAGCATATCTAACAAAAATTATTAACACTAAAAAAATCTAACATTTTATGCCAGACCCCGGGACTGATAATTCAAAAATTTACAAACCAACTCACTCAACCAACCCGCTATGCCTGGAACTTTAACAAATCTAAAAGTTTTAACACAAAAATTATAAGTCTTTCTTAACCTGACCCTTTAAAAATCAAAGTTCCCAACTATCACAAATTGCCAGCAATTTCACATCCACAATTTCATAATTATCTCAAGCAAGTCAGTTTCATTACCGTGAGCCACTCTCCTCTCAATTAAACTTGTTCAGCCTAACAAATTCTCCCCTATGCAGTCATATCAAAAGAAATTCTTTTAACACAATTCTGGAAAACAGTCCGTTACCCACCTGAAGCAGCCTAAAAAGAATTTATGCTTATTAAATTGACCGACCAGATGAAGCCTATCTAAAACAATTCCATTCATCATATGGAAACACTTTCCAATTGAGGTGACAACATCGTATCATAACCTGAAAAGATACCGTTAACTCACTCAATATACAGGAAAAAGTAACATACAACCGACTTCATCGAGCAATAAATCAAAAACCTTTTCATTAATAAAAACATCTCAAAATTTATCTTAAAAATATATCTCTCTCTATCATTTAAAACCAATTTACTTCATGTAAATTCTTATCCAATTTCAAAAACCTAATTAAAACCTCCGCCACAGCCAGTACCATCCTCTTAACAACTACTATATACTTTAAAAATTTAACTTGAAAACCTAACAAAAATAAAGCTTGCCATATGTCCATACTCAACTTCTAGTAAGTATAACTTCCAAAAGACTCCATTGTTCTTCTGAACAAAATCTTTTCCCGGAACATGGACAATTTAAAGCCCAAAACTAATGTTAATCCCTCAAGATGAACACTGTCTTAAAAATACCTTTAACACCTTCAGTTAAGCACATGTCAATACGACAAGCAATATTTCTTTTAAAAAATTAAGTTGATCTGAAACAGAAGACAAATCATTATATAAGCTGAAAAATAAGTCCATTAAATAGTTCTTTAATATACATACTGTTACTGAAAAATTTCAAAGATTCAAAAATGTAAGAAATCAAAAATATCTCAATTCTTTCATTAGTTTAACAGAAATATATCTTATCATTAAATAAAACAAAAATTTGTAATTAAACATTCGTAAAAAATAAAAATTTAATAGAGGAGGTAAAAATTAAAAATAATTATATGAAAGCCCTCAGAATCTAATCCAACTGCATTATGTGCAGACATGATTCAATATTCAGGGTACACACTCTCAAACAGGGGCGTAGCTACCGTGGAGCAGTTGGAGCAGACTGCTCCAGGCGCACGAATTATAAGGGCGCAAAATTAGAAAAAGCGAAATAAAGATTTCTTAAATATTTGTATTTTTTTTTCATTATTAATCAGACATTATAGATGAATCTTGTTACAATCAGCGTATTCCTATGATATTTTACCTTGTGTTTAACCTCAACTATTTCGATTTAAAATATGTTTTCATACACAGTTGAAAGAAATGACTTCTATTCAGGAAGTTTTAATTTTAATTCATACCATATTGCAGTCTCAAGTAACTTCTCCAACAGCGTTTCAGCATGCCTGATTATTTTCTGTAACTTTTCTGGAGACGACCGTTGAAGATTTTCAGATCTTAAAGTAATCAAAACTTATTTAACAGGGCTCTCATCGGTCACTTTACTGGCTACCACTATTTCAAAAAAATAATCTTTCTGGTACATTTCTACTAAAAATGTTTTAGAAATTTATCATGATGATTACTGTGCGGAAATAATGGTAGCCAAAGAATTCACCGCTGAGAAACCTATATGTACAGATGCTGGGCAACATATAACTATGATATGTTCCCGCACCATGTTGGTTAAATCAAAGTAAAATTGCGTAATTTGTTATTTCTGTTTGTATAAATATTTTTTTATAAAATATAATTATGAGTGTAAAATTATAATGTTTATATATTTAAGTAAAATAAGAGTGTAAGTTCATACAAAAATTATTAAGTTGATTTTAAATAGTAAATATATATTTTTTAAAAATTGTTGTATTGTAAAATGAATGTATAACGTTGAATGGAGTTCGGATCTCAGACAACAACAATAGCTAGACGCCATGGTGTCGTTTTATGACAAGCCAATGCAAAGTGGTGTATAATTAGAAATCGTAAAATCATAAAAACGTTGGAATCAATTTATGGCCTCAATAAAAGTGTTGGGATAAATTTATGACTTTTCAGACCACCCAAACTTTAAGGCAGATAATAATATTAAAGTATATGTAAGGGGCCATTTGCAGACTGCTAGCTAATAGGCCTATCGAAGTATAATAAAAAATCTTCTCACATCCAATAACAGTGGACTAGACAAAAATAGTTCCACCCACTGCAGGAGCTGGCGTGCAAGAAGAATAAGGTTTAAAAAAGATAGTCTGGAAAAAGATGTAGAGGACGCAGGAGCTCTCCTGAAAGCCCGTGCAATGAGTCCCGTAAGCCCTAGTAAAGCCCAGGCGAGACGGACATATCGGAGCGAGCCTAATCGAGCCTAATCAAGCCTAATTGAGGATGTCTTCCTGAGGTACCTATCGGAGTGAGCCTAATCAAGCCAAATTGAGGATGTCTTCCTGATGTACATATCGGAGTGATCCTAATCAAGCCAAATTGAGGATGCGTTCCTGATGACACATTGCCATGATCCTAAGCAACGCAACAACTTGGAATTTGATGAATAAAGGCCACCATCCCGTATATTAAAAGAAGGTACTATTTTAAACATTTTCTTTTACCACTTAAGATCATATGAAAAATCTTAAAAAATACTTTTCTGATATTTTACGGTAGAGAGTAATCTGAGATCCGACAAAACCAATAATTAAATAAGATTAAGGTAATTTTAAAAATGAAAGAGAGTTATTCTTTTAGCAAAAAGAAACAATTATAATAATTAGAGTACATGAAAATATTGTCTTTTTTTTAAAAGATTAAACATACTTAAAATAATGAGAAGCAAACAAAAGTGTTGCTTTCTATTCTTTGAATTAATATTATGTTTTTCTGTATATAGTTATGTTCAATGTAAATAAAATATTTAATCAAGTTTTAAAAAGTTTCTGTAATTATTTAATTAATAATATTTAAAGTGTGTCAATTCATTTTTTACAGCTTAAATTTTAGTTTAATTCATAAGTGGAAGAGTTCGTCTAAATAATTCACAACGCAAACTCTTAATTTTATTCGTAATTATTAAAATATAATAATTACATTTTGACGCGAATTATAATTTAATTTTATTAATGCTTCGCGTTGCTCTTCTACTAGAATTTAGGTAAATACGATCACTTATATTATTTGAATTTATCTAAGGTATATAAAATTATATACCAATTTGCTATGAGGTTGCTTGGATGATTTGGACCAATTAACGATTTTGGATATTAATTAAATAGAAAATAAAAAGGTGTAATTATCTGTCCAGCATCCCCCCCTTCATTAGTAAAATGGTGCTATGACTCAGGAACGATCATCTGAGGTCATTAGATAGTAAAATGGTGCTATGACTCAGGAACGTTCATCTGAGGTCATTAGAAATAATAATAATAATAATAATAATAAAGGAAAATAAATTTAAGTATTATTTTAATGTCACAATTTTAAAGATATTGTAGGTATGTAAGTTTAATTGATTAAAATTTTATTAAAATTAATTTTATTATTGTAACAATAATGACACACATATAATAATTTTATATAAATAAAATGAATAATATATGTTAGCAAAAAAAAAAAAAAAAAAAGGAAATGAAAAAAATAATTCTGGGATTTATAATAGGTAAATTTAGGAATTACAATTTTTTTTTTCCTCTCTTTTCTCTTTTGGTTGGATCTCAGTTACCATTGAGAAATAATGGCATGCACATCACAGATGACACATTTGTAAAAATAATTTTTTTTTTATATAATGTATAAATAATAATAATAAGAATAATAATAAGTAAAATTTGATAATATGTCTGGTATAAAAATGATTGAAATGTCAATAGATCATGATTTTTGAAATTGTATCACCTTGATACAAAAGAAAATTTATGAGTCGTACTACGAAGTAGTAGTACAATATTTACAAAAAAAAAAAAAAAATAAGATTGTTTTTTCTGTAGAAAAAGACAGATATTTTTCTGTTAAATGAAATTATGTTGTTTTTTATATATACGTGTATTATAAATATTTTAGGGGTATTTATGTGTGTAAAAGAATAATCTTCAAAACAACTTCATCTCCTAAGAAATTTTTTTAAATTTTAGTGTTGTTGTTTTTATGTATTTATGCAATTTAGAATATTTTCATACATATGTTGTAATATAGAGAAAATAGTATGAGATGCAAAATATTCTTTTAAGAGGTATAGGATCTATTTTGAATTGATATTTTGAAAAAGTATACATTGATTACTAATACTTGTTAAAAATGACTCAGACGCTGGATATAGATACACGTATTAAGTTAGTGTCACCATTTGACAATAAAAAGAACAAAAACATTATATTTTTCTTAGAGGAATTTGATAATATTTTGAATTCGACAGATATACAGGAAGAAACTAAATTATTAATTTTAAAGGCTAAAATTACTGGGGACGCAAAACATATTTTAAGTAAACAGATTGAAACATATAACGAGACCAATTATAATTTATTTAAAAATAATTTGGTGGAGTTATTTGGTACAAAACTAAGCTTCCTTAATGCTCAGAGCAATTTCCTAAATTTAAAACAGGCCGCAAGTCAAACGATAGAGGATTTCATTTTGGAGTTTAAAAAGGGTGTAAAATCTTATATCGAAAGTGCAGGCGAAAATGTGGATAATAAGGAAGAGAATTTTATCGAAATCTTAAAAATGTCGAATTTTTTAAATTCAATTAGACAGGATATTGCACTAGATGTGCGTAAAAATGCGGCCAGATCCTTCAAGGAGGCATGCGAGTTAGCAAAACTTATGGAAAGTGCGTATAATGAATCAAAGTTTGAGGAAATTAACGCAATAAATAAAGAAAACAAAGATCTTTATGAGAACATTATAGAATCAAGTAAGCAAAACAAAGAGCTAATCGAGAAATTAAAAGGGGAGATTGAAAAACTAAAAAAATCAAAGAAAAAAAACCATGCAATTAGAGATGATAGTGTTCCGCGGAATAAGAAACTCTTTAATAAACACAATGATTATCAGGGTCCCCATTTCAATAACAATTTTCATTATAATGATTATGAACGATATTATAATGATTACTACAATTCCTTTAATTACCCGACGCATTATGGGATGTATGATTATTCACAACCTAACTGGAATTCGGGAAATAGGGATTTTGGATATATTTCTGAGAATTATGAGCAAAATGGTTATCAATTTGAAAAGTGCAAAAAGAAAAAAAAATGGGCAAAGAAAACAGCGAAATCGGATCAAGATTCGGGATTTTCAGAGACGGAAATCGATAAAATAAATAAAACAATCGCAAATATAACAAATGCAGACAAAGATAGTCTGCCAATTATATCACTAAGTATACAGGGCGTCGAAATACAAGCGTTACTGGATACCGGAGCTGCTGTATCCCTTTTATCACCTTCCTTATTCAAAAAAATTAAAGATACAAACGTCAAAATCAAATATTTGGGCAATCAGATCCAAATTAAAACTTTAACAAATTCAAAGATTTTTTTTAAACAATGTGTAAAATTAACTTTTCGATTAAAAGGTATATTCACAACAGGCACATTTTATGTCACTAATGATGATTTTGATAGGCAGTACCAAATGTTATTAGGGTACGATTATCTCAAAGAAAATCATATGATTTTGGATTTATGCAATAAAACATTAAAATTTAAAAATCAACAAATTAAATTAAACGTTGCAAGTGAAGTAAATAATTATGAAGTGAATAACATTACGCCATGTAATTCAGGGGAACATTCAAATAAAAGTATGTTTGCCATTACTAAAAATAGAATTTTTCTCCAACCTGAAGAATCGAAAATTGTAAACTTAAAATGCCCAGAGGATATAAATATGTCAGATATAATTATTTTTGACCCCATTCAAGAAAATAGTAAATTTTCATGCGAGACTTCGTTACACGAAGTTCAAAAAAATAATAACATAAATATTATAATAAAGAATAAACTGTTAGAAAAGTTAATTATTCAGAAAGGAACTAAAATAGGGGAAATTATAACGAACTTTGAGTGCAAGCAAGATGACTCAACTGATAATATAGAGAAAGGGACATTTTATGAAATAAATAATTTAAATATAGAAGATGTAAGAAAATTGCGAGAAGCAGAAATTAAAGAGACGGATTTCGATTTAAGCCATTTATCAGAGGAAGTACAACAAAAATTTTGAAAAATTTTAATGGGCAATATTCATGCATTTTCAAAAAGTTATCAAACATTAGGGCAATCAGCGTTTGTCGCACCAAGTTTTCAATTGAATCATGAATTCCCGGTACAAGCTAAGCCATATAAATTGCCTCAGGCAGTAAGACAGTATGCGAAAAGGGAAATTGAACAATTGTTACAGGCTAAAATTATAGAGAAGACTGACTCCGAGTATGCTTTTCCAGTTATTTTCGTTAGAAAGAAAAATCCGAGTAATAACCCGAATGCAGAACCCAAGTTTAGAATGGCAACGGACCTAAGACTATTAAACCAAATTTTACAACCTTATACTTATCCGATGCCGGACGTAAAAGACTTATTACAAAAAATAAGCGGTAAAAAATACTATACGGTGCTAGACTTACATAGTGCTTTTTTCCAAATAAATTTAAAACCAGAAGATTGCAAAAAATTAGCGTTTATTACGGAATTTGGAAAACATATGCCACTTCGTTTAGCTTTTGGCACACGAAATTCTAGCGCAATTTTTGCAGAAGTAATCGATAAAATTCTGGGACATTTTGACAAAAGCAAAGTATCATACTACATTGATGATGTGTTGATATCTGCAAATACAATAGCAGAGATGACGAAAACCTTAGAAGAAGTTCTACAGGTATTAATAAATCACAACATGACAATCGAACCTTCAAAAATGCAAATTTGCAAAGCAGAAATAGAATTCCTAGGATTTAGGGTGAATCAAATGGGATATTCTCCATCTCAAAAGAATATTGAAAAAGTAAAAAATTTAGTCAGACCAAAATCGAAAAAGGGGGTCAGATCTTTATTGGGCTTAGCGAATTATTTTCGGACGCTAATACCCAACTATTCCGACAAAGTTAACCCTTTAATAGAGCTGACTAAAGATAAAGTTAAATTTAAGTGGAGTCCAGAAGCAGAAAAAGCTTTCCTGATAATTCAGGAAGAAATTGTACAAAAACCAACGCTCAGACCCCCCGATTTTAACAAGGAATTTTTCTTATTCACGGATGGGAGCAAAGTTGCAATTTCAGGTGTTCTAGCTCAAGAAAAGGATGGTCATTTGCTACCTGTTGAATTTTTCGGGAGAAAACTTAGAGAACCGGAAAAAAATTATCCGAGTATTAAATTTGAGTTATTAGCAGTGCATGAAGCAATTATGCATTTTAAATATATGCTTTCAGGTAGAAGATTTACTGTGTTAACTGATTCGAAAGCACTAACTCAGCATTTACATTTACAAGATAAATCGGAAATTATAAACAGATGGGTAGCAGATTTACAAGACTTTAATTTCGACTTCGAATTCGTCGAAGGGATTAACAATCCAGCAGACTATTTGAGCAGGAATTTAGATAATCTTACAACAGACAGAGAACTCCAAAATAATTTGTTTGCAAGTAACATAGCACTTACAGACGAAAATATTAAATCGGAGCAATATGCAGACGAAAAATTAAAAATTATAATAAATAAAATCGAAAAAGACAAAAATAATAGAAGCACGAAGAGATTTGCTTTAAATCAAAATAAATTATTAATTTTGAAACCTGGTTCAGATAAAAAGGAGCTTTTAATTACCCCGGATTCATTAAAAATTGCAGCCATAGAAGAAGCTCATAAAGCGCATTTCGGATTTCAAAAAACTTATGATAATGTGAAAACAAGGCTCTTTTGGCACGGAATGTACAAAGACATTAAACAGTATTGTGCAAATTGTGTGCAGTGCCTCACATCTAAACAACACACAACAATAAAAGTCCCTGTTAAAAAAATGGTGAAAGATCACGAAGTCGGTACAGTCCTGCATGCTGACGTCATTGGACCTTTAAACCTCACGTTAAGGAAAAACAGATACATTTTAATTATAATTGATTCGACATCGAGATTCCTGGAAGCTGTTCCCCTACGAAACGTAGAGTCACAGACTATATTAAATGTACTAAATAAATATTTTGCAAATTATGGGTTGTGTAAAGAAATTATCTTTGATAATGCAAAATATTTAAGAAGCGAAATTATGAAAGAATATTTGGAATCTTTAAACATACAAAGGAAATTTGTGAGTGTGTACCGTGCGCAAGGAAATGGACTTTGTGAAGTTACCAATAAAATATTAAAAACATCAATTGTAGCTATGTCGAAATGCACTACGGAATGGGACATAAGACTGGATTTTTTTAAACTAGCGTATAATTCCTCGAAACACCGCGCTACGGGATATAGTCCCTCACTGCTATTTTTCGCAAGGGAAATAAAAAATCCCTTCACAGCCCATATTCCTTCTGAGGAAATATATACCCACTCTTATGTTAAAAGCAGAATACAGCATATGAAGGAAATCAAAATTCAATCCCTTGCAAACCAGGAGAAAATAATGCAAGAATATACAGATGAAGAGGCATACGAAAAAGTAAAGGATTTAAATTTGGGTCAAACAGTATATTTAAAATGTATTGGAAAACCAGGCGCATTAGAGCCAAAATTTCAAGGACCCTACGAAGTTACTAAAAAGTTTAGAAACTTTAATTATTTATTACAATATGTTCCAGATAAATCAATAGAGCCGATCAAACGACATATGAATCAGCTGTACGCTCCGAAATATGCAACAGGTCATACAGAGGCGGAAATTACGAATTTACAAGGGTCTCAGAAAAAAATTAAGGGTGATAAAAATTACAAAACTAAATGTGACATTTGTCAAAGAAAATCACACTCAACTGAAGATTGTTGGTTCAAATTGAACAAAAATACGAGTCAAAAGGGTGACAAACTTACTAAGAATTATTATAAAAAAAATAATAAATATTCTGAGAATATAGACCCATATTTAAAGTATCAAACAGACTATTATGATGAAAATATGTCGTTATATGGTTATACACCATATACAAACTTATACGGGGATGGTATACAAGATCATTACCCTTTCCCCCCTCCCCAGTATTATCCATGGTATATGAATTGGTATTAAAAATAAATCAATATGCATAATTAATCGAATTTCAAAATTTAAAAAATTTTCAAAATTTAAAAATAAATTTTTCTCTTTTAGATAAAAAAAATTGAAACAAAATTAATAACTTGCCTTTTTAAAATTCAAAATAATAATAAGAAAGGATAGGAACATGGGAACGCCAATTTGTCTCAGGGTTACAATATTGAGCAAATGTGCAGGGCGCACCCGAAAACATACTTATAAAATTATGTAATGTGCTTCACAAAACTTCACTGGAGCAGTGAAATATTTATCTCCAGGCAAAAGTTATATATATATTTTTTTTTTCGAATATGAATTAGAAAATATAAAATCTTAACAAAGCCAAGTAACATTAAAACTTAATTAATTTAATAGTAAATAATGTTGGAGTAATTTTCAAAAAAAAAAAAAAAAAAAAAAAAAAAAAAGAGAGAATTTTTTCTGTCTTCTATAAGGGTAGCCTTTGCTAATAGCCTTACAATTTAGATGACAAAATTTCAGAATTACTCTTTAAAATGAGTAGGTGTAAGCTATAGGTTCAGGGTAGTTAGAACAGCTTTATAGCATACTCATATATATATTTTTTTCTTATATAAATATACGGTTGACAAGGAATAAATTATTAGTGCACTCTATATTAGGATAGCGGTCAGCTATAAGCCTAAATATAATAAAATATACAAAAAGTGCTAAGATTTATTCCGGTAGTTCAATTACAACTTATATGCTAAAGTCTAGAATTTAGACAGCAGGGATAAGTTTTATGAACAAAAGTGTTATAAGAAAAATTTAAAAAAAAAGGATTTTGGTGTAGCACATTGGTTTTTAAAAAAACATATATATGTATAACAATGGACAAGGCAAGTTATTTCAACATGATTGCACACAAAAATTATAGTAAAAAAAAAAAAAAAAAAAAAAAAATACACAAATAAATAATTGAAGTAAAATTAAAATTTTCTCACCAAAGGCTTTCTGTATAGGGTGCAATTTTGGCCTACGGCTGGGTATGCACCAACACCAACAAAATATTTGTAGAAAAATTATTCACAGATACATCAATATATAGTCATCACCTAGGCATAAATTTCAGGATTCTTGGCTGAAAAAGGAATCGAAGAAAAAATTAAGTATGGTATAATTACTAGATGTTATGCTCAGAAACAATAAAATTAGTAATATTATATTGTAAAAAGCAGCATTTTGAGTTTTATTTAGGAAAACTTTTGATTTTTAGGTTTTACACATTTATGGAGTGTCTAGCTCAGTGTATAGTTCCTAGATTTAATAAAAAAATAATAAATAAAAATATAAGTTCGTGTTGTTTTCAAAATAAATAACAAAAGGTATAGCAATTAGCATTTACAGTTAAAATTTATGGAATTTTCAGCAAAATTAACATTAGACAAACATAGCTTATATTATATTTAACTTGATAAGCTAATTTACTTTTATTAACGGTATTCAATTAGAATTAAAGTAGGCTTAAATTCAAGTTAAATTAATTAATAACATTGTTATAGTGTAAAATTTTATGTAAGACTATTATATTTTTATTGTATATATAAAAATATGCAAATTTAATAATTAATAAAATGTATTAGCAAAATTATTTAATATAAATATTAAATGACATCTTGCTGAAATCAGCTAGAAATTAGATTTTTTTTTTTTTTAAATGAAATATTTTATAAATTTATGTTAGTTTAGAATTTAAGCATTTTTTTTTCTCTTTACTTTCCCTTAGAATTAAATGCAATTCTAAATTAAACACATATAAATATACATAGTATTGATAAATTTGAGTGTGTGAGTTCATAAAATTTTTTTTTTATATAATTTGGCCAATTTAACATAAGAAAACAAAATAAATAAATAAATATATTTATATATATTGGCCTTAATTTTATTAAAATATGTAGTATGGCTTAATAAATTTATTTACTTAATTTTTTTTATAGTACGTACAGTAATTATTTTAAAAACTTGATCTATAAAAAAAATTGGATGTGGTTGTTTGTGAGTATACAAAGATTTTTTCTGCTGGCAGAAGTTCTTTGGTCCGGCCGGGTACTCATAGATGGCTGCATACGATGTTACGTAGTAATTATCATTTACTTTTGTTTTTTTTTTTAATTATACAAGTGTATTAAGTACATTTTTTTTTATAATTAAATAATAATTATTAATGTTGGATTAATAATAATAATTTATTATCTTTTATTTTAAAACATATCATTAAATTTTAGACAGTAGAATTCACATACGGAATGTTAATGATAAATAAAATTTTGAATAAATAAATTTTTATTTCATTCAGTAAAAAAATAAATAAATATGAAAATTTAACAATCTTTTAAGATAGAATTGTTGGCTAAATAAATAATAATTTAAGACAAAAAAATTGTTCTCCTCTGCGTCAATGGCATTTTCTCTGACAACACTATTTAATAGTATTAAATGAAGGTGCATTTTTAAGGTCAGCGTAATGCATATTTTGCATTTTTGAGAGGCCGTAGAAGTCATTTTTCCGTGTTGTTTACATTTTAATAGTAAACAATATCATGAATCAAAATTTGTGTTTGTTAGACAGGTCTAAAAATATACAAGGTAATCAGTTAAAGAAAATTATATGCATTTTTTTTTAAATCCTGAAAGGCAATTTGGTTTAGATTTAAACCTGAATGCATAAAAAGCCACCCTCGCTTCAGTTCCAGTATGAGGCAGGAGAATTCAGATGCTAGAATCGCCATTTTTCCCCTGCAAAATAATAAAAAAAAAAGCAGAAGGTTTACATTAGATACGATACAAATACATACACTGTTTATGCATAGATTATGTTTAAAATTACATACAGGCATGCACAGTGAGTTAGGAAGAAAGTATATCAAGAAATTATACTAATTAAGAAATTATACTAATTAATACGGTAATTACAAGCATGAAATGGTTTTAAATACATACCTTTGGGAAGTCGTAAAATTTTGTCACAGCACAATTCACCTCGTAGAAAGGAATTAGTAGCTTGACCAACCCCCACTTTTCGGGAGAATCGGGGACGTTCAATAACTGGTTTTATTCTCCTCTCTCCTTCTTCTTACTTTTTTTTTTCTCGTATCGGGTAAAGTTGGAAAGCATTGCGTAATGATATATTAAAGGAGATGAATTAGCTTGTACATTTTGACAGATCATACATGTTAGAAGTAACAAATAAATAAAATAATGTAACAAGTTTGTATACAATATTTTTTCTGATTATAATTTGAATGCATCAGATTAATTATGTGAAAATATAACATGTCATATTACAAGCATTGTATTTACTTTTATTCAGTATAAAATGTGTTTTAGATAAAACACTGTGTCATAAGGTTGTATGTGATGAAATAATATGTCAAATGCGTATGCCATTATTTTTCTTATAATGAGGTTTATTTCGGCATATTAGTTTCAGACAAAATTATAGCTTTGAATGTATTTTGGGCACTTAAACTGTAAAGTTACAAAATTAGTAAACATGTGTGTGGTAAAGAAAAAAGGCTTCGAGAAAGACGTCTGATTGTCAGTACAGAGGTCTTCTATAAATGTGAATGTCAACAGACAACTATGCTATCATGTGTTGAACTTTCTGTTATGAAACAATAGAAGAACTTCTTATAAAATATACCAGAACCATTGATAATTGAACTTTACAGTCTTCGCTCAAAAACTGTGTAGATACACAGTCATATGGACACGTACATTCCTTCAAGCTTTACAAAAAAAATAAAACCAGCAATCAGTTTTTATTTTTTTTTTTTCTAACACCGGGAGAGATGCTGGGCAACATATAACTATGATATGTTCCCGCACCATGTTGGTTAAATCAAAGTAAAATTGCGTAATTTGTTATTTCTGTTTGTATAAATATTTTTTTATAAAATATAATTATGAGTGTAAAATTATAATGTTTATATATTTAAGTAAAATAAGAGTGTAAGTTCATACAAAAATTATTAAGTTGATTTTAAATAGTAAATATATATTTTTTAAAAATTGTTGTATTGTAAAATGAATGTATAACGTTGAATGGAGTTCGGATCTCAGACAACAACAATAGCTAGACGCCATGGTGTCGTTTTATGACAAGCCAATGGAAAGTGGTGTATAATTAGAAATCGTAAAATCATAAAAACGTTGGAATCAATTTATGGCCTCAATAAAAGTGTTGGGATAAATTTATGACTTTTCAGACCACCCAAACTTTAAGGCAGATAATAATATTAAAGTATATGTAAGGGGCCATTTGCAGACTGCTAGCTAATAGGCCTATCGAAGTATAATAAAAAATCTTCTCACATCCAATAACAGTGGACTAGACAAAAATAGTTCCACCCACTGCAGGAGCTGGCGTGCAAGAAGAATAAGGTTTAAAAAAGATAGTCTGGAAAAAGATGTAGAGGACGCAGGAGCTCTCCTGAAAGCCCGTGCAATGAGTCCCGTAAGCCCTAGTAAAGCCCAGGCGAGACGGACATATCGGAGCGAGCCTAATCGAGCCTAATCAAGCCTAATTGAGGATGTCTTCCTGAGGTACCTATCGGAGTGAGCCTAATCAAGCCAAATTGAGGATGTCTTCCTGATGTACATATCGGAGTGATCCTAATCAAGCCAAATTGAGGATGCGTTCCTGATGACACATTGCCATGATCCTAAGCAACGCAACAACTTGGAATTTGATGAATAAAGGCCACCATCCCGTATATTAAAAGAAGGTACTATTTTAAACATTTTCTTTTACCACTTAAGATCATATGAAAAATCTTAAAAAATACTTTTCTGATATTTTACGGTAGAGAGTAATCTGAGATCCGACAAAACCAATAATTAAATAAGATTAAGGTAATTTTAAAAATGAAAGAGAGTTATTCTTTTAGCAAAAAGAAACAATTATAATAATTAGAGTACATGAAAATATTGTCTTTTTTTTAAAAGATTAAACATACTTAAAATAATGAGAAGCAAACAAAAGTGTTGCTTTCTATTCTTTGAATTAATATTATGTTTTTCTGTATATAGTTATGTTCAATGTAAATAAAATATTTAATCAAGTTTTAAAAAGTTTCTGTAATTATTTAATTAATAATATTTAAAGTGTGTCAATTCATTTTTTACAGCTTAAATTTTAGTTTAATTCATAAGTGGAAGAGTTCGTCTAAATAATTCACAACGCAAACTCTTAATTTTATTCGTAATTATTAAAATATAATAATTACATTTTGACGCGAATTATAATTTAATTTTATTAATGCTTCGCGTTGCTCTTCTACTAGAATTTAGGTAAATACGATCACTTATATTATTTGAATTTATCTAAGGTATATAAAATTATATACCAATTTGCTATGAGGTTGCTTGGATGATTTGGACCAATTAACGATTTTGGATATTAATTAAATAGAAAATAAAAAGGTGTAATTATCTGTCCAGCAACGATGTAACAGCAGTAATTTACGATAATTATTTTACGATTTGGAAAAAAAAATAGCCTGACAAGTTGAAGAAAATTATTAACCATTTTACAGACGAAATCCAAGAAAACGAAAATTTTGAAGGTTTTTTTTTTTTTTGTTTGTTTGTTTTGTGGAAACTAAACATGCATTAATACAGATTACAAAACAATAATAAGAGCTAAATTTTAACATATTCCACATCAGCTCACGGCGACAAAATTTTGCCGGGGGGAGGGGGGGAGGGGAAGGGGGTAAGGGTAAGCAGCAACTTAAATTTTGTGAGTATTGTTTTTGAGATTTTGAAAATATTGCAAATGCCAAATGCAGAATCGATAAGCTTCAAAAAGAGAGAAAAAGTTAAGTACCCAATTCAGTGTTTCTTAGGGCCTGATTATAGCCTATACAAAATTACACCACTTTTTGGTAACAGTATTTTTCCGCATTAAACCTTATTTAATCGCATAATTTTAGGATTAAATAAGGCAGACTGGCCCGCCGGGCAACCGACCTGCAGTCTGTGCGCCCTAAACCAGGTAAAGCTGCTCTGTCCCTTAGGTGAAGCTAATAGTTTTAAAATTTGCTATACGCATTACATATGAAAAGTTTTAAATCATTTAATACATTTTTTGAAAAAAAATCACTTTTTTGAAGCATTTTTTATTAATGATTTTTATTTCTCTTTGCAAGGCAGAAGAATTGATTTTTTTTTCTTGAAAGTTTCTTTGCTTCAGAGGACCATTTAAATATTTTAAAACCTAATGTGTATATTCTGTAATTTTCTTTGTGACTAATAGCGACATGGTCTGCCCCAAGAATTCTCAGCCTGCCTGGTACCAAACAGCGCGGCCTCTCTTTAAATATATATGTAAGTATTTTATTTTATTTAGTTTTTTGTAAAATCATTTATGAAGTATTTGTTTGAAATGTGTAGGCTTCGTGTATTCGTACAATGCTGTGATTGTAATTTCCCCTATATATGTGTGTATTATATAGATTTTTGCGCTTGCTGTATAAAAGTATTTATAAAGAATATTTTCGGTGAAGAAATTGTAATTCAAACATTCTTTTTGTTAAAAATCACATTTTAATATGAAAACGGGACTATTTCAATATTGTCTATAAATGTGATAATCAGAACGGCAGTCAGCTATTTTGTATATACGTTAGAACAGGACTGTTTTTTTTTAAATTTTTTAAACCGATTTTTCACGCAGTTATCGAGCTCGTATTTCAGACAAAATCTTGTTAAAGATATATGACGACTTTTTTTTCCCTTCGTTGACTGTTTTTCTGCTTTCGTCTGAAATTCCGTTGAAAATGACAATGACCTTTGACAATGTTTTCAGTAAGATCTATTGTGTTTACAAGAAATCCGGGAAACGTCTTTCAATTACAAAGTTTCTGAATAACAACACATGCCAGTTCTCGAGCAAAAATTAATTAAAATGCATGTCATAAAATTGCCCCTTTGGATTTAAGAACAGTCTTAAGAAATAAAATCATAAAAATTTCAGGTTCATTTAAGAATATTATCATGGGGCCGGGCAATACCGGGTAAATCAACTAGTCTATACTAATAAAAGGAAGTTTCGCTCTGTGTGTGGTGGCTAGTGAAATATATTGCACGTAGAAGTCTGAAAATTTGAATGAGGGTAGTCCAAAGACAGGTCCTGATACACCTGGAGCTCAGATTTTTAATTTTTTTTATGACCGGCGCCCCCTTAGCACCTTTCAGTTTGTATGCCCTGAATTGCTCAGAACTTGCCCCCTTTTTATCCGATCTTCTTCGTTTTGGAGGCCCTTTTCCCATTTAATTATTCTCCGTTTCTACATTCCAGTTAAGACACTGGACCCCTTGAAATTTTTCTGTGCCATGCATTTTTCACACCCTAATATTGTCAACCTCTCAATGCATAACTTTAAAACTGAGACTTGGACTCCTCTCCCTGGGCCAGCACCCTCATATTTTTATTGGGCACTTAGTGCCCGTTTTTAAGAATTTCCCCCCTTTTTTTTCACGCTTCTTTAAGATTTTATTCGAATGAATAATAAATACCCTATGCTTAATTTCGACTTATTGAGATCTAAAGCGCTAAGTACTAGAACATTTTAACATGTTTCCATCTTAGGGCCCTGCTCTCAACTATCAGTTGGCCCCTTTACTCCTATTATATCTCCTATATCCCTAAACTCCTATTATATCTCCCTTAAAAATGGTCTGATTCACTAACTTTTTTTTGGAACAACATGATAGAAAATCCAGCTACTACGAGAACAACATAAAAAATTTTTAGACTTCAGCTACCACCAAATTTAAAAATTAATCGCCTTCTTGGGGCCTTTGCCCATCTACATTCCAGTTGAGACCCTGGACCCCTGGGGCTTTGTACAAGGCCACTTGAAGTTTTTGTGCCCTAAATTGTTAATAAATTGCCCTTTTTAATCCGTCCTTTGTTTTTGGGGCTCTTTTTCCATTTGGCTTTTTTTTTCATTCCTACATTTCAGTTCAGACAGTGGTCCCCTAGGGTAACTTTTTGTGCGCCATGCATTTTTCACCCATTAATTCTGTTACATTCTCATTGCATAACTTCAAAATTGAGTCTTGGACTTCTCTTCCCAAGCCAACATCTTCATATTTTTATTGGGATTCTAGAGCTCCTTTTTTAAGCATTTCTTTGAAATTTTTTTCCAATGATTAATACTTATACCCTATACTTAATTTCGACTAATTGAAAATCTAAAGCGCTAAGTACTAGGACCTTTTATCGTGTTTTCATCTTAGGCCTTGCTCTCAATTATCAATAAGCTCCTTTTGGTCCCCTATAAAAATGATCCGATTCACTAGGATTTTTTTCTCTAACTATTTCTTAGGTCATCCAGCTACTACATGAATAACAAAAAAATTATTCACACTTCAACTACCACCAATTTTGAATATTAATCGCCTTCTTAGGGTCCTTGGTGCAGTTTCATTAAAAATTATCCGATAGTCTTGTAATTTTCTTTAGCATAGTTCTAGGGTGCTCTGGCTACTTTAGAAACCACTAAAAAATTTCTTTTACTCCAGCTACCACCTTTTTCGAATATTAATCTTCTTTTACGTCATCAACTTACGTTTACTCACTACAGCCATGAATTAAAATTCGCGCTACTGTTAAAAGTAAGTGGTTAACTGTAGAGGGATGGGATTTCCTCCGTAAATTAAATATCACGTTAATGTTCAAGTTAATTCGTTAAATTCGTCAACAAGCACCTTCCACTGCTTCGGAGTGCATTCTTTGATCGAATTCTAGGGGGCCGATTTCAACGGGAATTGGTTAATTCAACCTAAATTGCGATTCAGCTACTTTACGATTCAGCTCTGTATTATGAAAATTTGTCTTAGACTTCATTTACTAACATTTTCGAACATTAATGGTGCATTCTTTTCTTGGGTTCAATATGTCCGATTTAAACAGTAAATGGATAATTAAGCTTAGCTTACTATTCAGCTACTTTCTGCATTGTGAAAGTTTATCTTAGATTTCTGTTACCACCATTTTCGAACATTAACGGCGCATTCTTTTCTCGGCTGTTATGGGCTCTATTTCAATGGAAATTTGTCCATTCAACTTAGCTTACGATTGTTTTAAAGATTATAGTTCCACCGCCAGGATTCGCATTCTTATCTCGGGTTCTATGGGCTCGATTACTACGGGGTTTACTCATTCAATTTTCGATTGTCTCCGTCGCATACGGAATACTCCTGGCATACACTGCCTTTGGTAGCGGGGACGCAGGTCACAGTTTCGTTCTGAAAGAGGTTTGCACACTAGACGCTGCCGAAGGCAGTGGGCCACCCCTAAAACTATGTTCATTTGAATTACTTATGAATATATAAAATCATACAAACTTGATTTTTGTTTACGTGATTATAACGGGCCCGGGCAACGCCGGGCGGGTCAGTTAGTTACACATATATATATATATATATATATGTGTAACTTCCAAACAAAATTACGCAGAACTTTTTTGAGAGACAAGAGGGCGCACAAACTTTGCTTGCTCCAGGGTGCTGAATATGTAGCTACGCCACTGCTCTCAAATCTGAAATGAGAGATTAAAAACACCCACTGAAATCAAATATTTTACAGATTCATATCCCCAGACTTCCAAAAACAAAAATTTTCTATTTCAATTTATATTAAAAAAAAATAAAAAATAAAATTCTTAAAATTATGCAAAAAAATTAGCCTCCCCCACTTAAAGAAAATAAAATTATCAAAAACATCTTACAATTACTTTAAATAACTCTAACTAAAAATTACTTAATAAAAGTTTAACTAATCCAAGTTTGAACTCCATTACACATTAGTGCAATAAGCCACTGATTCAATATCTGGAAGCCCGATAATCTTACAAGTGAGACTTTCCAATTGAATTCAGAAGCACTATCAAATTCAAACATTGGATCCAAAAAGTTACTTTAAATTTCTTCTGTATTTAATTTCAAACATATCTTACAGAAATTTAACATCTTCATCAAAAATTTATCGCCTAAACAGTTTTAAAAATCAAAAATTTATATACAAAATTACTTTAATCTGTTAAACAGCCTTTAAAAATTTACGTTATGATTGATTAATAAAGAAGAATCCGTAGCTGTAGCTTTGGCAATCAATATACTTGCCCCTTTAATTTCTTATTCCTAAAAATTTCAATAATTTTTAAACTTGACTACAATTTATTAATACCTAGTTAAAATTTCATTAAAAATTCTCAATCTATAAGCCAGAATACCTAATTTAACACTCAAACCCCTAAATATCCAAAATCTATTCTGTTATAAAATTTACTTATTTAACTTTAAACAGCATTCTCTTGAAAAAAAAAATTACAGTTTAATTAAACTCTTTACCATTTTATTTTAAAACATTAATAATTTCAGTTAAATCATCAAAAATTTCAAACCAGATAATCTCAAAGATGTTTAAATCTAAACAAAATATATATTTTAACTTTATCTTATTAAATATATTAAATAGTTGAATGTTTAGCTTTACTCAATACTTTTAACTAATCAAAAATTCAAATCTTAAAAATTCCTTCAATATTTGACTAAAAGAAATTTGAAAATCCTATTTAAAATCTTAAAATTCATCACATTACTTTAAGAAAACCAAAAAATGCCTTCCCCCAAAAACTCCTCAAGAGAAGTATCTTAAATACACAAGATTATCAAAAATTTACATAAATATATATCACTAAAAGATTTTTACAGACGATTTTATCTCTCTTGATACAATCTCAAATTTATGATGAATGCTGATGCTCACTTAATGTCAAGGTTGACAGAATCTAAAAATGGTACTTTCACAAACAATGCTATTGATCTTATGATGCCTTTCTTACACTTGAAGCCCAGCAGCTGCCACTGCATCTAAAAACTTTGAAAAGAAGCACTAAGTACTTTTGTAAATAACTTCAAAGTCCACCAATGCTTTAGTAGATCACACAGTTCTTCCGATGTCTCAAATATTTGTAAATCCATACTCCAACACTTGATGTACCGATGACGTCGCAGCACCGAAAGTTCCATCAGAAAAATTAACTGAATTAATGTATAGGCCAGACAAAAACTCCTAAGTCCATAGGTTCTATTCATGACTACAGTTCTTGTAAACACTCACAGGCAAGGTCCAGATGCTTAGAAAATTTTTCATTACAATACCAGCGTAGTAACCACAAAGTCTTTACCTTAAAAATTTTGTAAAGTTTTTCATCTTTATCCTCTTACGAACGGCATTTCCAAAATTCCGTCTTCTCACAAATCTTATCCATAAGCACCAACTACATAACTTTTACTGTTTTATTTTAACTCCTTGCATTTTCATAATTGCAGCCTAATTCTCTGGTATGCATTCTAATTCACAATTTGCAGCTCGACACGTTCAATAGAAAAATTCAAATAGTTACATTAAAGATTCAAAAAGTTTTAGAAATATTCAAAATTATGAAACTTTACCACCAGCCCCCCCCCCCCCCCCCACCCCCCATCGCAAATCTCGATGGTAGTATAAGCTGAGGAAAAATGAAAACCCTTTATTGAACTTTGACCCTAAGCAAAGTCAGAATTTCAAACTGGAAAAATATACTTCAAAGAATATAATAGAAGTCCAAAAATATATGAAAAAAAAAAAAAAAAAACAGGGTCAAACTACTGGGTCCATAACCTCTTGTTGAGAATTACAAAGGTAATTCAATCTTAAAATGGTATAGCAGAGTTAGCATACGCTAATGGAGCGTTATGGCTGAAAATAGTCCGACCCGGTTTAGTAAGTGAAAGGTTAACTTAAATAAAATATCAATAATAGATCTGTGTCTGTAAAAAGAACTACAACAGAAGTAAAAACCAACAAAGTTTATTAACAGAGATAAAAATAAATAATATATAAAAAGTAAAGCATTCCATTTAAACAATCTATATGTGACAAACGCTGATCATAGCCAAACACTACTCTCAGTTTTCTGAGGTCTCAAGTGTTTAATAAAAGAAGCTAACATAACTCTTATCTTAAAAATATCAACATACAGACCATTTAGCTTTGGAGCATCAAAGGAGTTTAAAAATGAAAATGAATAATAAAGCTTAACTTATGTCTTAAATCAAAATGAATTTCATATTGAATAAATTATCTTTTAACTTTAAATTATATTAAACTTTCATATTGTATTTAAATTCTATTACTCAAATTCAATTTAGAAACTAATATAAAAATGAGACCATTACTATTAAATTACTTAAATAGATATAATATATATATAACAAGCAGTAGTGAAAGATCTTGTATACCTCTACTTAAATGCACATCTATCATTCCATAAAAACACCTCAGCCTCTCCCCCACAATATAACACGCTCGGTAATAGTTGCCGGCACTTTCCGTAGCAAACCTGAAAACTACACAGTACACAGCAACCACCAGAACATACATTTCACTCCAGGGTTCCAACAGCAGACATGAGCTAATTGGCCCAATGATACGGATATATGGAAATACTGAAACCATCCACAATCCTTTATAAAAATGGAAGATTGGCCAAATATCCAACTTCAGATGACACAGCAGAAAGAAGGAAAAATCTAATCACTAACATAGCATATTAAACAGAATTAAACTTTAAGTATTAAAAGGAAAACATACTTTAATAAAAATTTGAACGTGTCGAAATACAGCTCCACTAATAGACCTTCATATTTAAACGGAGCACTTCATTAATGTAGATTCGATTTTACCAGCAATTCAGAAACCAAACAATCTTCCGATGCCGACATTACTAAAACACTTTCCATATCGGAGTTGGTGATTCAGATCCACTTTACATTATTCAATGAAAGACCTTGAAAAATAAACTGCTTCTATCTAACACACTGCAGGCATCTTTAAAGCTTTATAAAAGCCACGTATAACCAAAAGAAAATAAAACAAACGAAACTCTAATGTTAAAAATCCACGAAGCTACTAAACAGCTGTCTGGCTCGACTATAAATAGTACTCCAAAGGAAATTACCTCTCTTACGTAACTCCTTCATCCCGCACTGAATGAACGTCACTGTACATTACTAGAAAGATCTGAGGGTGTGGCCTAGAACACAGACGACAACGGACAGCTTACGCCACCTGTCGTTGGTCGCCAAAACTCCTCAGACGAAAAACATGATCTAAGTCTTGCCGTGCGTGCATGAGGATCGCCAAGAGTAAACATTACGATGTTTCCCCGTGAGCTGCAAGCCACGATATATGGAGAGTCAAAACAGGAAAAAGGATTAACACTTTATTATAAAGGATAACAGTAGAAAGAGGTAAGTGACAAAATAAAGATATTTATTTTACTGAATAAACTTATTTAAATAAAAGCTTGATGTAGGACTTAAACTATGTAGAATGTTAACAGAAGGAAATATATGAATTAAGCCAATATAGATGTTAAAGATTAATAGGTTGAATGGGTGATAAGAAATATGGAAACATGTTAAGAAAATATAAATTTCCTAACATTTACTGCGGAAAAAATTAAAATTTCATCAGTCAGTTAAGAATCACGAATATCATTGATCGGGCGTGGAAAAATCGCGAATTTTGTTGATCGGACGATGAAAAATCGCGAATTTCGTTTATCGGGTGCAGAGAAATAGCAAATTGTGACGATGAGGGTAGGAAAAATCACGAATTTCGTTGATCGGGTGTGGAAAAATAGCAAATTTTAATGATGAGGGTTGGAAAAATCACAAATTTAGTTGATCGGACATAGAAAAAGTGCAAATTTCCCCGATCGGGCACGGAAAAATCGAGAGTTTTGTCGATCGGGGTCGGAAAAAATCGTGAATTTCACAGGTTGAGCATGAAAAAATCGTCAATTTTGTTGATGATGCGCAGAAAATTGCAAATTTTGTTGATCAGTTGCGGAAAAATCGTGAGTTTCAGCAGTTACAAGAAAAAATCCTGAATTTCGTCAATTTTCCTCGGGAAAAAATTGCAAAATTCGTCAGTCATTTAAGAATCGCGAATTTTGTCATTCAGGTAAGGAAAATGTTATCGATTAGGAGAGGAAAAATCTCAAATTTCGATGATAGGATGCAAAAAAATTGCGTGTTTGGTCTGTTTATTGCAAATTTCATCTATCTGCCACAGAAAAAAATGCAAATTTCATCAGAGTCAATTAAGAATTGCGAATTTCGTTGATCGGGCGAGGAAAAGTTGCAAATTTCGTCGATCAGGTGTAGAAAAGTCACGAATTTTGACAAATGGGCACGGAAAATCGCTAGTGTTGTCGATCAAGCTCCGAAAAATCGCGAATTTCGTTGGTCGGACACGAGAAAAAAATCGCGAATTTTGTCGATCAGGCGTGGAAAAATCCATTTCGTTGATCAGGCACGGAAAAATTGCAAATTTTCTCGATGATGCGTGGAAAGATTGAAAATGTCGGTGATCGGCTTCAAAAAATTCTCAAGTTTCGTCAGTTTATTGCGAGAAAAAAATCCCGAATTTCATCAATTTACCGTGGCAAAAAAAATGCAAATTTTGTCAGTCCTAAAAGAATCGCGAATTTCATCGATCGGGTGCGGAAAAATAGCAAATTTCAGCGACCAAGGATGGAAAAATCTCAAATTTCGTCGACCGGGCACGGAAAAATTCCACACTGTTAAAAATTTGCAGCATTCTGTTCCAGTCATTTGACCATTTTTGTCGAAAACGGTTACACAACTGTAATTTAACACTATTCTGACCATATTATTGGCCATTTTATCGTCAGATTACAGTTAAATTACGGTTATGAGACCTGTTTTTTCAAAAAATGGTCGAGTGACTGGACAGAATGCTGCAAATTTTTAACAGTGCAAGTTTTGGTGATCAGGCTGCGAAAAATAGCAAATTTCGTTGGTCGGGCACGAAAAAATCGTGAATTTTGTCGATCCTGTGCGGAAAAATCGCAAGTTTCGTCGACTATGCATGGAAAATCACAAATTTTGTCTATCAAGGGCGGAAAAATCGAAAATTTCGTTGATCAGGCGAGGGAAATTTCCAAATTTCATTGATCAGGTGCGGAAAAATCTCAAATTTCGTTGATCGGCTCCCCCTCCTCCCCCATTCATACAGTTCACATTTTTTTCGGCACTAGCCACTTTCATGCCTATATTTGTTTTTTAGCTCTTTTAATAAAACAAAATTTACTCCCGAATAAAGTCAAGGAATATTATCACTCCCCTTCAAAATAATTCTTGCTATATTTCTGTTATTGGAAACTCTTAATATACCCTTGCCAGCTGAATTGGATATGTTGACTGGGTAGGGAAACCTAGAGGGGTAAAACTCCCCCCTCCCCTGAAGCCTGAAAACATATTTTTTTATCTGATTATAGGCCACAGATCACCCTCCCAAAATAGAATTTTCTCTGTGTGGCTGATGTGGCCCTCGACAACCCAGACATTTTTGTAAGTGGCCCTTTTCATAAAAAGGTTGTGCACCCCTACCCTATACCATGTGGTACTTTTATAAAACAAAACAAAATGACGACAACAACAACAAAAAACAGAAAAAGTATGAGCTTTAGTTTTCAAAATTTCTATTTCCACACAGAAAGTTCATTTTTGTTCTAGATGTAATTTTATTTTTTTAATGAAGTTTGCATACTCATTTTGTTTTTGTCTATGGTGAGGGAGACACCTGCAGATACCACTATTAAAAATGCTACTTTGTTACAATAATACTGTAGTTAATAAAAATTAATTACTGTCAGATTGTAACAAGAATTTAATTTATCTCATATTTAACTGACTGATAACTTACAAGTGATAACTTCGTAATTCATATTACGTTAAAGAAATATGCTTAAGAAAAAGGTTGAAACCTTTAGCAGTACCTCAGCAACTCTATTTGGCACCTGGTGCAAAAAAAAAAAAAAAAAAAAAAAAAAAAAACTTGTTAGTTTATCTACAAATTTCCAGTACATAAATGGTGAGGGCTGGAATAAAAGTAGTTAACCCTTACTAATTCCCTAATCCCGCTGCAAAAAAAAAAATCTATAGGTAACAATCGATTGAAATAATGTCTACTAACTATTATTTTGTATAAATTATGTTGCTGAAGTCGTCTACATATTAAAAATCGTCCCAACTTTGAATTTTCAAACAATAACACCCATTTTTGTCACCCTGAGTTTCATAGATCGAGACAAACCATAAAAATGCATTGTTTATACAGTAGACTCCCTCAAATCTGCACAGCTTGGGACCAGAGGTTTTGCCAATTTTAGAATTTTGCAGATTTCTGGTCATTGCTTTGTTTACATTTTTAAACAGTAATTTGAATGTAATAATGCAATTAAAATTATAATGAATGCTTGCAATATAGTAAAATATTAAAATAATTATGTAAAGTAATAAACTAAAATAATAAAAAGTACAATAATTTTAAAAATGATTAAATTATTAAAAGTAAAGGTCAAGTAAATAATTAATAATGATTTTAATATGTATGATAAAGATATATGAGACACTTTTTTTTTTTTTATCGTTCAATGAAACTTTCCTCTTAAAGGTGCCCTATTAATTCCTATCAAGATCATAAAATAAGGAAGTTTTATTTCAGGTTTAGCCAGTCTTAATAGCCAAAAAAGCATGATTAATACATAAATGTATTTGGTAAAAAGATTGTGGTTACCAGTGATATCAGCAATACATTGATCTTTTTCAGAAATAAATATATACATAATTCCCTCCGGGGTTTCGAAACGTTATAGTAAAAAAACGAAGACGAATATGAAAAAAAGAAACATATGAAATTATTCCGAAACTATTCAAGTTTTAATTTAATTAGTTACCGGTAGATGGCAGTAACATCTGTATTGAAGTCAGTTGTAGTAAAGAAAAATGGCGTTTACAGGGGAAGAGAAAGCTTTTTGTGTGTTGGAGTTTGCAAAATCTGAATCAATGGTGTCAGTTCAACGGGCCTTTCGTAATAAATATCGAAAACAGGGACCAACTGACAAAACAATTCATGTGTGGTACCGGAAATTTAAAGAAACGGGATGCCTATGTGACAGGAAACGAAGTGGTCGGCCTGGTCCATCTGCGGACACCGTAGATCGTGTACGGGAAACTAATATTTATATTTGAGAATGCTAAAGTTAAACCCATTTCAGAAACATTAATTTATACCTTAATAAAAATATCTGATTGATTTTTCATTAATTTATTAAAGAGATACACTGTATAGTCCCAAATATGTTACAGACTTTTTTTCTGTATTGAAAAACATTTTTTTAATTATGAAAAGTATTAAAAAATTCATATTAAAAAATATGACCTACATTAATTTTTGATTACAACAAACCACAATCGTAAAAAACATTGATGTGTAAGTTTACAGCTCATTTGAATATTTAGTTTTCGAGATACAGAGAAATTTTGCTTTACCATAATTTAAGGGGACCGTCTTCTTTTATAAAAAGAGCTACAGAAAAAAAAAATTGTAGAAACTTACCAGAAATACTTTATAGGATTTTCTTTAATGTAAAGTAAGTTTAATATAAATTTTAAATTCCTGTATAATTTTACTAATAACTAATTGAGTGTTTTCGGAACTTTTTCTTGTAAGATCTTCATTTTATTATCTGAAATTTATAGAAAAAAACCTAAAACCTTTTGTTTTATAACTGTGTTAACATTTAAGAAAATTATATAACTTATATTTCTTTCCTGGCAGGCAAGGAATTCAAATAGGGTGTCAAAAATGGATGTTACCATTTGAACAATCAACGTTCTTACATTTTTTAAAATGTAGACAATTCCAGCAGCAAAATTTATTAATAGCAAATAGTAAATAGTATTCCAATCATTTGTTACCTATATTTTTTTATATGCTCATTTGCAGGAGTATCGGTATGGGGTGATAATTTTTTTGGTACTTTTTGGTTAGCCGGGCGCCAGTGTTATATATACATATTTATATGCATACATATATATAAATATACATATATACACATATACATATATTCTATATATACACACATAAATATATGTATATATTCATACATGTATGTATACATATGTATGTATATATAACACTGGTGCCCGGCTAACCGAAAAGTACCATTTTTTTCTTCCATAAGGTGAAAAAGAACTTCTTAAAACACCATAAAATTTATAAATGCATGCTGAAATGTGTTTAAATGAATGAAAATGCAGGAATATGAAATTTAGCAGTGACCCGGAGCCGAACAATTTTTGATGCTCCAGCTCCAGCTCCGCTCCTAGAGAAAATACCGTGGCTCCAGCTCCGGCTCCAACTCGGCTCCGACTTCGTGCTTTTAAGTTGCAGATTTTAATTTACACGTTTAATTTTTTGCTCGCAAATACTTTCTATCTTCATTAAAGATCTGACAAAATGCATTTTTCTTCTCATCAAACTTGAAATGCTTGTTCAGAAAATATGACATCTTTTAGCTTTTGCTTTTAAAATAGAAAGTTTGGTAGAATTTTAAACACAAAAATCTTAAATTTCTTCTACACTTTTCGAACAGCCAAAATTGTACGACTACACATGTAAACAACAGGCGGCCATATTTGTTTTCAAATAGTGTTGTCACCCCGGTAGCAGAAAGTTCGAGACGGGAGACGAGCGTCGCAGATTTTCTTTTCTCTTTTGCAGATTCTTTTTCATCGAACTTTTATTTTGCTTCGTATTATATATAGCTCTTTATTACTTAATACAAAAAGTTAAGACTATTATTAATAAAAATTTATAAAATGCCTAAAAACACTACAGGTAAGTGATTGATTAATTAACTCTTCATTTATAAAAATATTTTACCTGCAGATTATTTTTTGCCCCTGAATTATCTGTCGCAGACACTTGGAGAAATTTCTGCTACTGGGGTTGTCACTTAGTTCAAGTAGAAGTAGAAGTAAAGTAGTGTTGCCATTTTTTGAGAAATTTTCCTTCCCTAATAATAATAATTATAATAATAAAAACCTAAAAAATGATATAATTAAAATACTGAATAATGATGTAATTAAAATATTTTAAGCCTAGAAATTTAAAAGACTGAAAAAAAAAAAAGATTTAAAAGAATATTAAAAACTAAAGGAGCCCCGGAGCTGGGGAAAATTTAGAGCTCCAGCTCCGGCTCCGGCTCCAGCTCCAGCTCCAGGAAAAATACAGCTCCGGAGCGCTCCGGCTCCCTGAAATTTAGAAATGTGTTTCTCCTGCTTTTAAAGTAGAAGCACACGTATTTTTTGCGCCTGATGAAAGAAGACTAGGTTCTTTTGAAAGGCTTTGCGCATTTCTAAATTTTATGGTGTTTTAAGAAGTTCTTTTTGAGCTTATTGTATCACACCTGCTTTTTCATCATTAATCGTGATTTTCCCCCCATGTTTCTTACAAGGTATCCCTTGACAAAAGAATAAAATAAGAAAGCCCTAATCTTGATATCTGTCATCTACTACAAGGTAATCGATGCTCAACTTGCAGGAACTTTTAGATATAACATGATTCATTTTTTTAAATTATGTAGTGTTTTATAGATTTGATGGAACTTTAAACATGCACGGGGAATATAGCGAAGAATTCTATATAGACAGTGACATAACATTAAATCATTTCATACTTGGTGCTATGTGAATGTGTTAAACCTTGCCAATCCAGATATAACACAAGCAAGTAAAATTGATGCGAGTTCGTTAAAATTTTTGCATCCTCTGAAAATCCAAGGTCTGCACCCTTTTCCATGGCCAAGTCCTGTTAGAAATATATATCCCTTGTTCTTGTCAATGTACACATGCTTATTTATACCTACTTTATAAATTCTATCTTTATTCATATAAATACTTAAACTCACTTATCTTTTATTTATAGTAATCCTTTATTTCTCATTTCATCATCCAATAATCTATTAAAGTTTCTTAAATTATTATCTTAAAATATCTTTTTAACCGGTAATAGTATTTCCAATTTAAATTACTTTTGCGTCATCTTGATGAACAAGATGAACGTCATCTTGTTTACATTGCATCACGATCTTTTCTTTTCAACTTCTTGATAGTTTCTGCTAACGCTACGAGATGGCGGCAGTGGCTCGTCTGTCAAATTTGCATATGCAATCCAACATCACTGCTCAGTACGTTCTAGAAGCAGGTTTTCGAAGCCAGAAGAGGGCGTTGTATCATGATGCGTAACAGACTACTTTTCGTCTGTCCGCGACCTATATATGCTTTGAGTTTTCAACGTTCGAGGCATTCGTTTTTCTTTAGTTTACCAAGGATGTGACAGAGGCATTTTCTCCAGATGTATTCCCAGTGTTTTTGTCCTATTTTATATTAAAGTTTAATAGTCTCCAAGCATGTGATATCGCTTCATATTATAGGAAATGGCTTCCTTCGGAACTTTGCTGATATGGTTTTTCATCTTTAACTAATGTGTTAGAATATCGCCTATATGCATGATTCGGGAACTTGTGTTAGCCGTACTTATGAAATGAAATTAGTATGTGTGCTTTGTCAGTGGCATCTTTAATCCTGGATTTCATTTCCATTAGAGAGAATCACGTTCGTGCTGTGCCGTGAAGTGAATTCCATTGAAGTGATATTATGAAATCAATTTAATAGATCAAGTGTTAAAATTCAACTTACAGTTTTTAAGAATAGAAGTCCGTCTATTTAAAGGAGTTTTGTTTTATTAAAGTTCAAGTTAATGAAGCAAGTCTTTCATTGTTTCCTTTTAGAATAAATGTGAAGAATCATGGTTCATACACTCGAGAACAAATAAAATTCAAGCACTATTCAAGGACTGTTTATATACATGCATAAAAAAGGCATAGAATAACACATAAGGAAAATAGTCAGCGCACTAATTATCCGTTTCAAAGAAATCTTATCAGATCTTTTAATTTTTATCAAAGGCATTTTCAAGACATATTATTAGAGAATTTTAAAAGAATAATATGTTTTAATTAAGTAAGGTACCATGGAAAGAAATTTCATATATAATAAAAAGTTAAGAAAACAGAGATTGATTTTTTTTTTTCTTTCAGTGAAAAAAGAAGAAATTCGCCCTTTTTCCGTGATCCTTTGACAGAAATTTGTGTTTTATGCGAGCGATTTTCAAAAATGATATTTTTCAGTGAACATTTGCCGAAATTTGAGATGGTTTTCCCGTGATTTTTTTTTTTCAATGTCCAAATTTTTGGACTGATGACTAATTTTTTTAAATTTTCGGATCCGAATGCCTTAAACTTTTGGATTTTTATCCAATTGATGAACCTCACTATTTTAAACTTCAAGGACTATTACACTTATGGAAAATTTCCAGCACTTTTCACTCCTTGAAAATGAATACTTTTTTTCCAGCACTTTTACTATTTTTTCCAAAGCGTATGAACCATGAGAATTCACATTGCATCGTGGGCAGTGAGGATACGAGTTCATTGAAATTTGACAATCGGTTCCATTAAAATTATCAACATACCTTAACAGATATCTGCTTTCTTCAAAGCTCCAGCACGAAATCTCTCTCATAACACCACCGTCATTTTCCAAAATAGGCTTATGAATACGCATTGAGACACAATAAACAAACCTACTTTTCTTCTCAAAATTTCCTCATATTTCTTAATTACTTCAGCAAAAGTGTTTAAATGGATTACAGAAACCATAGTCAGTCAAATACATCCAATAAATTTAACATAAAAATAAAAGACAGGACGATACAACACGATATCAAAATACATCCACAAAATCTACCACTTCTCAGGGGTTGCCAGAATACAACACGTCAGAATACACACATCACACGGGGTTCACATATCGAGGTTGCCATAGCTATAAACACCGCCAACACGCCAACAAAAAATCCCCAAACAATTCAAAACAACGGCTGAGGGAACATAAGGCATCTAAGCCGTAATAATATTGTTAAAACCATCATATTTTTATGATTTTTGCCTTATGTTTAACCTCAATTATTTCGATTTAAAACATGTTTTTATACACAGTTAACAGAAATTACTTCTATTTGCGAAGTTTGTTTTAATTTTAATTCATTTTATACTATATTGCAGCCTCAAGTAACTTCTCCAACACCATTTCAGAATGCTTTATTTTTTTTCCTGTGACTTTTTTGTAGGACAGTTGGAGATTTTCAAATCTTAGAGTAATGGAAACTTATTTACAGGGTTTTCATAGGTCACTTTATTGGCTACCACTATTTCCAAACAATAATCTTCCTGGTACATTTCTAGGGTTTAATCTAGAGCTAGCCAAATAGCCAAAAAGCTAACTGGAAGTGCTTTTTGCCCCCAAAGCATTTAGTGAATTAGCCAAATAGCGACAGCCAAAGAAATATGCTGTATCATTCCCATTTTGTTGTTCCACATTTTGTAAACCTGCTGCCGTTGCACAAAAACCAGGGTTGCAAAAAAGCCGGCTAAAATTAAAAAAAGCCAGGCCGGTGGCTTTTATTGGCTTTAACCGGCTTTTTTTGGCCAAAATTGGCCTTTTTTGGCCATAATTGGCTTTTATACAATAAAACATTGTAATTATAAACTACACATTTTAAAGTGTTTTTAATTAGTTTTAATGACATTTAATTGATTTAGACTTTAATAAGTAACCCAATTTCTCAATAATGAGGACATTAATACTGGAATAAAACTTTGATGGTTTTGCTAGTGATTTGTAGTCAGAATTGCAAATATGTCAGCAAAATTTTAAAATGGCCATACCTACTGCTTTATAAAATTAAAGAGGACAATGGTTACTTAGTGACATGTTTTATTACTTAATTTTAAGAGC
Organism: Maratus speciosus; assembly: GCA_963932465.1. NCBI lineage: Eukaryota > Metazoa > Arthropoda > Arachnida > Araneae > Salticidae > Maratus > Maratus speciosus. Next base: position 334,601,551 of record OZ010800.1, read on the forward strand.
TATTAATATACAAGTCTTATTTTATTTCTAGTACACGTTTAAAATTATACATAGTCTGTCATATTAACAAAAACACCATTTCTCACTATTAAAAACATTATTTGAATAGCATATGCATGAACATGCTTAGCAACAAGCTTTTCAAAATTTTATTTAGAGAATTTTTATGGTTTTTTTTTTTTTTTCTTGTTTAAATGTTGTATTTTTTATACACTAATGTACCACTCACCTCAAATATTATATCCTTTCTAATTTCTCTTTTAACATTTATAACTTAATCTCTCCATATGGACACATAACAATGTTTCCATTTTGATGCTACATTTTGTCATTAATTAAATATAATTTTTTAAATGTGTAGTATACGTGGAGCTATGTAATATAGAATTTCAAAACACCAGTTTGGAGCCTAACTTATATTCTTTTCAATGTTTATAATTTTTTTTTCAGACGTAATGCTTTCACAGTTGCCTTCTAGGAGTTATAAAGACTTATTTATTTGACAAAATTTAATAGAAATCTATAATTTTTTTAGTAGAAAATATTTATAAATGTATTAAAAATTAATTGATCCAAATTTAAAACGAATTAACTGTAAACCAACTTTAAAAAGTAAAAACCGGCTTTTTTCAATAAAAGCCGGCCGGCTTTTTTTGGCCTGGCTAAAAGCCGGCAACCCTGACAAAAACGGAAAAAAAGAATCTCATATTGCATCTGCACTGCGGCAACACTTCAAAATTTGTCTCGTGCTCTCTACGCAAGCGTCTTCAAACAGTGTGACGTCATTTGCATCAGACACGACTCTAGCATATGGCGAAAACAAAAACCACAGATTGTATAAGTATGGGATATGATGTGCACTAGCTTAGAATCATCAATGTGCCAGATGCATGTCGTATAAACTTTTCAGACTTGAATTTATGCAAGTTCTGGCTACAACGTGTAAAGAAATGAAACTAGCTTAATATATTATTCTTTTTTCATAAAAGTGGCATTACTGGCATGTTTCCCAATGTGATTTCTTTGTATGAATTTGTAGCATCACTTTTGTTGTCCAGCAGACTGTGAAGGAGGATTCAGTCTCATGAATATAACAAAAACTGACTTGAGAAACAAACTGACAATCAAGAATTTAAGTAACTTGATGATTAATTAGAAATAATTTTGAAAAGAATTTCCATTAAAAAAAGCATTTGCTGTGTGGTATACGGCCAAATCTCGAAGGTTCAATCTTACAGAGTGATGTATTTGTTTGTATACTGCATAACTAAAAATAATACTCATGTATATAGAAATTTTGTATAAGTAAAACTTTTTTTTTTCCTTGGCTAAAGCTATTTTTATTTGGCTAGAAGTTATTGGCTGCAATTAGCTAAAAAGCTAAAAATCCCCTTTTCCTAGATCAAACCCTAATTTCTATTGAATATGTTTTAGAAATATATCATGATGATTATTACTGTACGGAATTAATGGTAGCCAAAGAAGTCACTGTGGAGAAACCTATGTTTATGATGTAACAACCTTAGCAATTTAGTTATAATAGTTCGACAAGTAGAAGAAAATTATTGACCATTTTACATGTGAAAAACCATAAAAGAAAAAAATGAAAATTTTAAAGGGTTTTTTTTGTGTGTGTGTGTGTGTGGAAACTAAACATGCATCAATGCAGATTACAAAACAGTAAGAGCCAGATTTAGACATATTCCACATCAATTCAACAGCGACAAACTTTAGATGGGTGGTGAAGGAGAAGTGGCAAATTAAATTTTGTGCAAATTGTGTTTGAGATTTTGAAAACATGGTAAATCTCAAATGCAGAATTGATAAGCATTTTCCATCAAAAAAAGAGAAAAAATTAAGCATAAAATTCATTTATTCCTTAGGACATGTTTATCGCCTATGCAAATTTGCACCAATTTTTTTGTAAAATATTTTTCAAGATTGAACCTTATTTAATCGCAGAATTTTAGGATTAAAAAAGGCAAAACATTTTTTGAAAATAGTAAAGTGAGTGGCTGAATCCCAAAACAGCAGAGACACTTGGCATTGTTCAATTTGGCGAGGCTATAAATGGATCTTTGTTGTTACCAGTCCGTTTCGTAAATTATTTCCACGCCTACAGTTGTGTGATCTTGAATTTGGATTGGTTGATTTCTTGTGTATTGGATGGCTACGCCTACCTTTGACAACTCAATTCCGCATGTTTTGTAATTTGTGTACAACGCGGTGTAGAAGAATGACGTTTTGTAATTGTAAAAATTAAATGACGGTAAGGAAAGAGTTTGTTATTGTTAATATTTTTTGCTGTTTTTAGTTGTAAAATTTGAAAGTTAAAGTACCCGTGTAATTTAGTTTGAAATTGCGAGTATTTGTTCATTTTTTTTTTTTGCTGGAAAGTTAAATGAAGTTTATCGACGACTAGAAATTTACGAAATTATGACAATTCAACATTTTATAGAGTTGGTTTTCAAGAAAGGAGATGTTTGTTAAGGTATGTTAATAATTTTATGTATTTTTTATTATAGTGTTTTATATTAGCCGTTTATTGCATATTTCTCATGTATGCTGACCGTACGAGTTTTGTACATTTTGATATTGCTATGCAGCGTGAACTGCTGAATTTTGATATTGCTATGCAGCATAAACTGCTGAATTTTGAGATTGCTAGGTAGCGAGAACTGCTGAATTTTGAGATTGTTACACACTGAGAACTGCTGAATTTTGAGATTGTTACACACTGAGAACTGCTGGTGACAGTGATGTTTTTTCCAGTTAATGAACGCGAAGCGTTCATACATGTTCACTGATTGCCGCTTTAACGAGTTTCCTGCGTTTTTCAGATTGCTGCAGAACTAGGTTGCTGTATTCAGTGATATATATTTTTTTATGAACGCGAAGCATTCATACTTCTTTAAATTAGAAATGAATTGTTCAATGTTTACTATAATATAGGCACGTACTTACAATATTAAATGACTCCATGATTTCTTCTGAAAGTTGTTGAGAAATGAAAATTTTAATCATTATATCGTTACTCTTATTTGGAAAGGTACTTTAAAAATTTCACATTTTCAATAAACTTATGTTGAAATCATTTGTTTTATTTTGAATCTCATAAATATCAGCTTTCCTGTGTTTTCTAATACGTCGTTATTTATAAATGTTGTATTTCCCATGATTCCAGAGTGATGACGTAGTAAAAAACAGTCTGGAAGCATTCAGGAAAGTGGACCAATCACGTTAGTTTTCAAGTTGCCGCATTTTAGATTGGCGTATGTGGAGTATTTGGCACTTGTCAGAAAAGTCGCCAAATGGGGTGTTTCGGCTGTTTTGGGAATCTGCCAAGTGAGTTTGCTGAGGCCGTAATCAGGTTCTGCCCCCCACACCATCATCATCTGATATTACATAATTAGTAGTTAATGAATTTTGGAATAATAAAATAAAAAACAAAATCTGGAATTACTCCATTCAACTTTTCAAACAGTTTACAGAAGTACTGTCTGTTCAAAAAAGTATAACAATGAATAAAAACTTAGGTCCTAATTTTATACAAAGGTGAGATATTTCCACTGGTGATAAAAACACCCTGTGTTTTAAATAAAATAGTGCATTTTCATTCATAAAGCTTAATAATTTTCTAATGGCCTAATTTTCAAGAAATTCTCATTCCGCCCATGCTGAAACAAGGTCTATAGCTTAAAAAAAAATAAGAAAAAATAGGATTTACCAAATTAAGTCACATTCGAGGAAATTCAAACTGGTTCACCGGGCAATCGACCTACGGGTTGATGAGCCCTAAACCAGGTAAAGCTGTGATTTCCCCCGAGTTGAAACTAATAGTTACAAAATTTTCTATAAGCATTAGATTTGAACAGTCTTAATTTTTTTAAAAATTCCTGAATTGGCCAATCAATTTTAAAAGAAGTTGGCCAGTACGTGCTGTTTTCGGGCTTTGGCTGCAACATATATAATTTTATATCAAGATTTTCAAAAAGACCACATATACCAAATATGCAGTGAAAGTACAGAAAACTGAATAGTCAATGCATAACTACTATATTTCTACTGATAAATACTTCATTAAATAAAATACATTAATAAGTAAAAGCAACAGGTATTTTTGATGGATTGAGAGAAATTAAAGGTGGTGGTGTTATGACGGCCAAATATCTACACGAGGGATTTGGGCCTTAAAGGGAGATGCTCTCTGTGGGGTTCTTTCTAAGGGAACCTAACCCGTATTTACGCAAGGAAACAGAAATTAAAGGACGACATCAGATTAATCCTATCATGGTATAAAATATATCAAAGCACCATGCTTAGTATAAAAAAGCTAGAAAAAAAAAATCCAAGATACCCTATTTCTAAGTAAAAGTAATACTACATGGAACTCTCACAAAGACAATTATTCAACCATGTTACGCAAAAATAAAACAACTCCAGGTTAAAAGCTATTAAAAAAAAAAAAAAAAAAAAAAAAAAAACTTACACCATTTTAAATAGCACTCATAATTTTATCACCCCGCATTTCCTGGATATCTCAGTATTTCCTGCACAATACTAAAAAATATGCAACAATAATTACATCAACAACAACTGGGTTTTTCTTTCTTTGGATTATGACTGGATAAGCTCCATTCACATATCATAATATTGAGCAAATTTCAATGTAATCATACAGCAAAGATGATTTACTCACTTTCAAGATATTCAAACAAAATGTTAGTCAACACAACAAACACCAGTACACTTATCTAGGATAAAAAATGGGAAAGAAAAGATAAATACAAACAATTTTGATAGATTTATAAAAAAAACTAACCAAAACTTTAATCTACCACACAATGAAAACCGAAACTTTTTAAAATTTGTCTCACAGTTAAATGTACAGTTAAGATTTAAAAAAAAAAACAAATTTCAGGAGACGATAGAAAGTATTCTTATTTCCATACATTTTATTTTTTAATAAACAGCAGTAAGCGTCTTTGGCATTAACATTATGAACCGTTGGGTATGCAATTATAAAATCAAATAATTACATTGTAATTATTTTACGTAGCCACGTATAATTAAGTATAACCTCTCAACTCAACGGTTACATTTGTTTATTTTATTCATTCGTTTTCATGGTTTACAATTTGACGATTCACATTCGGCAAAAATATGTTCAAATTAATTTGCTTAGCTTATCTGCTTAGAATATAAATTTGATTTGCATTAGTAAATGCTTACAATAAACAATTGTTGATTTTTAATTTTTAAATATAATTTTTACTAGTTGAAATATCCCATGTTATCCCCGGCAGCTTATAGTAACATGAGCTTATATTGTTTGCTTGAAAGTGGTTATTAACTGCCATTGTACTGTTATTATAAGTTCACATCTACATAATATCATTACAATTTCCAAAGCATGGATTGTTTGCAAATGTCCGTCATTTACAGGACCCTGAACCGCGATATTTTATGTTCCCGTTCAGTTAAAATCAGGGTTCGGTAATGGATGAATGGATATCTATATCATGATATAGATCCGATATTTATTTTCAAAATATCATGATGTTTTTTATTTTCATATATTTAATATTTTCAAAATATTGTGCATCTTTTTTGACTCTGTCGTTCTGTAGGCAAAAAGAACTTTTGCCTCTGACAATGACTTTTTTAAGCCAAAAAAAAATATATATACATATTTACTAGTGTAACATCAGCTTATATTGTTTGCTTGAAATTGGTTATTAACTGCCATTTTACTCTTATTATATGTAATGTAAATACCATTATAAAATTATAATTTCCAAAGCATGGATTGTTTGCATATGTCTGTCATTTACAGGACTTTGAACTGCGGTATTTTATGTTCCCGTTCAGTTAAAATCAGGGTTTGGTAATTGATATATATATCATGATGTAAATCCGATATTTGATTTCAAAATAATGATGTTTTATGTTTTCATATATTTAATATTTTCAAAATATTGTGCATATTGTTTGACTCTGTCGTTCTGTAGGCAAAAAGAATTTTTGCCTCTGGTAATGACTTTTTTAAGCCAAAAAAGAAAAAAATATGGTTCTGCTTGATTATTCCATCGACCAATTTTGCCAAATTATACAAATCGCCAAGCTATTCGCCAAATTATACAAATCGCCAAGCTATTCGCCAAATTATACAAATTGTCGTAATTTTTATTTTAAATAATGGAAGAACAAATAAATTAAGGCACAGATGTCATATACGTCCCATATTGGCGCATTTCTGACACCAATGTCATACGCAGTGGATACTTAACTGGCGCCAAAGTGTCGTTATTTTACTTGATATGGCAACCCGGATGTTGTTGTAATGCTGTTGATGTTTTCAACAAATTGACGCTGGAAAAAAATCGCACCAATATGATATCTGTGCCTAAATTAGTACAACATTAATAAAAATACAAATAAAAAGTCGAATTAAAAATCACTTGATGACGTAACAAACACTAGTATCGTGTTTAATGTCAAGTGAATGTAAAATTTACAATCATCTGTTATTTTCATTTAATCATTACAGTTTGGCGATAGTTTTTTGGTTGACGGGATAATCAAGTAGTACCAAAAATACATATATTTGAAGTTTTACATTTGAGAGCGAATTTATTAAATTTACAACCAATAATTATGTGGGACCTGTAATGTAGTCAACTACATTAGAAAGAATCTTCTATGGTTTAGTTAATCTTAAATTGAAGGAATGGAGAAAGGTTAAGAAATGTGAGTGGGGGGAGAATCACTCGCAGCACTAGCTTTGTGTTTTTCGTGCCCCTTTGACGAAATTTCCGTTTTTTGCGATATCTTGACGAAATTTGCTGTTATTTCGCGATCTTTTGACGATTTTGCCGTTATTTCAAGATCTTTTGACGAAATTTGCTGTTATTTCGAGATCTTTTGATGAAATTTGCCGTTTTTCCGCGATCGTTTGACGAAATTCACGGTTTTTTTCGTGATCACTGGACGAAATTCGCCATTCTATGACGAAATGCGCATTTTTTTCGCGATCCTTTGATGAAATGCGCGTTTTTTTTCGCAATACTTTGTCGAAATTTGCATTTTCCTGCAGTCTTTTGACGAATTGCGCGTTTTTTTCGCGATCCTTTGACAAAATTCGTGGTTTTTCACGATTCCTTGATGAAATTCGCGGTTTTTTCTCAGCGGCCGTTTGGCTAAACACTAAATTTGTGTTTATTCGCGATCCTTTGACGAAATTAGCTGTTTTCCGCGATCCTTTGATGAAATTAGCTTTTTCCCACGATACTTTGACGAAATTGTCTTTTTTCGCGATCCTTTGCCGAAACTCGCATTTTTTCCGCGTTCCTTTGCCGAAATTTATTAATTTTTTTTTGCTACCCTTTGATGTAATTTGCGTTTTTTTTTGCGATCCTTTGATGAAGTTCAAGTTTTTTCCCGCAATCTGACGAAATTCATGTTTTTCCTATGACAAAATTTGTGTTTTATTCACAATCTTTTGCGATGAAATTGGCGATTTTTTCCTCGAATGATTGACAAAATTGATTTTTCGAGGGATGATAACATATATCATAAAGGGGGGAGGAGGGTCCAAAAATACCAAAAAGTTGATAACGTTATATATGCACAGCCCCTGAATGAAAATTAAAAAGGCTACCTTTAGGTTAAGGAATAAAAGAGCAAACATTCAAATTTTTCAATTTAAAATTTTGTTGTGTAAAACATAACATTTTCTTGATACTGAGTCCTAATAGTTTGTTTTGAATGTAAAAAGCATGTAGAAGAAAAAAGACATTTGGACTATTTTGAAAATATTGGATATATATCAGATATTAGGGCTCCCAAATGGTCCCCCGCCCCCTAAAGTCCCCTTTTTTAAAAATGGTTACTTTTTGGTCCTCTTTTATGCATTTTGGTCCCCTTAGTCTCCTTTCTGTGACTGAAAAAATTGGCAAAAAACTGTAAAAATCACTGAAAGCTCAAAAATCGTAAAGGACAAAATTTACTACTGTCGGCTAAAGCATTTTAACGGGAAATCTTTCACGAATGTCTAAAAATCACCATGGAACGCAGACAAATTTTAAGAAACTCGTTAAAATCCCCCAAAATTCAGAAATTGCAGAAGACAAATGTTACTATATTGAGTTACTGCTTGACCAATCTTCAAAGATGGACCTTGGCATGTTTCTCCAAAAAATAGACCATTCCAAAGGGAGAGACGCATTGAATTAGGAGAGGACAAAAACACAAACTAAAAAAATGAATTTAAAGCTCACAACTCTGAATAATTTAAAAGGAAATGGATAGAGTAAAATGCCTTTTTGAATATTTTTAATTATTGGAATGTAATTTCTTTTAAACAACACAATAGAAAAATTTTCTGTTGAATCAAGAATTAAAATAGTTCTTCCATTCTCATTATTTATTTTTCATACCATTTAAAACTGTTTGATAATGTAATTTATATATAAAAGCAATACTACAATACACATTTAAACATCTAAATTATTATTATTATATGTTTCTTTGGCTTAAAGATATCCTCTTCATCGAAGAGAAATCTAAAATTTTTATGTAGTATTACCCAGGGCCAGCGCAACCATCGGGCAAACGGGGTGACCACCCAGGACCTCGTGTTTCTCTATAGAATTCGATATAACATTTCCTCAGTATATTTTTGATCTAGATTTGTTTTTAAATGTTGAATTAAGGTTTAGAACTCAAATCGAACAAAAATACCTCTCATTTCTGACATATAGACGATCACAGCACCTGACAAATAAATTTCGCTTTGACTGCAATTTTTGTAACTTTCAAACATTACATAGCTTCAATTTTTACGTTGTTAAATAAAAAAAAATTCTATCTCTATCGCATCGGCCCAAATATGAAAGATAAACCCGTTTGCAGTTAAAATAATATAAATTGTTCAGCATTTTTTTCTGGCTAATATTCCATACTGAAATTAAAACTTTACAAATAAATAAAATATAAATAAAATGCAAGTTTAACAGATATTATAAACTTAAACCACTGAAATTATTAGAATCAAAAAGTCTGCTGCAAATAGAAATCTGTGGCAATTTCTTCTGCTGTTAACTTTTGGCATGTGGCTAATACCACAATTTACACAATTATTATTTTAATTTAATTTAATTTGCAAATATATACATATAAAAAGTAATCAATTACTTTTTGAAGTTGGTGCCAAACAGTCACAATCGATAATGATTAAACAAATAATTTTCTGAAGAAATAGGGCATTTTTTCTGACTTTGTATCATATTTTCCATCATTACTTACTTCATAGTAGTAATAGGTACAATATATTCACAGTTTTACTATTCTTAAGATAGTTTGGCACCAACTTCAAAAAGTAATTGATTACGTTTTATATGTATACGTTCGCAAATTAAATCATAAATATGTATATTAATCTCTTAGAAAAATATTCTCTAGAAAATCCATGTTTGGTGGATATTAAATTCTATGTATTATATTTAACGTTTTTATGCCGATACATGATATCCGATGTGTGGTTATTGGATAACGTTTCGTCATTAGCAGGGTTGCAAAAAACCCGGGTTTTTTTATAAAAAACCCAACCCGGGTGGGTTTTTTAGGGTTTTATTGGGTTTTTTAGGGTTTTTTTCGGGTTTTATGGGTTTTATTGAATTTTTTGTTTTTTCTTTAAGAAGTGAGGGCAGGGGGGGTCCCTTATTTTTTAAAGTATATGTATTAAATTAAGAAATCTTATTATATTTTTATTGATTAACTTAATATACAAGTAATTTGAATGGAATTAACATAAATAAAAGTCTGGAAAAAAGCTTTTACTTCTGACATCATATAATATTATGTAATAACCACATATCACATATTTAAAAGTTACTTTAATAGATTACTTTTTATCTGTATTCCTCACTAAGAACACATTTTTAAAACAAATCTTTTATTATTTATTAATCAAATAATGCTTCATAATATTTTCAAGATATCTATGGTTCATTGTATAGAACAGTTTATTCTTTGAACATAATACATAGCTGTTACTAAAAATATTTAAATTATAAAGGATTTCAATTACCTACATAACTGATTGTAATTGTTTAATATGAATATTTTGAAATGAAGTTATAATATTTAGATAATGACCAACACTGTTTATTTTTATCAACAAACATGCATCTATATATAACAGGAAATGATATTTACCTCCCCCCTCAAAAAAAAAACAAAAACAGGTTTAAACAAACAAACAAAAACTAGTTTATTTGGGTTTTTTGAAAACAGCCCCCCCCCCCCCCCTTTTTTTTTTGATAACCCTGGCCAAAAGGGAATAAGTGAAATTTATATCCAGTTGGAAACTTATGAAGTTTTATATTGTTAAATCATGTTATGATTAGCTCTGTATATTGATTTTGGCTTCTTTTTTTTTTCATAATATTAACAGGCTTTTTTTAAAAAGACTTAAAAACACATTATTTCATTTTGACTTTGTCACATTTGGATTTGGCAGTACACCCACACATTAAGTTTCAATAGGACTTTAAACACAAAGGTTAAAAAACTAATAAAAAAGTTACTGAATATTAAGTAATAATATCAAATATTGTAAAAAACCCAATAAAACCCACTTTGATGTGGGTTTTATTGGGTTTTTTAGAGTGGGTTTTACCCAAAAAAACCCACCCGGGTTTTTTTGGGTACGTGGGTTTTTTGCAACCCTGGTCATTAGGGAATTTTAAAGAATTATTTAATTCTTTTTAGTGCTTTTGTTGAATTCGGTTAATATATATATATATATATTTTTTTTTTTTTTTGAAAAGTTTATTTTATATGTTATTAATTGCTGTAAATAATCTGCACATTTTTTTCAAATGAAACTATTTTATGTGAAATATTGAATATTTTTAATCTATTTTACCTTTTCTAAATTCATATGTTTTAAGTTTTCTCTTTAGAGTCCCAGATATGTTCCTCAATGCATTCAATTTTAATCTACTTGCAGACAAACATGACCTAGACTCACTATGTCTCATGTTGACTGCTGAGATACTGTTAAAATTAGAAATTATTTATATCCAATAATTTGAAACACTTAAATTATTAAAAAAAAAAAAAAAAAAAAAAAAAAAAAAAAAAAAAAAACAATTTTTTTTGAGAAAAAAAACAGTTGGTTTAATTTAAACCATAGTTAAAACCGTGCCAATGAGTTTGTTTTTCATAATCAGGCTGCACGTTTGAGATAGTTTTCAAATGCAAGTTAAAGAAAGTTTCCCTTCTTATTCGACGGTGTAAAAATTGAAGTAAAGTTTAGAAGTAAAAAAAAATTGCAGTAATAGTGAAATTTATTAGTCAGGTGTTGTCACCATCTATGTGATGTCAGCATTACACATGAACATATTTTTGTATATTGTTGAAATCCATTAATCTTCTAGTGGCTTTAAAAATTTGTTTTGTGTATTTTAGTTTATCATCTCTTTGCTTTTATTTATTTACATATTAAAAAAAAACTGATATTTATTCAAAATAAATTACAACAAAGTTATTTTTTATTGATAACTAAGATTATTTTAAAGTAATAAATGTACATTTCATTACAAAAATACTTTGCATTAATCTAATAATAGCCATCTGATTGTGATAACATGTATATAAAAATATTTTTTTCTAATTCTTTTCAGTAGTGTTAGAGGCAAGTTTCGATATGCATGTATTTAGTGACATTTTTATCTTTTTTTTCTTCTTGTAAATTTTTCAACCTATTCATCATCCTTTATTTGAGTGCCTTTTTATTTGATTTTTCATGTTAATGTACTGTTTTCTGAAAAAAAAAAAAAATAAATTTCTAAAATGTTGATTCAGAGTGAGAGATAAAGTAAAAATGTATGCAATGTCTATATATGTATAATATGTGCATTTTTTTTCTTTTAATAAATTTTATTTCTTTTATTCTTTATGTATTTTCTAATAGTTTTTTGTTTGTTTTTATTTATGTGGTATAGCATGCAAATTTACCATTTTGTTAGGTTTTATAAAAATTTAAGCATATATTTAAATAAAGTAAAATTATGAATAATTTTGTTTGAATTGCACTTATGTTTTCATATTTCTTGCATATTTAACACTGAACATTATGTTATTTCTAAAATGTTATATTTTAGCTTTTAGTTATTAATTTCTAAGTTTTCATTTTATTAATAAGTATGTTTTCTGTGCTAATGATATGATAACAATGATAAAAGAAACAAATAGTGGATAAAATGTTTTATTTGAATTCTAGTGAACCTTTTTCTTATGAACAGGGCTCATCAAATGCATTCATCGATGATGACCAAAAGTTTTTAACTGACGTTTGTTTTTTATATTAGCAGGCCTGTCCTGGCCCGAGTTTGCTGAGAAAAAATAAGCCAGAGATCAGCCCCAAACAAATGAAAGATAATCAACTCACTGTGGGCTCCTCGTAATTTGGCTCACAAAACAGAAAAAAAAACCTAGCCTGAAAATTTTTGACCGTGCCTCATAAATCATTAAAAGAGCAGTCGCTATAATAAGCGATCTTTCTTTATTATGTAACATTGTATAAATAACCATTTCACTAAAATGTGACATTGTATACATATTTCATTAAAACAGTCAATCATAAAATAACTTTTTTGAAGTGCACTTAAGTGTCCCCCCCCCCCCCAAACACACACACAAAGAAAAATTTTGATTGTGTGAAAATAAATTATTTCATTAAAATGCCCAGTCATTAAAAACATGAAATAAAAAAATATGTAATCAAAACAATAAACACTTAAAAATAAATTAATGGAAAAAATTTTTTTTCATATTTTTTGAACTTTTGTTTTTAAATGATTCCTGAACCACCATTTTTGGGTATAAAATTTGTCTTTGGGTGGCGAAGATTAGATCATTTGATAAATGTGCCAAAATGGTGACTTTTAAAAATAAACTGTGTAAAATTAAATGCTTTATGAACACAAAATATCTTTACTAATGTAAAAAAAAAAAGAGCCATAGAAGGTGAAAATATGCTAAAAATCTAAAAGAAATTAAATCTGAGCCTTAGGTGCATTTGGACTTGTCTTCATCTATCTGGAACCAAATTTGCAGGTTTCTACATGTGGTAGATTTCCTTAGCAATTGCCAACAGACAGACAAAACTTTTGTTACTTTTATGTTAGCTGGGTGCAAATCTCATGGAGAACGTTTTTTCCCTGCCAGCTAGCAGCTTGATTTTTCATGTGTATAAATTAGAAACCATGCTTTGATGTTGAGTCTTTTTTTATAGTGTTTCTTCTTTCTTTTTTTTTTCACTCGAAATGAGTGAAAGATGTGTATTTTAATTGTATTTAATATCAGGGTTGCCAGCTTTTTTTGGTTTTAACCACTTAAAAAAGCCGGCTTTTATTTTTCAAAAAAGCGGTTTATATTCATATAAAATTTGGATTAATTTATTTTTAATAAACTTATAAATATTTTCTACTAAAAAAATATAAACTTCTATTAATATTTGTCAAATAAATAAGACCTAGAAGACGCTAGAATGCAATTTGTGAAGGCACTATGTCTGAAAATAAAATATATAAATATTCAGAAAAATACATTAAATTAGACTCTAAAGTATTTGTCTGGAATTCTTTATTATATCTCTACACATACCACAAATTTTAAAGATTATATGAAAGAATACGAAAATGTCACACATTAAAATAGAAACATTCTTACATATATTGATATTTATTTTTAAAATTGATTAAAACTATAAATTGCTTGTATTTATTTAAAAACTGAAATTATCTTATATAATACTTGAGAACATCCAGTAATAAAGCAATCGATATTCTGATGACTTATAAAAATGATATATGTAAAACGTTTTTCTGCTACTAAGCTGTTATGTAACTTATTCCAGATATGTCCATATGGACAGATTAAAATAGTTGGATGAACAATGTTGAAAGAGAAGTTAGGAAGGATATAACATTTGAGGAAATTTTACTACCTGTAAGTGAAATAAAGAGAACAATTTAAAAAAAAAAATCTCCAAATAAAACTTGTCGAATTAGAATTTTGAAAAGCTAGTTGCTATTTAAAATAGTGCATATTCATGCATAAATTAATGCATATATGTTATTCATAATACTGTTTTAATAGGGAGAAATGATTTTTTTTTTTTTTAATGACTTTATGTGTAATTTTAAATAAATGTTTATGAGAAATAAAATAAGACTTGTGTTATTAATATCCCTTAAAATTAGTTAATAAAATATATAACTAAGCAACCATTGTCCTTTTTAAATATATAAAGCAATAAAAATATAAAAAAGCGGTGTTAAGGTCAGTGTAAACCAGAGAAAGTAATTGGTATGACCTTTTATTCCAATATTAACGTCTTCATGGTTAAAAAATTGGGTTATATTGATTTCTACCACAATTAAATGTCTTTAAAACTAATTTAAAAGCACATAAAAATGTGTCGTTTATAATTACATACAATGCTTCATTGTATAAAAGCCAATTTTGGCCAAAAAAAGCCAGTTGAAACCAATAAAAGCCACTGGCTTAGTTTTTTTTAATTTTAGCCGGCTTTTTTGCAACCCTGTTTATAGCACAAAATTAGCACTCGCCACTCGCCAGGCATCGAGTAACACTTAAAACGTGGCGATTAACTTTATTGTCCTTACTCGCCAAACGCGATGGTTGAAAGATCGATGCCAGGCAGGAAAGGGGTGAAATTCGTTCGGAATTTACGCCGTCCAAATCGGCGATTCTCCTGACAGTAAGAAAAGAAAGTAGCAGGGATGATTCTGTCTCGGTATTCGGTTCCGAAAAAAAAAAAACTGTCATCAGTCTGAAAATTCGGACATAAAAATATTGCTAATTTCGATATGGTCGCCAAAAAATATCACCAATTTCGTCAAAGAATCGCGAAAAAAAACCGTCAATTTCGCCCAAGGACCATGTAAAAAACGCAAATTACATCAAAACATCGCTGAAAAAACGCAACTTTCGTGAAAAGATCGTGGAGAAAACGCAACTTTCGTGACAAGATCGTGGAAAAAAGCAAATTTCGTCAAAAAATCGCAGAAAAAACACAAATTTCGTGAAAAGATCGCAGAAAAAACGCAAATTTTGACAAAAGATCGCGAAAAAAAATCAAAATTCTTCAAAGTATCGCGGAAAAACGCAAATTTCGTGAAAAGATCGCAGAAAACGCAAATTTCGTGAAAAGATCGCGGATAAAACGCAAAATTCGTGAAAAGATCGCGGAAAAACGCAAAATTCATGAAAAGATCGCGGAAAAACGCAAATTTCATGCGTGAAATTAAATTAATATAATTGGTTGATCTCTCATTTATACAGCTCTTGTTGATTTACTTAATATATATTATATATATATATATACACTATATGGCCAAAGGTGACCGATCACTTACGATTTTAGATGTTTTGTTAAATATCTAGAAAAATACATGAGGAATTAACCTGAAACTACAGGTGTGTAAACAATATAGTATAGCTCATATATTTCCGCGAAGATTTTTCCCGAAATCCCATAGGGGACCGTCAACAAATTGAAAAAGAACGAATATCTTTTGGATAACCCTGTAAAACCTAATGTAGCAAAAGCTTTCAAACTCGAGATTATTAATAAGTAGCTTATTGTGATATACTGTGTTCATTTTTATGAGGATAGTATGTATTCTCGTTGAGAAATTAAGGTTTTTATAAAAACAGTCCCAAATTTCGCTAAGTTTTTTGCTTATAATTTGTAGAGTTCTTAATATAAAAAAAAAGTTCTTTTCAGAAAGTAAGACAAACAACATTGTACACAATACTCTGCAATCAGAATAAAAAAATAATAATTGGATGAAAAATGAGCAGGTTTACTAAAAATGTTTCACTGTGCATGTGCGAATGCAATCAAAATATAATGTGCATAATGTATTAGCTAAGTATATAGAGCAACTTTTGTGAAAGTCTCAAAATCATAACTTGAAAATTCTGAAAATTATCGTCAATAGAGTAAGCTCGAAATCCATTGTTCCCAAATGGAAGCAAAAAGATGAGGGGTTGTATCCAAATATAGTAATACGTGCAATATTGTGTACGCTATCTTGGCACTAATGAACATATTTTTGATACAACCCCACATCTTTTTGCTTCCTTTTGGGAACAATGGATTTCGAGCTTATTCTATTGACGATAATTTTCAGAATTTTCAAGTTATGATTTTGAGACTTTCACAAAAGTTGCTCTATATACTTAGCTAATACATTATGCACATTATATTTTGATTGCATTCGCGCATGCTCAGTGAAACATTTTTTATTAAACCTGCTCATTTTTCATTAATCTGGAGTTTGAACGCTTTTGCTACATTAGTTTTTACAGGGCAAAAGATATTCGTTCTTTTTCAATTTGGTGATGGTCCCCTATGGAGTTTCGGGAAAAAAATCTTCGTGGAAATATATGACCTATACTGTATTGTTCACACACCTGTAGTTTCAGGTTAATTCCTCATGTATTTTTCTAGATATTTAACAAAACATCTAAAATTGCAAGTGATCGGTCACATTTGACCATATAATGTATATGAACCCCAAAATTTTTTTAAAAATTATATGTATAAAACTATTGTAAACCAACTCAAATAATCATTTATAATTGTGAATGTGTAAATTAAAAATGTTTTATTCTTTAGAAAAAATTCTGAAGTACATTATATCAAGCAAGACTATATATATAGCAGACTTCCTCAAATCCGCACAGCTTGGGACCAGAGGTTGTGCGGATTTCTGGTCATTGCTTTGTTTACATTTTTTAAACAGTAATTTGAATGTAATAATGCAATAGAGATTATAATGAATATTTACAATATAGTAAAATGTTAAAATAATTAAGTAAAGTAATAAACTAAAATAATAAAAATTATATAATTTTAAAAATGATTAAAATATTAAAGGAAAATAATAATGTATAATTAAATATGCATAATAAAGATGAGATACATTTTTCTTAAATTATTCAATGAAACTTGCCTCATAAAGGTACCCTACTAATTCACATCAAAACCATAAAATAAGGAAGTTTTATTTCAGGTTTAGCCAGGCTTAATAACCAGATAAGCTTGATTAATACATAAATATATTTGGTAAAAAGATTGTGATTGCCAGTGATATCAGCAACATCTTGAGTTTTTTCAAAAATTTATACTTCCTCCATGGAAAAAGCGTGAGTTTAGTAATATTAACGAGAATTACATATTAAAATACATGTGGAATTGATATAACAATAAAAATGTCTAATTGTGTCCCTACATCTGAACTGAAAGTTTCATTATTTTCATCTGTAATGATGTATGGATTTGAAGGAGTTTACTATATCTATAACATGTATTGCACTGCCGATTCCTTAACTAATAAATTATTTATAATTTTAATTTAGTTTTTATAATTCCATGATTAGGCAAAATGCACTTATATTCGCTACTTGTCAGCTGTCTTCCCGTCATTAAAAGGGAACAGACAACTTTCAAATGTAGTGTGAAAAAAATTGACTAACTGGGGAATCTGGCGACATTTTCCCATAGAAACACCCTCATAGATTTGTAAGCTGACTGCCTATTCCAGGATCGGCGAACCTTTTTACATGCGTGTGCCAAAAATTCACCAACAACATCTATCAATGGTGTAACGTACCACATCTTGACATAAAATAATTTTGCAAACTACGATGTTCATACAAAACACTAGTTAAAAAATCAGATGCAATTTCTCTGTATATTTGAATAAAGCATTAAATTAAAATTTCAATTCGTAAATATGATTCATTTATGTAATAATTTTCACTATGATAAGGAAATAAAAATACGAAATTTTATTTTAGAAAATTTTGACCTTATTATTTATGCAACATCTAGTTATGATTTTCCAAGTTGCATTAAGCATTGTATCAATAAATTATTGATAGATCTTTACTGTTGTATGTTCGATGGAGAATGCTTTATACCTGATTCATATTTTGATAGTTTTATAAATTAGATCCATTTGCCATCTTACTGAAGGGATTGTCTAAAAAAATTAATTTGAAAAATACAGCTTTATAAAAATCATATAGAAAGGCAAAATACATGTCGCAAACACTGCATAACATCACAAGAAAAGAAAATTCTTTTCATGCAAAAATAATTGCCTTATTTGTGATAGTCTGTCCGTATGAAACAAAATTTTATTCATTATAATAGAAATTAAATTTCATCTGTATAATAATTATAAAATTTATTTTTTTGCGTGCCAGAGAAATTGTCTTACATGCCAACTCTGGCACGCGTGTCATAGGTTCGCCAACCCTGGCCTATTTTATCTGAAATAAGTATAATCTTCAATCAACTTATAAAAAATCGATTGTACTTTTTGAAAATCCATACTTAAATAATGCGAGTGTAGTAGGAGGAAGGGTGCAAATAATTTTAGCGGCAATTAAGAAATATATGAGGCTATTAGATATTTTCCCATTTGTAGATCCCTGTTCATGAAAGTTGACATGTGCTATTGAGAATTCTAGCAGATCATGGAGAATCTCTAAAACTTCTCATTGCCAGGATATTTTATTTTGAGTTTACAAAATAAATAAAAAGTTAATAACTAATACAATTCTATATCTGGAAAATATATTTATTTATATTATAGGTAATTCTGCCATGATGTCTAAAACAATTATCCATTTTTTTTTCTTTTATGTGCATTATTATGGTACTTTCTTTTCTTCAATTTGAAATAGACATTATTATTGTTAGTTTAGTTATAATTAATAAAATGTTTTAATAAAAATTTGTCTTCCAATAATCACAATATTATTATTTTTAGATTTACTTCTAATTCATTATTTATAAATTTAGAACCTGATTTAATAAGAAAATTTATCATTTATAATATTAATATTTTTATTTAACCATTGTTCAAAATTTTCTTGAAGCTTGCTATGAATTAATTTTATTTCAGTAAAAATGAAAGTTTGGTTTCAAGCTTGGGATTTAAAATTTAGTTTAGGATAAAGAAGGCTTACAATTTGATTCAAACCTAGATTTTTATGCATTTTGGCTTAGAATTTGTGGTACGTATATATGTACCACAGTTTTTATCTATTTATGTTCAGTTTTTAAAAAAAAATACTTGAATACAATAAGACTTTGTTAAATCGCCACTCCTTTAAAACATAATGCTGCATATAATGATAGTTTGCATTCACTTTAGTCCTTTTGTGTCACTTGATTCCCGCCCCCACAAATGATAGTTGCAAAATGACATGACAAGCAATAGTTTGTGATAAGAAATTAAATTAAAACGACAATGAGCTAATTGAAAAGAAACCAATAGCATCCAAATTCCAAGACACTGTAGCTTTGTTATAAAATGACGTAATTTTTTCTTTTCTTTTTTTCTGAAGGGGGGAGAAAATGATTTTGCAATTTCTAGTGAAATTAAAACATAAAATTGAATCCAAAGCTACACGAGAAAACAAATCTCTGTTATAGACCTTTTTTACATAAAACTTATTTTACTTGCTAAATTCTTATATATACATATATTTTAATAATTGTATAATTTTTCATTAATTAACAGTTGTGAAATAAAATTTAAATTCTGTCATTTATAGATGAATTTTCTCCTTTCAATGTTTCTTTTCTTACTAAATGTAAAAGAAAATTACCTCTATAATAAAATAAACTAATGTAAAAGCTTATAAATAAGTTCAAATACCATGCACATTAAAAAATGATTATAACAAAATAAATAATTTGCTTAATAATTGTAAAATAAAAATGTATGGTGGTGATCTTTAGATAAATGTTTTTCTTTCAATGTTTCTTTTCTTATTAAATGTATTTTAAAATAAAAAATAATTTTTTTTTTTTTTTTTTTTTTTTTACTATAGAAATAAACTTATTTAGAAGTTTTAACTTAAAATATTTAATCTTACTTATAATATCATCTGCATATATATCATGCACATTAGTGTCACCCTTCATAAAGCATCACAATCTTTAGGTTTAAAGATGTGAATGTTTAACAAAATGAGATTTAACAAACAAATCACTTCAGATTTTTGTGGATTATAGCTCTAAATGATGAGTGAATAAAAGAATATACAGTAAAACCTATAAAAATGGAAAAATTCCACCAACTCAGAAAGTACGATACAATACATTTATGACATACTTATCTAAAACAGAATTTTTCTCCAGTCCCTCAGAGTTTTGGGCTTAGGTTTTAACTGTATTTTCAATACCTGAAATGTCATTACTCTAAAAATATAAATGTTTCAAGAAAAATTTTACAACCTGCAACACTCTTCAAAAATTATTGCTGATTTTCATGTATTTACTTGATTTCATTAGTATTAGATATGAATATACTTTTTTGTGCACTTTATATATAAATCACAAAATTGTGTTAAAAAATGTCTTTCACATTTTTTTATATAATATTTAACATGACTTTTTCATGTAACTACCATCATTATTATATATTATAACATTCATTAAAAAAAATAATCAATGATGCAAAGATCATTAATCTAAATACATACAGATTTGCTGTTAAAGATGATGTCATGTTTGACAAGCAATATATTTTGATTACATCAAAAAGTACAACAGTTTTCTCTAAATTAGTGTGGTTAATTAAACCTGTAGCATTATTGCACTAATCAAAACGTACATTCATTGTGAAAAACTACAATGAGTCTACAGATAACTGTTTTTAAAAACCTGCATAAATAAATAGGCAATATATAATGTGCTATGATATTGTTTTTGATATATATATTATATATATTTATTGTGTATTTTTTATAAACTTCCATTAACCTAAACGTGCAATCTTAAGGTTAATAAGTGACAATAAAGAAATGTTAAATGTCTATTTAATTCCAAATTACTTAGATTTTTTAGGTTATGTTAGCTTACTTTCTATAAGATTACTTAATAACAGTTAAAATTTCATTTTAATTTATGAAATTTTATTTTAAACTTACTGTAATACAACTTAATTGCTGCAAATTTGTATATTTTTTAAAAGCAAAAATTTATCAAGTGTCAATTGTGCAGTTTTCATTGATGGAGGGGTTTTTCCCCTTTAATTTTTAAAAATTAATGATTGTTTTTTTCAGCAGAAAATTTCCCTAATTTCATTTTGTCATAACCACTTTTATTTAAAAAAAAAAAAAAAAAAGTGTGTAATATTTTCTTTTTTTTTTTTTTTAATATCTCATTAAATTATATTACGGCTGGGGGAGTGATTCCATTGTTAAACTTTTTCTTTTTTTAGAATTGGTAATTTAAATTTTAATTTATGCAGTCCAATATTTCTACTCTATTTTACTTAGTGATAGGTTATACGTCTTCATGTATTTGATTATCCTTTCAGAATTTCCTTTTCCAAAATGTTAATGTGTACATTTATTATTAAAATATTTGACGGATTACTGAAATGTTTTGCTGATAGTTACATTGAAAGCATTATAAACCTCCCATTTTTTTTTTTTTTTTTTTTTTCTTTTTTTTTTTAATGAAATGTTACTGGGAACATCATACTTGTTATATCTAAAATAGAAAAAAAAATAGCCTCTGTTGTGTTAGCTTTGCCTCTTAAAAAACTATAAAAAGTATATTCTCATCTGTATCATTAGGCAAAAGAGATTCCTGACCATTTTATTGAAATCTGAAATTGTCAAGTTGAATCTTTAAATCTTATGGATTTGGTATGGAATGAATCATTATGGCATTGGAAAATGGAAAACACTGTTTGATTCTTAAACACCTTAATGCAGGCTCGGACTGGCCCATCGGCCCGAAGGCCGGTGCGTCCCCGTCCAGGGAAACTTTCGCGCCCTAAGTGCCTAAGCCGTTACAATATTTTTTCACTCATTGTACACGCACATTCTGATTAGCATACTAAATTTCGAGAATTCATTCAGGGATAATTAAAAATTAATAGAGAGACAGACAAGAGAGGTACTTAAATTAAATGTTTTAATAAAAATATTTTTAAAATGTTTTAATAAAAATATTTTTAAAATGTTTTAATAATTTTTTTTTATTTTATTTCTTTAAAATGGTTATTTATTTTGATTTGTGTTGAATTTCTAAAAAAGTACTGAACTAATTTTGATGATATTTAAATGGGATTAGTAAGAGAGTATACTCTTTCAATTAAAAAAATATCATGTGGTTCGGTTGCGTAGTTTCGTAGTAATCGGTGAACATACATAAAAAAATACATAAGCGTCCTCCTCCTTTGTTTGAAGACGGTTAAAAAATACTGGCTATGTGATCCTGCAGTTTGCAAATACAATCCCTGAGGCACTTCTCTCAATTATGCAAACTTAAATATATCCCTTAATTTCTAACAATGATAAAAAAAAATTTCAAATCATGGAAAGAGTGTGCTGATAATAGTAAATTTATTCAAATATTTTAGCTATTTTACACTAACACAGGGACTTTTTTATGGTGTACTTTTTCTGCAGAAACCTTTTTATAGTGCGATATCAATTCAGCACTTTATGAATGCATAAAGTCCTTTTTTAAGGATACAAAATACCTATTATTTTCACAAGCACGTATTATTTTCATATTCATTATATTTCCTAATTCCAATACCCTATAATATGTGGTACTTTTATAAAAGAATGAAAGAAGGGTGAGATTGAGTTTTCAAAATTTCTATTTCCATACGGAAAGTACATTTTCGTTCTAAACATAAATATTTTTTGAACGAAGTTTGCATACTGAATTTTTCTTGTATGTGGAGCGAAACACCTGCAGATACCACATTTAAAAATGCTACTTTGCTAATAATATTAATAATAATAAAACAGTAGTAAATAAAAAATAATTACTGTCAGATTCTAACAGAAATTGAATTTATGACAATTCTAACTGGCTTGATAACTAATTCATATTGCGTTAAATAAATATATATAAAAGAATAGGTTGAAGCCCTTTCAACACCACAGCAACTCTATTTGGCGCATAGTGCAAAAAACCTTTTTAGCCTTTCTAAAGAACGTCAGTGCATAAATGGTGATAAGTGGGAAAAAAATGTGGTTACTACTTACGAAATCTGCTAAAAATAATCGTAAAAAAATAAGTAGGTACCAATAGACTTGAAATAATATCTACAATTTGTTGTTATGTATACATTATGTTTCCGAAGCCATCTAATTATTAAAAATTGTGACAACTTTGAATTTTCAAACAATAACACCCATTTTTGCCACCTTATTTGAGTTTCTTGGAAACTCAACAGCCCGGAAAAAGGCATAAGTTTATATGCATTGTTTTAAATCTTGATAGGATTAGAAGAGTTTAAATTTGAGGATGTTAAAGTTAATCCATTTGAGAAACTTAGTTTGTATCTTCATAAAAGTTATCCGATTGATTTTTGATTAATTTATTAAAGAGATATACTGAATAGACCTAAACTTATTCCAGATTTTTTTCTATTGAAAAACTATTTTTAATTATGCAAACTATTAATAAAGCCATATTAAAAAAATATATTATGAACAAACCACAATTGTTAAAAACATCGATGTGTACAGTTCATTTGAATAATTAGTTTTCGAGGTATAGAGAAATTTTTTCTTTCCATAATTTAAGGGGACCATATTCTGTTATCAAGAAGCCACAGAAAAAAAAAATCTTAGAATCTTACCAGAAATATTTTGTAGGATTTTCTTTGATGTAAAGTAACTTTTTAATAAATTTAGAATTATTGTATAATTTTACTGATGACTAATTGAGTGTTTTCGATACTTTTTATTGTAAGATCTACAATTTATTTTCCGAATTTTGGGGATAAACTCCAAACACATTTTGTTTTATAACTGTATTAAGATTTAAGAAAAGCATATAAACTTTATCAATTTCCTGTGTAGCAAGGAACTAAAATAGGGTGTCAAAAATGGATGTTACAATTTGAAAAATCAACATTCGTGCATTTTTTATATGTAGACAGCCTCCAAAGCAAAAATTTTGAAATTCATTTGATAGTAAATATTATTCCAAAACAATTGTTACCTACACATTTTTCATATGGTCATTTTCGGGAAAATTCGTCGGGGTGAACACTTTTTTTCTCCAAAATTCTGTCAGCAAAAGAAGAAAGCCCTAGTCTTGATATCAGTCATCTACTACAAGATATGTTTTCAACTAGTTGGAACTTTTAGATATTACCTGATTTGTTTTAAAAAATTGCGTAGTATTGTGTAGGTTTGATGGAACTCTAAAACTGCACGGAGAATATAGAAAAGTCCTCTATCAAGATATAGATATATCATCAAGTTATTATGAAATTATATCTATCAAGTTAGAGATATATTTTAAGCCGTTATCATTACTTGGTGCTATGCAAGTGTGTCAAATCAAATCTTGTTAAGCCAGATATAAGATAAGCAAATAAAATTGACTGGGAATTCGTTAAAATTTTTGCGCCCTCTGAAAATCCAAGGTCTGCGCCCTTTACATTGACCCAGTCCGACCCTGCCTTAATGTGAATATCTGAAATTTTAAGGCAAATAGGGAAGAAAAATGAGCTTGTAAATGTGTCAGAACATTTTTGACAAGAAAAGAAATATTTTTTTAGACACTCTTCAAAGATAAGAATTGTAAAATGTTGATCATTTCCTAAAATTTGACTCTGATCAATTCCCTAAATTTTGGTCTGATTTAAATAAAAGAAAACTTTATATTAAATACAAATAAATGAAATAGTTATTTCTTTTTGGTTGCGTAATTCTGTGCTGAAGCTTTTGATATTTTTATTATGTTTTTCACAATATCCAAAATTTTATAATAGCTTCCAACTTTCCTGAATTATTCTGAAGGCTCCTAAATGTTGCAAAGAGTCTCAGAAAAATTCAGGAAAGTTGGTAACTAAAAAATTAAAAAAAAATAAATAAAAAATGGGAGGTGTATTTTTCAGTAGACCAATAATATAAAATTTTATATATATATAAAAAATATATATATAGTGTATTTCAAAGAATAAAATGAGCAGCTTTATAACACCTTCAATGTAACTAACAGTAACACATATTATTTCAGTAATCCTTCAAATATTCCAATTATATTTAATGTTTTTGCTCTTATTTGAAGCCATTTCGGGAAAAATATATATATAAAAGAATGATGAAATTATAAATACTGTAAACTTGGTTTGCAAGTCTTGGTTAAGCATAAATATTTTAAGGATTTATAATAAAAATACTGGAAATGAAACATATAGAATACATGAATTTTATTGAACTTTAGATATATTTATTATAAAACAATAGTTGTTGGACCTATACTTTGTCTATATGTATGAACTTCGCATCATTTTTTTTTTTCTCTTTTCTATAAATAAAAAATGTAATTCTCTGAATCTCTATATGTTGATATTTATTGTTATGCTTATTTCTTTTTCAAATTTTATATTGATCTCCTCCTAGGACTAATTGAAGAAATACTTAGTTATGTTCCCTCTGATTCTCCAACTTGCACTGTTTGTGGTCAAAAGTTCTTTAATAAGAGCAGTTTAAGAAGGCATTTAGATAGACATATTACACCGAACAGAAAAAGATTCCAGTGTGATGTGTGTCACAAGTACTTTAGTCGAAAAGATTATGTTCGGGAGCACAAACAACATCTGCATGGAATCATGAGTAAATGAATTTAGGACTAAATGAATGTATGTACAAGATTTCTTTATATGCATAAGATTAATTATGAATTTTGAACGAAGGTTAAAAAGAAACCAAAAAAAAAAAAAAGAAGATGCATGTTAAATCTTTTCAGATGCAAATTCTGAAAAGTCATCAAAGAAAAATAGAATGCAAAATGTGTCTCAAATATATGTGTATAATTTTTTTTCCACCATAGTTTTTAGACATATTTTCCCAAGCATTAGAAAGAAAAAAAATCACGAGACAAGAACATATTAGGAAATTTTTTTATAGCCTATTCTTTTTTTATTAATACTGTTTGCTATAATAGTTAAGCTTTCTGAAGCTTGAAATTCTTTAAATTTTACTCTAAACAGTTTTTTTAAGTGAAAATTAGTTGCACATCTTTGGACAAATGAAACATTTTCTTTCTGTTTTTCCATCAGACTATTCATATATTCTCTAATGTGAAATGTTTTAATTGTTATGCATTGAGAAACTAAGAACTTTGTGTAAGAACTAGAAATCATAGAAATGTTAAAATAAACACTATAAATCTGTTCTGGTTCTTCTAAAACCACACATGATTCGAAAGCAAATGTATTAGGTGAAGGCTTCACCTTGTGTGTTGTTTACATAAATAATGTTTGGAGTAAATCAATTTTGAATTTAGATATTTTATAAAAAAAATTAAAAATTGTAACATATTATATTTGGGTATGTGTTGAATATAGGAAATCGGGTATATGTTGACAATCTTTTATTATTTTTTTCCCCTATTTTTAACCCTCTTTGAACAAAGTAATTTTTTTACAACAAAACTTTCTGGTTGTTTTTTATCCACATTAAAAATTCTATATGTGTATTTAAGTTCCAGACTATCCATTCAGTCTTTGTCCATAGTTAAAGGTAAAAAAAGTTTTTTTTAAAGTGAATGTGTTAATAACTTTCTTTAAAAAAAAAAAAAAAAAAATGGAATTTTTTCAATATTTATATTTTTTGTTCAGTGCTTTTCATTTAAAATTTTATTTACTGAATAAATAAAACATAAATTATTTTCTTTTTATATATATTTATTACATTTTTATATATCTTAAACTACTACATCTTTATGTTATTAGCAATTTATTTATTTTTTTTATTTGACTATACTTAAAACAATTTCAAGTTATATATTTTTTGTAAATATTGTAACACAGTATTAGTTCCTTTTCCTTTTCATTGTAATTATTGTGTAAAACCATTTTTTTTTTTTAAGGTTTAAAATTCCTCCCTTTTCCCCATCACAAATGTTTCAGGTAATTTTACATGATTTCACAAACATACAGTCCTGATACTTGTTATGAAATAATATAATACAATCTGCTGGCTGCAGTATTGCCAATTCAAGTGATACAGATTAATTAACTTGTTTTATTTTATTCTTAAGGCTCCTGTCCCTGCAGGCGAAGACACTCGTGAGCTAATGCTAAACCTATAAGGAGGTTATTTTCTAATATCTCGTTTGCATTTCGGCACTTTCAAATAATTTTTTTCTGCTTTGGATAGCTAAGGTCCATCTCTACATCGCTCCAGTTTTACTTAAAGTTACTTTCGCTTTCAAAACCGATTCACAAAATGAAAGTGTCATTCTAAAAAATATCTGCAACCAAAATCAAAAAAATAAAACAGGAGCGATATAGAGATGGACCTCAGCTATCCAATGCAAAAAAAAAAATATTTAACAATGTCGAAATGCAAACGAGATATTATAAAATAACCTGCCCATACGTTTAGCATTAACTTGCAAGTGTCTTTGCCTGCAGGGACAAGTGCTTTAACCAGCAAGCTGTATTTGCTACACTGGTTGGTTTTTCTAAATGAACATCAAATCAAACAAAATCTATCGGTGAATTTGACCATATGTTTTAAAGCAATGTAGACCTTTAACTGAAATGTCCTTCCATGTTGCTGAAAACTATGTGAATGCCATTGGGCTATTATATTTTCTAATATGTTGGATAAAATTTGGACCAGCTGTTTTAAATGATTACTTACAGGTAGGTTTGGTAGAGAGATTAGGCTGTTATGACAAAAGAAATTAAAATGTTCTCTTGTCACCGCACTGTCAAAATGGGAGGTCATTATGATGATTTTAAAGATTGACCATTGCATCTAAATAAAGCTTGGGTGATTTATTCTCATTTGTTATTTCTTGAACTCTGAGCCTCTTATCTTACCACCATGTGTAGTTCTGGTAGTTTAAATGAAATATTACACTATGTTCCAGGGATGGAAAATCTGCTTCAATTTTGGTTTCCTGCTACATTCTGCTCCAAAAATGGCAGTTAATTCTGCTCCAATCTGCTCCAAAAATGGAAATTTTGTATTCTAAAAAATTAGGATTAAAAACAAAATAAAAAACTTCATATGAATTTTGTATAGGCTTGACAACACACTGCTATTATTATGATGCATGTAGCTAAGATGTGCAGCATCATGAAACTTTAAAATTTATCTCTTAATTGAATAATGGATTATGCTACAGATTCATTGACTTAAATTTCAGTTTTTATAATCTAAATCGAAAGTGGATGATTGCTCTAAAATATAGCTGATGTACCATATATGAAAAGTAAGCATTATTGAAAATATATTCAGCATTAAGGTTGTTCTCAAACAAAATATTACATTATAACAAAATATTTTACCCGTCCGAACAATGCAGAACTTTCTGACACATCCACAAACTTTTTTTTTAGATGTAAAAGCATGAAATTAGTAAGGTGTGATCACTGAAGTAATTTGGAATTTAATAGCATTTTTTTTTTTTATAAATGTCACTTCTTGATTTATAAGTGATTTTTGAGGCATAAAAACCTTTCCAGGACTGTAATGTCCTAAAATTAAGTTAAAAATGTCCACTTTGATAACATTTTTTTAAATTTAATTTCAATGCTAATAAGTTTGTTCTACTACAAAACTCTTAAATTGTGATACAGAACTGTAGTTTATCCTGCTGCAAAACTGCTACAAGAACGAATTTTTGATTTTCCACTTTTGTATTACGAGACACCAAATTCTAAAAAGTTCTAAAACATTTCTTGTCAGAATGTGATATATTTATTATGCATTATTGGAATGTGGAAAGTTAGTTTGCCTGATATAGTCATACTACTATAAATTTTGAAATTCCCAAATAGGTATATAATTATTTTGTCCTGTTTTAACATGTATTACTTTAACTTTTTATGCTGTTAAAATTTTATATATGCATTCACATGGTAAAGAAGTTGATTAACAAAGCATATTTATTTTTAATTTGGACCTGCTCCAAAACTTGCATTTACTGCTCCATAATTGTAATTTGACCTGCTACAAAAATAGATTTTTGATTTTTGTTTGGTATGGATGTTATATTTTATAATACACACCCTCTTCTGTCAGATCTACACGGTTTTCCATCTTTGGATTCCAGCAGAGAAAATGTAGTCAAAAATGTAATAGCAGTAAATTCGATTGTAGTCAGAAAACACAGCAATTATTTGTATATAAAAAAAGCAAGTAAAAATAAAGAAACAGTAATCGAGAGCTTTGTGATTTCCAAACAATTTTTATATTTTTTCACATGAACAATGGAAGAAACATTTATCATTTCTTTTAATAGAGTTTTTGTTTGCATTGGGATTAGGATTGTTTGGTTTATGGGCTTTAAATTAACCCTACAAAACATTCAAGGCGTCAGAGGTGAAAAATTATATTTCTCCTAACCCCAAGGGTTCAAACTTGTTCTATTTAGCTATAAAATGTACAGAACAGACAGTAGTTTTCTTGCATTTTTAAAAGGAATTAGATGTATAAATATATGTATTTTAAATGAAATTATTGAAAAGTTTAAGTTTGAAATTAAAATGAGTAGAATCCAAATGACAGTGATTAAACCACTATTTGATTATTTATCACCCGTGCTGCTAACAAAAAAAAATTCCCTAAGTAACAGTGAAAGTCCCATCAAAATCCATTCAACAAAACTCAGGCTATAAACAATATGAAATAGAAATTTGCATTATATATATATATAGTAGACATATTTTTCAGAATCGTGTTTACCGGATTATAGAACTTTCTCCCATACCTCTAACTAAGCAGCATAAAATGATGCGTTATATGCTAACATCATCCCTGAAAAAATAACCAACTCGCATCAAAATCTGTGCAGTCAAACTTTTAAAGAAGTCTAATCTTTCATAGTCTGATTCCCCTGATTATAGATCATTCTCCGACACCCCTATAACTAAGTAACATAGAACAATGTGTTATACACTAAAACCTTTCACAAAAACTACTCAACTGACAGTGTGAGTTCCATTAAAATCCATTCAATAGAACTTGAGTTTTAAGTGATCAGAATGAAATATGAATTTTCATTATATATATATATATATATATAAAGAAGATAATTGATTTTTGAAAGCTGTGTTTAAATTATTTGCTTTCTCCCTTTTCATCCACTTTTCTATCTGTTTTTATATGTAAATTTTCTATTTCTGTTCAGATTGTGCAATTTATATATGGTTGATAAATTAAATTTTTTTCATTTTATTTATCAATCTTAAGATAATGTATCTCCTGTACATACTATTTCTATTATTTCCAGACCTGCCAACTGCTACGAAAAAATCGTAATTGCTACGATTTGGACCTATAAACTACGATACTACGAAAATCTATCTCAAACTACGATTTTTTAAAGAAAAAAATAACACAAACGTATTTTTTTTTCAGTTGCGAATTTTAGTCCGCTAATATATTTTTTAGGACTAATGTTACGAAATTTCTTAAATTTTAAAGTATTCGGTTCCAAAAATAAAGTCTGAAGAGAAAAAACAATCTGGGCTGCAAAACAAACTTGTAAATATCCATTAAGAGGGTTTTATGTTAAGAACTAGTGGATCGTGCGTTTGTAAATATTTATACAGTAATTCTCTTACTTAGAAACAGGGTTGGCATTTTAAGTTTCTTGAGGGACAGCGTTTGAAATATTGTGCGGAATCGTGCGATTTGCACGCAGAAAAGGAAGGTCCTGCATAATGAAAAATGCTGTGCAGAATTTCCCTCTGAAAATTCTTCCACACACCTATGATTCTTCTGCGAGTATATTTTAAAATTTCTAAAGTCCGCAATTTGTTTTCTTTTATTTAATTCCTCTAAATCATTTTGTGAATCGGTCAAGAAAAAAAATGAGAATTTCTTCAAACGATCAGGTAAAAATATCAGGTATTTCGTCAAAGATCTCAGAAACAAAAAATGATTACCTTCAATTGTTCGCTGAATAAAATCACTAATTTCATTGAGAGTTCAGAAAGAAATTGTAAATTGCGTCAAAAGATTTCGCGAAAAATCACGAATTTCGATAAACTACCGAGGTAAAAATATTGAAAATTTCGTCAAAAAGGTCGTCGAAACGAGTAGTGAATTTTGTTAATTGGTCGCGAAAATATATCGAAAATTTTACCGATCGGTCGCGCAACTATTGCGAAATTTGTCGATCTTATCTCTCGCGATACTGAATCGCGAATTTCGACAAATGACCGCGTAAAAAAAAAATCAATTTCGACAAAGGACCGCAGTAAAAACGTGAATTTCCACAAAATATCACGGAAAGATAAAGCGAATTTCGTCAAAAGATCGTGGAAATAAAACGCAAATTTCATGGAAAGATCAGTAAGAAAATGCAAATTTCATCAAAAGATCATTACGCAAATTTCATCGAAAGATCACGGAAAGAAAACACGAATTTCATCAAAAGATCGTGTAAACAACGCAAAATTCGTCAAAGGATCGCGGTAAAAAATGCGAATTTCGTCAAAAGTTCGAGGTAAAAAATGCGGATTTCAACAAAGAATCGTGATAGAAAAACGTGAATTATGATTGTGAAAAAAAATTGTGAATATCGTAAAATGATCCGGGGAAAAAAAATCGCGAAGTATGAAAAACTAACCAACCAACCTCCAGATTAATTTGAATTTTGTGTTCTACGATTTCTCATTTTCAAAGGTTGGCAGGTCTGTATTTCTTATTATTGCTGAATGCAATTATTTTAATTGGATTTTTTTTTTTTTTTATGTTCTTTAAAAAGATGCCTATTTGTTATTTTTAATATCACATGTTTTTTTTTTTTTTTTTTTTTTTTTTTTTTAAAGCCTTTGTGACAGTTTTTTTCCCCAAATTTAGTGATTGAAATTTTAAAAGGTTAGTTCCAGCTAGTTTAACATTTTGAAGTGCTAAGATTTAATAATGTGCAAAGTTTTCAGCTATAGCAATCTGTATTACTAAAATTCATGTTATTGTTGTTGTTATTATTTTATGAACTTGTAAATAGTTATGCAAAATATTTCAAGGGTTAATTATTTCATTTCATTTTATTCAAAGTTATGGTATTCATTTTATTCTTTGTTATGTTACATTTACCTGTAAAATGCATGTATTTTTATGGATAACTTTTTTTTACGGTTATTTTTTGAATGCTTGCTTGTGTTTTTATGATTTCTTGCAATAAAATTTTCGTAAGATTTTTTTTTCTAATAAAATTGCTTGCTTGTTGAATGCTGTATGTTTCTCTTCATTTTTGTGTTTTCAGTTAAGGATATTTTATGTATATTTCTATAATGATAATTGTATAGAATAACAAAAAGCAAATAAAATTATGATAATAATAAATTTATTTATCTGTTGGTTTAATTTCTGAAGATTATAATTCAATTTTATAAGTAATTTGATTAATCCCAATTGATAAAGTTTTATTTGCATCATTTATAAGATAATTGTTAAAGTTAAATTTATATATATATATATTCTGAAGTTAAGTTTGTAACCGTTTATTATATTTGTTGAAATCTATTACTATTTCATTTCGTTTAAACTTATTTCACCTAAATTTTAAGCAAAAAAATTTATCTCCTCTTTCTAAAGCACTGTTTTTCAATCATAAATTTTCCCCATAGTTGCTTAACACTTGAAATGTCATCTCCCAATCTGAGAGATTTTTTCTGTTTTATTTCTCGATCATTTCAGAAAAGAAAGTCCTGCCACCATACCGTCATGATTTGTGGAACATTTTATCCCAGTAGTTAGGATCGACCGAAACCAAATTTCAGTAATTTTCCTATTTTTGGCCAAAAACAAAAATATCCCGAAATTTTTTTACGTAATTAATATATGCATAATTATTAATTAATTATATGTGTGGCCCAAGTTGGATGTCTGTACCTCTGACCAAAACTTTTTATTTTCATATAAAATAAAATGTAAATAATTCATCAACAACACAATGATTTTCTATTCATATGAATTTCCTCTAATTAAAAAATGTTTTAGATATACATCCCTCGATTTATCTTTCATAATGGTTTTTGTAAATGATTATCTGTTATACTAGAACTTTCTCAAAGAGTATTTGAAACACTCCTACATTTTCAAACTAAAAATTTTCTATTACTATTAAGTCTACAGCTTTTAATGAGCATATGAAATCAAAAGCGTCATATATGCATTGCTTATTTTATAATTCACACTCACGTCTTGAGTCAGTCATGACTGATAATTATACACAGTGTTGCATTATTTATTAATGAAATACAGAAACTGCATCTCACAGGTACATGACTTCTTATGAAAAATGCATAAGAAAATTACCCAAATTGTTATAAAGTAACAAGAATCTTTTAAATCTAAATATACAAAAATGTGTTATATTCATTAAAAAAAAAAAAAAAAAAAAAAAAAAAAAAATCTAGAAACATGTTTTATATGATGTGCATTTTTAAAACTACATTTTTTAACAACAGTACTATGTGAATTTTAACATGATTGAAATGTGTTAGAATATGTAATAAAGAGCTAGAGAAAGATTTTTAAAAATTTATATCAGTATTATTTTTTTTAGCTATCTTTTATTATACTATAAATTTCCGTACTTCCAATTTCATAAACTGATATAGAAAATTCTAATTGTTTTATTCAAAAATTCTTCTCTTACATTAGTTAATATTAAATCAAGATTTAAAAGTTGTTTATGCATTCTCACTTTTTAAATTTTTTAAAGTGATCAGTTAGTATATTGTACAAAATTAGCACAAATCTGGAGTAATCTGTATAAAACAATTTTTAAGAAGAAAACAAGCATTTTGTGTTATCGTGCAGAATAAAAGAAACATACTTTTCTACTCTGAAGCTCTCAAAAGACTTGGCTTTTTCATTTCTTATTTGTACTTTTGAACTGAAATCTTACTTATTTCTTAAATAAACATATTTAAAAAGGCATTCAGTGACTTATTTCTCCCATACAATGAGGAATATGTCGATATTTTTTTTTATGAATAATGATTTGGTGTGGTGAATCTGACAGATGCATTGCAGTCTTTACTTTACAGTGTTAATTTCTCTAAAGTGAAGTTTCAGCATAAAAGCGATATCAAAAAGTAAAAAGGACTGGTTAAAAAAATCTGTATAACAACAACAAAAATCAATAATTTGTTAAGAAACATTAAAGTTTTATGTTTTTTTCCCTTTGCTGTCAAAATATTAAATTAAAATTTATGCATTGCAGTCTTCACTTTACAATGTTCATTTCTCTAAAGTCAAGTTTCAGTATAACAGGGGTGCAGAATATGTCCGATCCGGCGATCTAGGATCTGGGGAAATTTTGCACAAACATATTTAATTGATTTTGATTTTAACAAAGAATTCCATAATTCCCTGAGACAGAAAAATTTTACTACAAGTAAAAAGATCTGTATGGAGACTTTCACAAAATCGATCTCAGAATAATATGTACCATATATCAGGGGTAATTCCTGTTCCAAATTTTCCGAAAATTAAAAAAAAAGGTCATCAATCTGAAAATTCGGATGTAAAAATATTGCGAATTTTGTGCAAGAATTATGGAAACAAGTGGGTAAGTGTGATCACAGATCACACAGAGGGTTTCGTTTAATATTCCTTTCAGAACACTTTATCCTTTTGAAAAATCTGTTAGTTCCACATTTCACAACCAGGGGCGCACTCTATTCTAAACAAACCTCAATCCAAACGAAACTCCATTTTACATACTATGCGTATATATATTAGTCGAAGGGATTGGGCCCATAGCACCCGAGATAAGTAGGTGCACCTGGCGGTAAAAAGTGGAACTAAAATATGTAAGGCTATGGTGCATAATATGAAAGAATGGTCAAAGGGGTGTTGGCAAAAGTTGGAAAAGTGCTCCCCAGGTGAAAAGAGCGGAGGTTAGAAAAATTGCTTGAAATATACAAGATAGAGCCCGGAGGAGTAAATAATATAAGACTTTTTGAAAATTTTATGATTTGTCGTGTGGTCTGAGGTATTCAGCTATACGTATGCAAAAATTCATGTCTCCAACTTAATTAGGGGCTGTCTTAGAAAGAATTGCTTAAAATACATATGTGGTAGCTCAAAGGGTTAAACGTAAGACTTTTTCAAGATTTTATGATTTGTCGCCTGGCCTCGGGTGTTCTGCTATAAGTATGCAAAATTTCAAATCTCCAATTTATAAAGGGGCTCAGTTAGAAAGAATTGCTTAAAATATGCATGTGGGATCCCAAAGGGTTAAATGTACGACTTTTTCAAATTTTTATGATTTGTCGCATGATGGTGTTCAGGTATAAGTATGCAAAATTTCATGCCTCCAACCTAAATATGTTGTCACTTAGAAAGAATTGTTTAAAATACACATGTAGGAGCCCAAAAGGTTAAATGTACGACTTTTTCAAAATTTTATGGTTTGTCATTTGATGTGAGGTGTTCAGCTATAAGTATGCAAAATTTCACACCTCCAACCTAAATAGGGGATCATACAGAAAGAATTGTTTAAAATACACATGTGGGAGCCCAAAGGGTTAAATGTACGACTTTTTGAAAATTTTATGATTTGTCGTTTGATGTGGGGTATTCAGCTATAAGTATGCAAAATTTCACTCCTCCAACCTAACTAGGGGTTCACTTAGAAAAAATTGTTTAAAATATACATGTGGGAGCCCAAAGGGTTAAATGTACGACTTTTTCAAAATTTTAGGATTTGTCGTAGGATGTGTGGTGTTCATCTATAAGTATGTAAAATTTTAAGTCTCCAACATGTATAGTTTCTGAGAACGGGCTCTGTGACAGACAGAGGAGCGAGACGAATAGGGTTTCGTCAGATGAACGAAACCCTAAAAAGGCGAATTTCGTCACAAGATCGCAGAATAACCTGAAATTTCGTCAAAGGAACACGAAAAGATCACGAATTTCGTCAAAAGATCGCGAAAAGACTGCAAATTTCGTCAAAAGATCGCGAAAGGACTGCAAGTTTCGTCAAAAGATCGCGAAAGAACCACAATTTTCATCAAAAGATCGCGAAATTAATGCAAATTTCGTCAAAAGATCATGAAAAAACTGAAAATTTCGTCAAAAGCTCGCGAAAAAACCGAAAATTTCGTTAAAAAATTGCAAAAGAACTGCAAATTTTGTCAAAAGATTGCAAAACAACCGAAAATTTCATTAAAAAATTGCAAAAGAACTGCAAATTTTGTCAAAAGATTGCAAAACAACCGAAAATTTCGTTAAAAAATCGCGAAAGAACTGCAAATTTTGTCAAAAGATCGCGAAGCAACTGAAAATTTTGTCAAAATATCACATAACAACCACAATTTTCGTCAAAAGATTGCAAAACATTCATGAATTTCGCCTAAAGATTGCGGAACAACTGTGAATTTCGTCAAAAAGGGCGAAATTACTGCGATTTTCATCAAAACATGGTGAAATAACTGGGAATTTCGTCAAAGGAACGTGAAAAACCCCCGTAAATTCTTCAAAAGATCGCAAAACAACCACAAATTTCGTTAAAAGATAGCGAAACAACAGCGCGTTTCGTCAAAAGGGGGGAAATAACCGCAAATTTCGTTAAAAGTTTGCAAAAAACTGCAAATTTCGTCAAACAATCGCAAAACAACCGTGAATTTCATCAAAAGATGGCAAAACAACTGTGAATTTCATCAAAAGATGGCAAAACAACTGTGAATTTCGTCAAAAAATCGCGAATTCCATCAAAAGAGGGTGAAATAACCACGAATTTCGTCAAAAGGAAGGCGAAGTAACTGCAAAACTCATCCAAAGATCGCGAAATAATCGCAAATTTCTTCTAAAGATCTCTAAAAAAATGCAAATTTCGTCAAAAGATCGCGAAAAAACGTGAATTTCGTGAAAGCGCCGCGAAAAAAAACATAGTGCTGAGAATGGATTTTCCCTCCTTCCCCCACTCTGCTGTAACCTTTCAGAAAATTTGCTGGGAATTTCAGAAATTTTTTTTCACCACTCAGAATCACCCCTGCCATATTATACTCAAAAAATTTCTGTACCTACGCTAATACAGCATTTACCTGTAACATACCGTAAAATTTTGGGGAAATTTTCATGTGGATTGGGGGAAATGTTGGCAGCAGAAATATTTTCTGCACCCTTGCAGTATAAAAGTGATATCAAAAAGTAAAGAGGACTGGTTAAAAAAATCTGTGTAACAACAACAAAAATCAATAATTTGTTAAGAAACATTAAAGTTTCCCTTTGCTGTCAAAATATTATTTTTCCCCTTTGCTGTCAAAATATTAAATTAAAATTTGTTATTTTCAACTCTTCAGTGATACACTGTATTAAGAAATAACATAATGTGAGTTATCATTTGTTTGTGAAATAAGTTTTTTAAAAAGAAAAAAAAAAGTAATGTTTATTCTCAATTACTATTTATGTTAATAAGTGGACAAAAGTGAAATTTAAAAGACTTAAATACAATAATAATTTTAAAAAATCATACTGTAATGATAAATGTTGTGTCTAATATATACACAAGAAAAATAAATAATGTTTACAAATGTTATAATTTTTTCTGTCTACATATTGAATTTTATTAGCCAATTTCAGAGATATGTTGTGATTGAACTTCCTTTCAAGCAATTTTAATTATTAATTTTGATTTCATATAGTGCTAAATTTTATAAAATTCTGTGGTGAATGATACAATAAAATATCATTAATCCACAAAACTATAACCTATACTGTATATGTGAATATACACAAAGAAATTTAATTTTTGATAAATTCCCTTAGAACAATAAATCTGTAATCCTCCCCCAACATTCCAGATATAGTAATACATATTGTTTGAAATAACAGTACTTACAAATACATTTAATCACTCATATGTCATTAAGAAATTTTAATTTGATAAATATTTGTGTCTAAGGAATGATAATGCTTTGACAGATGAGACAATATGCATTTATGCCACGACATATTTAAAATTACATCCTTATTAAGTTGGAAACATTTAAAACTTAAATGTGGACATATTTTGGTATACAACCAATCCATGGTTCGTAGGCTTTGGAAAAAATAGAAAAAGTGCTGAGAAAAAAAGTATTCATTTTCAAGGAATGAAAAGTGCTGGAAAATGTTGTGAACGTCGATAAGTGGTTGCCAAAAAATATTAATTTCAACAATCATTTGCATGAAAAAATCTGTAATTTCACCAAAGGATCGCTGGAAAAAATCGAATTTCGTCAAAAGATTGCAGAAAAAACACGAATTTCGCCAAAAGGTCGCAGAAAAAAATGCGTATTTGTCAAAGACTAGAGAAAGATCGCGAATAAAGCGCAAATTTTGTCAGAGGATTGCAGAAAAAACGCGAATTGCATTAAAAGATCATGAAAATATGCATGTTTCATCAAAGGATCATGAAAAAAGACACAAATTTCAACAAAAGATCGCAAAAAAATTCAATTTCTTCAAAAGATCGTGAGAAAACGGGAATTTCATCAAAAGATCATGGAAAAAGTGTGAATTTTGTCAAAGCATTGTGGAAAAATGTAAATTTCTGTCAAAGGATTGCGGAAAAATGCAAATTTTTGTCAAAGAATCATGGAAAAAAACGTGAATTTCGCTAAAAGATCCCCGGAAAAATGTGAATATCGTCCCAGGATCAGTGAAAAAACTCCAATTCCATCAAAGAATCGCGAAAAAAATTCAAATTTCGTTGAAAGATTATGAAAAAAGACTAATTTTGTCAAAGGGCCGCGAAAAAAATGCATAGCTAGCACCGGCAGGAGATTTCTCCTCTCCCCTGTCTGCTGTAATCTTTCAGAAAATTTACTGTGAATTTTAGATTTTATTTTTTTTTTAACTCAGAATCGCCCTTGCAAATGTGAAATTTGTCAATCGATCATTCATAAAAATCACAAATGTTGTCAATCAGTAAAAACTTCACAGAATTATATTAATTCCAAATTTTTCGCTGTGTAACTGATAATAAAATTTTTATTCCTTTTTATAAATTTTTTTTTTTTTTCTTTCTGTATTTATAAAGTAAAAGTAAGTTATCTAACCTTTATTTCAATTATTTTTGTATGGATAAGCGCAAATGCTGTAAGGTTCGAGAATTCAGATAGTATTTATTCAAAAGTATAACTTGTAAAAATTGTTCACAACTTCTGAAATGCTAATATTTGACTCCTGATGAATGTTCAGAATTCCTAAAATTTAACCAGTTTACTCCTCTCTTCTACTCTTGTAGTGATACCATACCTTTTATTTTTATTTATTTTTTTTTTTTTTTTTTTTGCACTTAAAGCAAAAAATCAAGCTCTGTTTTCTTAACTTTTTATTATATATGAAATTTCTTTCCATGTTACCTTACTAAGTTAAAGCACATTATTCTTTAAAAATTCTGTCTTGAAAATGCCTTTTATAAAAATTAAAAGATCTGATAACATTTCTTTGAAATAGATAATCAATGGGGTGCCTATTTTCCTTATGTGTTATTCTAAGCCATTTTTATGCATGTATCTAAACAGTCCTTGAAAAGTGTTGAATTTTATTTGTTCTCGAGTGTATGAACCATGCAATCAGTGTCGGCAAACTGGGACTAGTCCGAAAATACCTAGGCAGACCCAATAACAAAAATTCACTGAGTTTTGTATAGAATTTTTATAATTATCTTTCGAAGTATAAAAATAATGTTTTCAGATGAAATTTTATATTTAAATATCAAATATAAAACGTGCACATACAACGTGTAGATTGGAGAAATTAATTAATAATTGAATGTTTTTAGATGTTTTGAAATAATTACTGTAAAATACCCTACAATGTTCACCTCTCTAACTACTGTTGTAATATTTATAAACTTTAATAATAACTTAATAAATACTACAATTTCCAACTCCTTTTAGTATTAGACTGTGAATCTCAAAATATGTCTCTGTGAGTACACTCATAGTAATGATTAAATCATTTCTAACATTAAGCTATCCATCTTGAATAAGAGTTATGATTGCTTCTCCATTTAGTAAACCTCCATTTATGTTTTTTTTTCCTGCATTAAGGGGAGACACTAGTTTGAACATCAAAATAAAGGTTGTACTATAGAACTTTTTGTGGGTTTTAGTAACCACATAAACTGTTGCCATTTTTTGGAATGTATTAAGTTATGTTTGGAGAGTGTTTTGTAATTTTTTCATTAAAAAAAATTTCATACTTCATCCTTGGCATCCATGTAAATGAGGATGCCTTGAAAATGTAATGTTAGCTGGCTGCTTGCACCAAACATTCCTGAAAGATTTAAAAGAAGAAGAAAAGAAAAAATCTAATGCAATTCATCTTTGGAGTATTGCTTGTAGCTTAGGATTTTTCAAAGTTTAAATATTTGAAAAAATGGTTGCATTAAAAATAGATGTATATCAATTTGGTCCCGGCAGACAGGTCTTTAAATGCTTGTGAGGGGGGGGGGGGGGGGGGAAATCTTATATAGCACCATTAAGAATTCAATTTTGAATGTTTGTATTAAAAATTAAAGGAAAATCAGTTAGTTTTGAGGAATCCAAGCAGCCAGGTAAAAAGCGGAAAAAAATGTTTTGAAAAATCTATGTTTAAAGGTTGCTTTAGAGGCAATTACTTTCAGTGATATATTTGTCGCTGTAACTTTTGTAAGAATTTGAATTTAAAAAATTTGCTTTTAGACTAGCTATCAAAAAAAAAATTTCTGACCTTAGAGTAACTTTAAAAAAAAAAAACAACTAAACAATTAAACATACAATGTACAGTCTATTTTCCGAATATGACTGAAAATTTTGAAATGAAGTTGTCTACATATTAAAAATTATATTACTTTGAATTTTCAAATGGTAACACCCACTTTTGATATCACATTTGAGTTTCTTGGATAAAAGCAGCTCAGAAAAAGGTATAGTTTATGTACTTTTCCTTAAATCTTCATAGCGTTATAAAAGAAACTATGTTAGCAATGTATATATAAATTTAAAAAAAAAAACCCCTTAAAATAAAAAGTACCTATAATATACGATTAGTTACCAGTAATATATACAAAATTTATAATATAAAATAAATTCACCTTATCACTTTGTTCCATAAAATTTTCCGGATTACTTTCTAAGATTTTCTTTCCTGTAGATACTTTGATAACTGGAGGTCTTTTTCTTTTGATCGGTGAAAGTAAGATATATTTATATCTCAAAAACTGATGATTGGAAAGTACTGCAATTGTACATACCCATGTTTCTTAGATTGTGGTTTGATTTAGTAAAAATTACTAATTTAATTTTTTTCCCCCTTATGATTGTAGTTCGATTTATGTAAAAATTAATAATTTATTTTATTTTTTATTTTTTTTATTTTTTTTTTTTTTTGCATATATATTTATTA
This sequence comes from Maratus speciosus, assembly GCA_963932465.1. Taxonomy (NCBI): domain Eukaryota; kingdom Metazoa; phylum Arthropoda; class Arachnida; order Araneae; family Salticidae; genus Maratus; species Maratus speciosus. The sequence continues at coordinate 334,643,026 of OZ010800.1, forward strand.
ATAATTTTCGTCATTGAAAATATGTTTTTGAATCTCAAAAAATGTCTGGAATATATTTGCTCTATTCATTATAACTTATTGAATAAAAGACACATTTCAATTGGCTGATTATTGGGAAGATACAAATTAAAGTTTTCAATGTGGATTTAATATTAGTACACTCAAGCTTTGACTTCTAATTCTATAGAGATTCAAGAAAAAGTGTATGAACTATGCCTTTTTTCAAGTTGCCTTGATCCAAGGAACTGGAGTATAGTGTCAAAAGTGGGTTTTAGTTTTTGAAAATTCAAAGTTGGAACAGTTTTTTATATGTAGATGATATCTGAAAGATAACAGCATTAAAAGGTAAAAATTATTCTCAGTCAAGTGGTATTTTCCACATCACTCTGCGACAATTTTGTGATAAAATAGCATAGTGCGTGTGTCTTCTTTTCATATCTCTATCAGATTATTTGTTGAAAAAAAAAAGCTCAAGTTTGTAAAATACAAGATTTACTTTTGTGCATTTACTATTTTTATACTGGAACAAATGGGAGGAGTTGTATGTTTATGATTAGATCAGTGTTTCCCAACGTGGGGTGTACGCCCCACAGGGGGGCAATTTCAGAATTTTTATTAACCCATTCTCTATGTTACATTTTAATAAAAGTGATGATGTAGATTTAAAACAGAAATAATACATCCAAATTTTAAAATACCTGAATAAAAATTAAATTTCCAAATGTTCACAAGTAAAATTTGAAAACACACTTTTTACCGGAATAATTCTACGAAAATTACTTTTGGGTATTTAGACACCATTTACATATATAAAAACTTTTATAATTTTTCTGGGTTTAGTATTATTTTAGTGTTACACGTGTTGTTTTATACCATTTATTGAAACTTGTATTTCTATTCACAGTGCAATGTGTCACTTGAAGGAACTTTTACATATGAAATTTCTAATATATATAAAATTGATTATGTTGAACACATTTAACCTTAAATCTTTGAAATATCTAACGATGTATTAATTAATTGTAACAGAGTTAATTAGACAGATAGAGTAATTAGATGTAATTAATAAGCACCAATGAGCATCACACAAGGAAACGTGTAAAAAGTAAACTTCTTTTGGATCTTTTGCATAACCCTATACACAATGTATAAACATGATATATGCATTTTAAATTTAAAATAGGATAACACAGGGTAGCAAACTAATGATAATGAGGAAAATTAAGCCCTCTACCAGATAAGTATGTAATGAGGTAAAAGAAAAATGGCTACTTAAAATGGATAAAGTTACAAATCTGGGAATGCTACTTTAGAATTATGTTATTCATACAGTCTTGGTGTTTAAAAAACTTCGCCTGATCTTAATGAAATACACAAATCAATTATAAAATGTTTCAATTTTATCAAATTTAATGCAAAATGTGAGTCTCTTCAAGAAATTGCGTGAAAATAAAAAGGCAGACTATACAAGTATAACACTTTTGTGTCCAAGATAAGTTGCCAAAGACCAACGAAATCTTTCTAGATGTTAATGTGAAGATGTATGGCCTTATTGAAATTCAAAGAGTTATGTGAAAATCATATTTATAACAAAGATTTTAGACTTTATCCTTTTGAATGTGAAATAAATTATCATATTTAATTATCTCTTTAAGGCTTCTTCCTTGTGAATAACAGTTCAATTTTTATGTAATGAAAATTATGTGTTACAGGGGGGGGGGGGGGACATCACGATTTTAAAGATGGTTAGGTGGGGCGCGACCAAAAAAGGGTTGGAAACACTGGGTTAGATACTGTAAATTGGAGTTACCTGGACCCATAGAGAAAAAAAGAAATTTTAAATCATACCTGTGTCTGCTATGGAAATATGGTTCACCAAGTATGGCTGAATTATGTCAACACTATCAACATAGCAGAGTCAAGATTAATTAAAAAATATATATATGTGAGTCCAATAACCCTGTTTCAGGCCCAAATAATACCAGCATGTGGTTCTTATTCTTGGAAGATGCTAGTGTGTGGAATCATGATTGTCTGCTCTTGGTGATGGAATATATTTCAATTGATACTAGAAATTTTCACCCATCATGATTGTTTTCATTTAGCAGGTTATTTAAATGAAATCTGAGCTGATTTGAATTCTGGTTCAGCAGATTTATATCAAATATGGAAAATAGTGTTTTCACCAAAGCTGTAAGTTGGAAGTACATGTTTGGTTAATTATACGATAAAGAGAATAATAAAATTATTCATTCTATGGTATGAAATATATGTGGACGAGTTCTACATCAATTATTAACTGTTAATGCATGTTTATAGCTTTGGTAGTTTGTTTGTAAACTCTGTTAAATCATACTACTTAAAGTGTAAAGAATGAAATTTATAATTAAGATTTTGAAGAAATTTGGTAACAGCAATTTTTTTGCAGCATATTACTTTTTTTCATTTCTTTTCTTTTCTTTTTTTTTTTTTTTTTTTTTTTTTTTTTTTGCATTAATTTAATCAAATTTTCATCTTAATCCTTGCTTCTCTCTGAACCACAAATTCAACAGTAATTCAATTAAAAAAATTATTTTAACTTTTTATCAAAACAGTATTTTATTTCTGAACAGAAATTGCATTTTTACATAACTTGCAAGATAAAATTTTAAAAAATAAATCTAAAGTATTGAAACAAACAATAATTACATCAATATTTCAGGAAATTAAAACCAATTAGTGATGAATGTGCATTTGGATATATATATTTAACTATGTACATTTATTTTGTTGATATCTCTCTTTTTTTTTAAATTATCCTTACATTCTTTATTTTTATGAAATTTATAAGGTGGGGAATAGAGATAATAATAATATAGAAGGGATAGTTTATTGCACTACTTTTTTGAAATATTATCTTTCAATTTTAACATTCTTTCATGCATTAATAATAACTCATTTTGTAACTGCAAAAGAAGAATGTAAACAACCAATAACCTATAATCTGTATAGTCTTTGATCCCAATTTTTGCAGATTGGAGAGAGAGTTGCCTATTTTTTGATTGAATTGACTTGTAAAATTAGTTAGAAAACCTAACAAGAAAAACAACTGTTGAACTTTTTTATGAAATACTTTTCAGAAGAAGGTTGTCGTTTCCTTGTGCATTGCTTAAACAAGAGCTTTTATGGAGTATTCATACCATATTTAGATTTTATCATCAATATAAAATATAAAGAAAGAATAAAAAACAGAAAATTTTGTTACCTATGAAATAAAAACAACCAGAATTTTTTTAAAGGCAGTCATAATTTTTCACATGTATAAAAATGCTAAATGTGTTACAAAAAAAATATACTTCTGTTTTAAACCATTGTTTGAATTTAGAATTGTAATTCTTGAAAGTTATTTCTATTAGAACCTTGAGATTGGTATTGCATAAATAGAAAAATAAATCTAAAAATGCTAATTTTATATTTAATCTTTAATAAAAAGGGATTTTTTGCCCAATAATATATTGTTTCACTGAGTATTTATCTAAAAAGATGAATAAATTTGTACAACATAAAAATGATAAAATATTGACTTTCTGAAAGAATTTTTTTTTATTGTAACTTACTTTCCCCACTTCTTTTGTAGATTTCAGATGTTACTTCATACAAAGTAGGAGAGGGAATCAATTACTGGTTTATGGCAGATTCTGTTATCGTAGAGACCGCGGGCAAAGCCTGCAGTATTGGAGATGTGTGAAAAACTCTCATAGGTTAAAGTGTTATGCTAGAGTGCAGACAGAGAATAACAAAGTTGTTCGACAAGTTGGTTATCATACTCATGAAGCTGAACCATTTAGTTTCTTTTAGTCTAGTTTATGTGTGGAAAGAATCTTTATATGATGCAAGATTTTTTGTTCAAAAGGATCTTGGAAATGCTGCTTAACTCTAGTATCAACTGCACATTTCATTTCTTTGTCAAAACTTATGAAACTCAACTATTATTGCTAAAAAAAAAATGTGCTCAGTTTTTACTAAATTTCCTTTGTTATGATAGAATGTTTAAGAAAGTTTCTGTGCTATTAAAATAGTTGTTTAAAATCTTTACAGTTTTAGTTGTGTAGTTATAAAAATTTAGCCTGTCAGATGTTTTTAAAAATGATTTTGCTGAATTATATTTAAAAATTTAAATGAAATGTACATGCTTTAAACATTCTGTTTTACAGTACTTACTATTAACTCTATCATTTAGGTCTTTAATTTTAATGATAATAATAACTTTTTCAGTATTGTCACATGCATTTTTCCCCATTCTTCTTCTGTAGATTTCTAAAGACAATGAATGGTTTTGGGTGACACTTGGATATATATATATATATTAAGGTGGAGCGAAAAAAATTTAATTTTTTACAATGAAAAACGGGTAGGTGCCAAAAGTTGCCTTTATACTAGTACATCATCTGTGTGCAATATTACCACTGAAAAAAAAATGGCTGGAGTCTGCGCTTTTGGTCCAAAAGTCAAAATTTTGGGTAAAATTTCACATTTTTTCAAAAAATTAAAAAAAATTCTACAGAGATGGTTATTATCTAAAAGTGTTATTTAAACATTTATTATTAATGACTTAACATATTTAAACGATAAAATGATATCTTTGTTCTGTGTAACTAGAACAAAACTGACAACTTTTGGTGAAAAAAGGCATTGCCACTCTGTTGTGTCACACAAATAATTGTTGTTTAGAACACAGCTCTTACCTAGTTGCTTTCAAAACTACCCGGGAGGTACCACATGGAGGTGACTGCATTTCATGTCACAAAAGTGCACAGCCAGACCACCCTACCATCTGAACTCAATGTTTTATTTATATATTTAATTGTGATTTTTTATCAAAGACTAGTTTTCTATGTATCAACCTAGTACATCTGTTCGTTGGATCCACAGACTTTGGATGCTGCTGCTGTGATCTCCTTTACGTATTTTTCTAACCTTTGTGTAAGAGAAGACAAACAGTGTAATGTAGTGCGGATGATATTAATGTAATCTATTCAGCCATCTATTATCTTCACCAAGATTGCACCCGATAAATGCATATTGATTAGAGGTTCTGTTACCACAACGCTTTTCCAATGGGGGGGGGGGGGAGGGGGCACGGTATCCCCGACAGGGGGGCTGAATTCAAAATATATGTTAGAGGTTTCCACGAGCCCTGGCCTGTCCTGAAACCCGAACTTGGTAAAAGTTTCTTTCATTAAACTTGGGCTTGGCTTAATTTTATCTGAAAACTCGGCTCGAGTTAAATTTTAGCTTTTGAAAAGTTGGTCCGGGTCTTGCATTTTTTTGTGTAGATTTGAGGCGGACCGGTACTGTATTTATACTTCAGAATCTTTTTGGAGCAAATGAACAATAAAACATTTCTTTGTTTCTTTTCTTTAAATAACAGGTAGAATATGTTGGTTAATCACGTGAAAAACAAACTTTTCGCGTCCGAATTTGGCATATCCCGAAATGCACAGATCTCTAATTTTCACACTGCTATTTAAATTAGAGATAAATTGCAGGGGGCCAAACGATTTTTATTCGAAACATACATTTCGAAGCTTGTCAAAGAAAATTGTAGATAGAGTGAAAAAAAAGCTCTTAAGGTTATTTTTGAAACACTTCACATTTCACCTAATCTTTATAGGCGGACGAATCCACAACAGAAAAAGTTTCCACACTTTTGAGCATTATCCTAAGGGAAAACTCTGCTTCATACTCTTCTTCCATACAGCAACCTCCCAATAAGCGGTCATTCAATATTACAGATTTTACGTGTACATATATGGCATATACACAGCACTGTGCGAACGACAAAGTATAGAGCAGTTCTCCGGTTATGAGTCGAACTACTGTGGACCACACCGCCTTTAAGGCCTAGAAACAAAGAGTAGCGCATCAGATAAGGTGGGTAACAAATTTTTTTCGAAACGCGGTTCATGTTCAGGCCGGGTTGACCATGTATTTTAATGTAGGAGGTAATTGAAAAAAATCAGTTGACAAATCCCTATCAAAAACGCATAAAGTGACCAAAAATTATTTTAAATTAAAATTATTTAAATTTGTTAGTGAAAGTGTCATCGTGAAAACTAGCAGTTAAATGTTACACCTAACTAGAGTCCTGTCCGGGTAATAAATAAAATTTGAAGCCCTGCAAATTTTATTTAAAACCAAGCTGCAACCGAACCAAACCCAACCAAAAATATTCTGTCTACCCAATCAAACCTGAAATAGTTAATTCCAATCCCAACCTAAAACTCGGAATCAGAGAAAAATGATTCAAAATATAATGTAATTATTAAAAAATATATAGTCTGTAATCATACCTCCAATATTGTTATCTTTTATGCAGAAAAAAAAATATGCAAGGAGTCATTCATATTCAAATACGTAGTTTTTCATCTGAAATAGATTCCTGCCTGGGTTGGGTTATACCTGACCCAAACGTTCAACTTAAAGTCAATCCGAATTCTATCAAAAAATTTCCGTTGACGCAAAACCCGACCTGAACCCAACAACAATTTTTCTATTGACCCTAAACCGAAACATTTCAACCCGAACACGACACAAAAAAGATCTGCAATTTAATACAGTTATGAAAAAATAGTCTGCAATCATATCTCTAATATCAATTCTATCTTTTATGCAGAAAATAAACACATAAAGCGACTCATTCAAATTTAAATATATAAATTTTCATGTCAAACAATAACTTAGACTTTATTTTTGTAAAATTGAGCTAATTCCAGCTTGACTCGTAAGTAGTGTTTTCAGGTCAAAAAGCGGGACAGAGAGAGAAAAAAAGCTGGATAGACGCTTGAAAATTGGGGCATTTTAAGCACTAACAATAAAACCTGTTAAAACGGAACCAGTGTAATGGAATAATGCTTTAAATGGTAAAATTTTGCAATATCGGCTAAAACAAGCTAAGATTGTCTAAATTGGAAAGTTCTTCTGATTATTTGATGTTCTACCTTAACAGGTTGCTGTATTAAATAGCTTCCTTTCTTCGTATTGAATGTAGGTGAATTATTCTTTAACCATAAATGAATGGTGTGAAATTAATTAGTCAAACTAGAGTTTTCTAAATAATTAACAGTAATTTTATGTCAATAAAGCTCACTTTACAAATACCACGTTTTATTTTATTTTTTCAGTATTTTGCATTTCAGCCGTTTAAGAAAAAGCACAATTATTATTACGTACATTCTCAAGAAAACATTTCATCAAACGTAAAAAGCACAGGCAGCAAGTTGCTGGAATGCGCCTGTGGTTGGAACAGATTTTTTATTATTTTAAGAAAATTCCATGTTTTGATTGGAGAATTAAAAAAAAATTGAGCTTCAGTTCGTGAACATTTCGTGTTTTGGAGGAAAAGAGACATACGTAAAAAATGAGTTTCTGATACAAAAAAGTCGCATGCGGCACAGTTACGGAAACACCTCTGTCATTTGACGAAAATGCAACTTCAGATAGTTTTTACGTTAAAATAATGAATTTTCTGTATTTTGAGGGGGAAATGGGCAAATCAAAACAGGAATTTTCGTGTTTTAATAATAATTATAAAAGCAATTGAAGAAACACCTTCAACTCATGTATATATTTTTTAGAATATATATTGATCGAAACCAGACAGCATGGTCCTCTTACTTCTGATAAGATACAGAATTTAAATCTGAGATTAAAACTGAAATAAAAAATTCTGAAGAAAAATGTAAGTTAAAGGGAAACTTGTAAAATAGCTTAGAATGTAAAAGTTCATAATTTTAAGTCTTGTTGATGCTAAAAAAATATATTTAAATTCATGCTTTTTTTGAAACAGCCAAAGTTTAGAGGTCTGCACGGGCCGGGCTCGGGCCTATTTTCATTCATGGCACTCGGGCCTAACTTCTTTTTTTCGTACCGAGATGGGACAGGTTTCATTCTTCCTAGGTCTTCATGAGCCGATATTTTCAGTCCCGTCTCGATCCAGCCTATATGAAATCAGTGTCTCGTCATGGCCTCCATTCAAAAATCAGTAAAATTTGGCCCAGGCCCAAAAGTTTTGCAAAAAGTGTATACATTTTTAAATATATACACTTTCGGGCCATTACTGTTTTTTGTACGGGTCAGGCCGAGTCGAACTTTTCTTTCTACGAGTCGGGCCGAACCCAAACCTGGAAACTTCAGCCCGTACACACCTCTACAAAGTATAACTAAGTTATTAATTGAAATAGTTCAGTCTAACAATACAATCAAGTTTAAATTATCAAGTAACTCTGTATTCTGTTTCACACTTTCACACGATTCTTTTTAATTTTTTAATACAAACCTAAACACGAATTGTTAATTACAACCCTGTGTGGTTCGAGTTATGCCCGACCCGAAATCGACAAAATATTTTTTTTGGAACCTGCAGCTTGATCCTATACATGAAATGAAAAAAAAAAAAATCAATCCTAAATGTAAAACAATTCAGGAAAATAGTCTGCAATCATATCTCTAAAATCAGTTTTATATTTCAAAAAATGAATGCATACATTTACTTATTCATATACAAGGGGTTTTTTTTATTATTATTATTTGAAACAACAATCTGGACTTTTCTTTGGGCTGGGTTGATTTTTGACAGCCGATTATCTACTCGAGTGGGGAGTGCCTTCCGCAGGGGGTCTTTCTAAGGGAACCTAATACGTATTTACGCATGGAAATCCAAGGTTCAAAGAAAGCCACGAAAACTCCGAACGATTAGGCCGACGGGCGCAATTGGGTTCAAACACAGCGCCTCACGTCTACCAACTTCAAGGGCATAGAACCTCTGGGCCACTAGTGGGGCGGACGTTTCTTTGGAAAAATTTGGCGTACTCGAATCGACTCCCAAGAAACAAAAACTCTAATCTGAGATGACCCAAAAATGGAAACACTAGTCAACCTGATCCGCAGCAAAATTTTAGAGCCAATGGCCAACACGTTCGGGTAGAATCGGGTTAACTGACCCGATGCAAGATTTTAGTTGTTACTACATACACATCTTTCCGCAGTTTACAATGAAGTTATGTATGTATTTAATTATTTTCTTATTTATACCTTCCATTTCTCTTCTATATATTAAATATAGATTAATATCCATAAAATGAGACTACTCACTGTATATTGAAATTAATGAACAAAGAAGGAATTTTTAGTTTGATACTAAGTTTGCTTAAGTAATTATACAAATATCTCTTTTTATTTACTCATTCATTTATAAAAATACTTACCCTACGCCTTTTTAATGAGAAGATCGAAATGAGCAGATGAATTTAAACGTCCTGTCTCCTCTTGAAATCATATTTCTTATAGGCACGTATGTTTGCGGTCAATCGAATAAACATAGAACAGGAATGCACATGAATGAGTTCTAGACGACAAAATGTATAAGGTTTTCGGTAACATCCAGCCGTTATGACAACAGCCTTTAACCGACATGTGGTTAAAATCTTAAATTTCCTCGTATCAGACGAAGGAATAAAATTTTAATTTGAATTAAACTCATAAAAATTTGAAGTAATTTGGGAAAATTCGGGACGTTCCACGTACATCGGGACACCTGGCAACACTGCTCGTAAGTATCAAAACTCAAACCCAAACCCATCCGAACCTGAAACCGAACCCAACCACAACGAAAAAAGTTATCCTCAATCCAAGCCGTGAGTCGGGGTCGGATGTAGGTAAAATCGGGCAATCTGAATCGATTCAGGACTCTAATTTGCGATATAATTCTAGGCACTTTTTAGAAAAATCAGCTTAACCAAAACCCAAGTTAACCATAACCCAGCTTAACCAAACCCGGTAAGATGAAAAACTCAACCCGAAACCGAAAAAATTATAGCCAAGCCAATCCGACTTGAAAAGAAAAAAAAAATCAGCGACCTGCTATTCCATGGGACGCGTTTTCTATAAACTAACCTAAGACCTTTTTTAAAAAAATTAAACTGCACTCGACTTGACATGACTCGGGTCGTGTGCAGGAAAAATCAGGTTACCCGACCCGATGCAGGACTCAACACTCAAGTAAAAAAAAATTTCCCGACGACGATTAAATTTGACACCAACAGGGGGGCCAGGTGTGCCCGACAGGGGGGGCATATGCCCCCCCCCCTATCGGACCCCCTCTGGTGCCGCCCTTGTGAATAGATTCCATTAATTCCACTGCATTACATTGCTTACTTTATCATACACAAGCAATAGAAATATACGTGAAGGAGTGTCATAGCAGCATCACCCAACGTCTGTGGATATAAAGAAGAGATGGACTAGGTTGATACATAGAAAACTTATGCCAGTTTTTGATAAAAAATCACAATTCAATATATAAATAAAACATCGCGCTCAGATGGAAGGGTGGTCGGGTTATGCACTGTTGTTGTCATGAAATGCAGCCACCTCCAAGTGATACCTCCTGGGTAGATTTGAAAGCAACTACGTAAGAGCTGTATTCTAAATAACAATTTGTTGTATGACACAACAGAGTGGCAACGCCTTTTTTCCCCCAAAAGTTGTCAGTTTTGTTCCAGTTATACAGAACAAAGATATCGTTTAAATATGTTAAGTCATTAATAATAAAGGTTTAAATAACACTTTTAAGTAATAACCATCTCTATCGAATTTTTTTTTAATTTTTTGAAAAAATGTCAAATTTTACCCAAAATTTCGACTTTTGGACCAAAAGCGCAGACTCAAACCATTTTTTTTCGGTGGTAATATTGCACGCAAATGATGTACTAGTATAAAGGCAACTTTTGGCAACTACCCGTTTTTGATTTTAAAAAATTAATTTTTTTCGCTCCACCCTAATATAAATATATATATATTTATATATATATATATTTTAATTAAGAAAATCCTTTAAATTAACATGATCTTTTTCAGATAGTTAGTATTTGTGAGAATTTAAAAGAAATACAATAGATTACTTGATGTGTAACTGGCATATACAGTTATTTTGAAACAGTAAACTCCTGACTATCCGGCCTAGTAAAAAAAATGAGAAATGTTGCAAGCAGCCGAGACAGGCAAGTTCCCGTCTGCAGGAAAGTGTTAACTCATGACAAGAAGGAGTAAGAAGTGTTTGCAGAATGCAATAGCAGAGACAGACAGAAAGGGAGGAGGAGGGGTGGGCGGGTTAGGGCTTGATAGCCTGTTTCGTCAGTTGTGCAATGGATGTTAACAAATGTGAAAGTTATTTTTGCTAGTCTTTTGGTGTGCTTCGTGTTTATTTATTGAAGATTAACGAAATGGGTGATAAATGAAGAGGGTCGTGGTAGAGGGCTAACAGGGAGAAGCAATAATCTAGCAAGGACTTTTTTCAAAAACTAAGTTTTGACTCTTTTATCTTATGCATAACTTTTTATATTTGTGAAATCATTTATTAATGAACAGTAAAATAAAATTTACTATTTTTTTTTTTTTACGAATTAGGCTTATGTTTTATGTTAATGTTTTATTTATTTTGAAACTGTATGTACTATAAATATAAAATTTATCTTAAAATGTGTAACATGCGTTTTTAATGTAATGGGGGGGGGGGCGGAAGTGAGTAAAATTTATAGACTCCGGCCTACCCTTCTGCCGCATTAGGCTGGATAGTCGGGAGTTTACTGTATATTTAAGTAAAAAGACATGTAAAATGAAATTCTCAAATGTTATTTTCACAAATGAAAATAAACTTATTTGTTATCGCAATATCTTATAAATTTTGCTTTTCTAGAACTTTAAAGAAGTTCTTCATAAGGACACTTTTATAGCTGACAGTTTTATCTTACTCTAACCTTTAGAAGACAAGTGGTTCAAATATTGTCCAGAATGTATCATTTCTTAAAAGATCGAAAAGATTTAAATAACTATCAAGTACTCCTTCTCCCTCAGTTATTATTTGCCTGTATTTCAGAGCAGAACGGAACAGTTATTCTACGGACAGTTCTCCAGTAGGAGGAATCTCTGTACTACATGGTTGGGGCAAAACAACCCATTGCCATGTTGTTGAACATAGATACTTTGAGCTGAAAGGAGCAAATACATCTTGCAAATCTCTTGTCTTTGTAGACATCCAAATGGCTAAAAGTCTCTTCCATGTAATGGTTAAATAAATATGTTGTAAAACTGATATTGCATTAAGTTAACAATTGGCATTTTTCTTTTTTTATGGGGCCAGAAATTGTGATGTCCACCACAGATTATGCTTATGATCTTGTCCATCTGCCTTATACTAAAGTACTTTAAACCTGACCCAAGCCCAAAAGTTTTATTTGAAGTCAACCTGACCTGGATGGAAAAAAAAAAAAAAAGAACGATCTGAAACATAATAAAATAATTTATCGACCTCAATCTGACTCAAAAGGAAAAAAAAAATTAATCCTATTTTTAAATACAGTTGAACAGAAAAAATGTGTTTAATTTTATCTCTAATATCAGTTTTATCTTTTATGTTAAAGTATAAGTACATTTATATTATTTCATATGCAATAAAATGATAAAAAAGCTTTATGTATTAAAATAATCTGGACTTCCTTTTGAAAAACTGAGTTAATCTTTCTCGGCCTGCAAAGAATCAAATCCTAACTTGAAACAATTATTAGGCAACCCAAACTGCAGGTGGAGTAAAATTGGTTACCTGATCCAATGCAGGACTCTACCCCACACATATATGTATACAGGCATCCCCCCGACTTACGTAAATTCACAGTTACATAATAAATTTCGAAAATTACATTTGTGAACATACTGGCACGTTTGATATGCATTTGCATACTTTTGATATTTAGTTTATAAATAAAATATATTGTTATAAACCACAACCATAATATAGTTTATATATATTAAATACAGTTATATTTTTATTGATACATACAATCAAATCTTTAACAAAACAACTTAATCTTTATTGTTAGTTAGTCATAGTAGTCACCCAATTCATAATAAATACAGTTTGTGCTTATCAAGAATTAAGATATTTGGTGAGTGCCATTTATTTGTCTTGCCATCAGAAATACATTCAGAATAGATTAAATTAGTCTTCTTTATAATTATTTCTTATTTTTATAATCGTTTGATGTAGATTCAAAATTGTTATAAATCTATTCATGAATGTTGGATTTATAAATCCCGTATTCCACAAGATATTTGAAAAGTGATCTTTAACTTTATTTTTATATTTTTTCATACATTTATACAGTACAGAACCATTTATCCGGAATGCTTGGGGTCAGATGTATTCCGGATAACTGGTTTTTCTGGTTAACTGGTTGTGCATTAAAGCAGCATCCATTTGATAAGTTTTGTGGAATATGTGTGGTTGTGGCATTATTTCTCATTTTAAATTATTAGATTACTTGGATTAAAAATCAATGCAAGAAAGATCAAAAGTTAGCCAGAGTTTAAAAGAAGGTAATTTATGGATATCCCTTAGGAACAAAAATTCTTCTGTTTCCTCTGCATAAAAATTAAAACATCTAAAATACAACTAAATGTGATGACAAAAAATACTAGATTTTGTCATCAAATTATACAATTGTGTCAAGCAAAGCCTATGTCAAACTGGCAATGTATGACACCTTTTTCTGCAAAGATTCTGAAATCACTCTATCAGAAATATCATTCCGGTTAACTGGTTTCTGGATAAATGGTTCCATACTGTAGTTTATATACGACTAAATACTGTTGCGTGATGTTTTATTTATAAAATAATACGGTGTTTATAATATATATGTATATATATAATACATATGTAAAAATATAATAATTATTGCAGTTTCTTACAAAATTTTTCCTAAGCAACTTACAAATTTGACTTACATAAAATTCAAATTACACAAAACTTTACGGAACGCATTACTTACGTAAGTCAGGGGATGCCTGTACTGTATAAGAAATCTTAAGTGATTCCTGACAAAACCCCACAGCCTTGTACAGCTTCCCATTTGAAATTCCTCCCTTTTTTCTGAATATATATGAAATAAAATTGAGATTTTCAAACTGTCCAAATGATGTCATGAATTTTTATAGCATATATCCCCCCCCCCCTCCCTGTTTAAATATGTCTACAGAAAATTTCTGTTATTTCAAATAGAATATTGGTAAAAAAAAAAAAAAGCCTTATATAGATAATATATTAGTATAGATAAGGAAAGTAACAGAGATATAATTCTAAGGACTTCTAAAAAATTAATTAAAGAAATCTTAAGTTGCTCTGTGAAAGTTTTAAATTGTGCAGATATAAAATAACAAAATTAGGGAAAAGTATTTTTTGAAAGAGTCAAAAATATTTTTCATTATCTGATTGGTTTCTCACTGAGATGCTTATTTTCATTTTACCAAAAAAATTTTTAGTTGACCAAATGTAAATTATTAATTTATTTAATGAATACTTTAATTTAGTATATTTCTAATGTTCCTCTGAAATTTAATTTTTTTAAATGATATAATGGTGAATGTGAATTATCAATATATTTAATAAATACTTTCATTAGTTATATTTAATGAATACTTTTATTGTGTAAAAAATGTCAAATGTGAATTATTAATTTATTTAATTTTAAGTCAGCATTGATTAATACATTTTTAGTGTTCATCTGAAATGATTTTTTTTTTTTTTTTTTTTTTTTTTTTTGATGTAATAATACTGAATACAATACGAACTAACTTATTTTAAAAATGTAACAATGTTGAATGTGAATTATTAATTTATTTAATGAATGCACTTATTAGCATATTTCTAATGTTGTTCTAAAATTGAATTCTTTAAAAAATATAATTATATTTTTATGCTTGTACAGTGAAATCTTGTTATATCAAAATCCAGGTACTTTGAAAATCTGGTTAATTCAAATAAAGTTCAAATTCCCATTTCAATGCATATACAAATAATGATAAGATATTCTTAATAAAAATGTATTGCCTGAAAAATTAGTTAATTCAAAATCAAAATACTTGCATCAGGAAAATTATCATTTATCCTGAAATGTTTTTCATGCAATGCAAGTATTGCAATGCATAATTATAAGTTTCCGTTTCATCTTTTTTTTTTTCTGATGATTATTTTGTATGTCATTTTCTATCTTAAATATTGAAAAGGCAAAGGATCTACTAGAAATGTAATAATTTATAATTTTAATTAATTAATTTTTCAACTACAATTCAGCAGTGAAATTACGCTTGAAATTATTGAATATTAATGATGTGAATTATCACACTGCTAACAAAGCGTAAACCAACTTAGTGAAAAATGTCTAAGCCGGGAATCGAACCCGGGTCCCTGGAATAGATCTCCAGTGCTCTACCACTAAACCACAAGGACGATGTCCAGCTTGGCATTTCTCACTTATATAAGTCGGTAAGGCTGCTACCGCAGCACAACCGCAGACTTCTCCATCTTGTGCTGCGGTAGCAGCCTTACCGATTTATATAAGTGAGAAATGCCAAGCTGGACATCGTCCTTGTGGTTTAGTGGTAGAGCACTGGAGATCTATTCCAGGGACCCGGGTTTGATTCCCGGCTTGGACATTTTTCACTAAGTTGGTTTACGCTTTGTTAGCAGTGTGATAATTCACATCATTAATATTCAGTAATAATTTATTTCAATTTCTAGGTGAATAAAATGTATTCTGCTATTTACTATCAGTTTTGAGAAACTAAGATTTATACACACTTCCCATTATCTTCCTATTTCTAGTTTGATATGTGTCTACATACCTCCCTGCACTTAGCTCTAATTTTTAAAATTAGGGATTTACCTCAATGATGGCAATTTAAAATTGCTGTGACAACTGACACATAATCAAAGTTCAGAAAAACATTTTTTTTTTTGAAATGGTAAATATTATTTTTTTTTTCACGAAAGATACTGTTAGAACCAGAAAGAAATAGTAAAAATGTCCATGGGTCCCCCCCCCCCCTCCCTCATTTGTAATTCCATGCAGATAAAACAGAATCCTTTTTTTTTCTTTGCTCAAAAAAGTGAGAAAAATCTGAACAGGGATAGATAAAATTGGTAGCCTGATACAAGCTCATCATTTTGTGATGTTCATTGGGGTTTTTAATTAATATCTTTGCTAATTATCCAAAAACTGGCTTTGAGATGCATAATGTCAAACATGCAAATATCTTCCTGCCAAATCTTGTAGCTCATCAGAAAACCCTGGGCACACACACAAACTTCTCTGTTTATTGTTATAGATAAATTGTTACTGCCTTCATGCTGCGTACTCTGGGCAACATTTTACAAATGATGTCGGGTTTCAATAGGCACCTGTCCACTCTTGTCATTTACTAGAACATAGCCCGTCAGAATGACGTGTTTGCATTTTAGAAAGAATGATATAGAATTGCATTATAAAAAGAATGTTAAATTAAGATTAAAAAGAAATTATGAAGTAATAAATTTTATCTTATCTGACTAATAGGATCAGGTGGGGTAAAACAGTTATAAAAGCAGCCCATTTTTCAGCGAAACTTAATTTGCAAGAAAGAACTTCACTCACGAAATTTGAAGAACTATTTCACAAAAAAAAACCATGCAAATTAGTACTAATAATGCTATTTTTAAAATATCAACTTTCGTCTTCATGCATTGCATAAAAAAAAAATCAATAACCTTCAATTTCTTATAAATCAGAAAAAAAAATAAATAAGAATCCTTCACAGATTAATTGCCAATAGCTGGTGCCAAAATAATAATTATATAACTTAAATTTTAAAACGTTCAATTCAGGTTAAATCCTGATTTTTTTAAAACATGCATAAAGAAACCTGTAATAAATTTTTATCATTAAAAATGATCTTTTATCACTTAAGCAAATTGCAACTATTAATTGCATTAACAGATTTTTTTTTTCTCAAATTCTTTTATTAAATTACAAATTTATCTTCCCTACAAAATACAGAATTTTATTTGCATTGATATATAAATTTTGTCATTTTAGGCTTAATGCCGACAAAATCGGATGAAATAACGCTTCTTCTATGAATGAGCTCACAAGCTCCTCTGAAGATTCTGTGGGTAATTCATAGTTTCTTATTTTACATACTGGTTTCCTGTGTTCATTTCTAATCTTTAGAACTTTACCAATTTATTCATATATTTGTGATTTCAAATTTATTATATATATATGCTACACGACGTTATATATTCTTGATAGTCTAATTATATTTTATAAGAAATACTATTCCTTTTTTTTCTCAATGTCTTCAGAGTTCAAAGAATTTCAAAAGCAACTTCTTTTTTTATTTTAATTACCGATAGATGGCAACAACAAAGCATAAAAGTTCACACTGAATGCAGGGCTCACAAATGGTTCCCTGCCCCCCCCCCCCCCCCCCCCCAAAGTCCCCTTTTTGGAAAATGGTCCACTTTTCTGTGGCTGAAAAAAATTTACTAATGCAAAACTCAAAAAACTAAAAATACCAAAAGTTCAAATATTGCATTTTACTATAGCAAGCTATAAACACATTGTAACTGTAATTCGTTCATGAATGTCAAAAAATTGCTACACAATGTGAAAAGATGTTAAAATACGCATTGAAAATCTCATTAAAAATCACTAAAAATTCAAGTTAGAGGACAAAATTTTACTACATTAAGCTAGAAGTTTGAAACCGAATTTCAAAAAATTGCCATAAAATGTAAAAAAAAAGAAAGAAAAAAATAATTCAAAAATTGCTATAGGAACTCAATTTTTTTTAAAAGAGTACAAAATTTAATAGGTTCTGCAAAAAGATTGAAACTGGAATCCTTTTACGAATGTAAAAAAATAAAAAAAATTGCTGTAATAAGCTTTATTGAAAAGAGGACAACATTTACTGAATTGGCTAAAAAATTGAAACTGTATCCTATTTACTGGTGTGAAAAAGTCACTGCATAAAAATCGTTGAAAAATACAGAAAATCAGAGATGTCAAAATGTACTATAGTAGGGCTAAAACATTGTATCCGGAATTTTTTTCACAAATGGGGGGGGGGGGGGGTTGCTTGTGGGATGTGGATTTTTTTTTTTTTTTTTTTTTTTTTTTTTTTTTTTTTTAATCTCTAACAATTTAAACCAGAGGATGCAATCGTGGAAAGACAAAATTTAACGAAATTAGGGTAAAAGTTTGAAACCGAATTTCTTTACAATGTCAAAAATCACTGCAAAGTGCCAAAAAAACAATGAAATAATTGTGAAAAATTTTAAAATCACTGTATAAATTCCAAATGAACTTTATTGTAAAGAGGACAAAATTTACTACATTCTGCTAAACAATTTAAAACCAGATTCCTTTTACAAATTTGGAAAATTTGCCATAAAAACATGAAAAAAGGCTAAAAATTACATTTAAAATAGCTACTCAAAAAAGTCCAAAAATTGGCTTCTATGTACATAACTTTTAGACATACAGCTACCTTTTGCTACATTTAAAATTGCTACTCAAAAAAGTCCAAAAATTGGCTTCTATGTGCATAACTTTAGACATACAGCTACCTTTTTGCCAAATCTTATAGCTCTATGCGCAGCGATCTCGTCAGCACAAAGACACATAGACAAACCTCTATCTTTATTAGATTAATTTTTAATACAATTATTCAATTGGTAAATAAATCATATCAGTTGTAAATTTCCGAATTGGAGAAAAAGTCCAGGCCAGGATTCGAACCAGGGATGTCTTTGCTGGAGCCGCCAATGCTCTACCTACTGAGCCATCCCGGACGAATCTGGAGGACTAATTCACACAGCTAACCCTAATGTTGCCATACTATGTTTTTTCCGATGAACATTATAGCTTATTTCAGCTTTTATTGGGTAGTACAAAGGAACTAAATTTTATGTTTGAGATTAAATAATTAAGAATATCTGATCAATAGTTAATCTAATTTTAATACTCAACAGGAGGTGCTGTTATGCTGTGCTTTTTTAGCTCACAGGTTATCAAAGCCTGAGAGCTAATGTGCCCGCCGCTTCTGTATGTATGTATGTATGTACATATGTACGTAACACGATTATTCTTGATAGAAATATCCGATTTGCTTCAATTTTTTTTCTAGTTTTATTCTGATAAGGCACTTCCCCAATTAGTTTTAGGGGTTGATTGGTTAAGTATAAAGGGGGGGGACGGGTGGCTAGCCTCCCCCCCTTAACATAGATAAATGGGTTTTTCGTGCAGAATTATCAGATTTTCTTTAAATTTGGTATACTGGTTAATTCTGATAACTTCCCTGATTAGATTTGAAGATTCATTGGTTAAATATAAAGTGGGGCACGTGGGGGGCCAATACCCCCTTAATTTAGATAAATGGATTTTTCTATCCGATTTGCTTCAAATTTGGTATACAGATTTATTCTGATAAGGCCCTTCCCTGATTAGATTTGGAAGCTCATTCGTTAAATATAAAGGGGGGGGGGGGACGGGAGGCTACTACCCCTTTTATTTTAGATAAATGGATTTTTCTATCCGATTTGCTTCAAATTTGGTATCCCGTTTTATTTTGATAAGGCACTTTCCTAATTAGATTTGGAGGTCTGTTGGTTAAGTATAAAGGCGGGGAAACAGGGGTATAATCCCCCTTAATTTATTTTTCGAGGGGCATTATTCTATGAAATAAGAGTATAATATACAATTAGTGTGAATAGCCTGTGAGCTCAATTCCATCAGTTTAACTGGGCACTTTTCTTTTTAATAAGACAAATAAACTTAATTTTAATCAGAAATTTTACTTAAGCCTATTAGTCAGTGAGATCTGAAAATCACCTTGCTAATGTTAAACCTATGGACGTGTAATGCATTCACATTTTTTAAATATCTCCTTAGAAAATTAATATTTTTAACTTCTTTTTTCTGTGTACTCTTTTTGCAGGATGTCTTTTTAGCTCACAGGTTATCAAAACCTGAGAGCTAATGTGCCTGCAGGTTCTGTATGTATGTACTTATGTATGTACGTACGTAACACGATAACTTTTGATAGAAATATCCAATTTGCTTAATTTTTTTTTTAGTTTCATTCTGATAAGGTGCTTCCCTGATTAATTTTGAGGGTTCATTGGTTAAGTATAAAGGGGGGGACGAGGGCTAATACTCCCCTTAATTTAGATAAATGGGTTTTTCTATCGGATTTGCTTCAAATTTGACATAACAGTTTATTCTGATAAGGCACTTCCCTGATGAGATTTGGAGGCTCATTTGTTAAGTGTAAAGATGTGAAACAGGGGGGGGGGGGGTAATCCCTCCTTAATTTATTTTTCGAGGGGCATTCTTTGTTAATGTTTAATTATTTTATGTCACTTGAAAAGAATAAATTTTGCTTCTTTTTTTTTTTTTTTTTTTTTCAAAATATTTAGTGTCAAAGAAAATTAAATTGCAAAATCCAAGGAGGAGCAATCCCCTCTACCTGTCAACACCGATGTTATGTCAATTGATATTTTATGAGAATAATGTTGCTTTTTGACAAATTTGTATATGCTGACTAATGTGCATTTTATCTCATAAAACGAAGTGTTGTTAATATTTTTCCTCATAATGATCAAGGTATGTAAAATTTGTCTTGCGTATTAAAGAAAATTAAGAATAATTTGTAGAAATTGATGTAATTTAAGAAAAAGGTATTCATTATACATATATTATGGTGTGTGGAAATTATAATTTTTTTAATGGCATTGCTACATCATTTCTGCTCTGTAGTGCTTTTTCATTTTCACCTCGGAGACCGAATCGGAATACATAATTTCTTTAAAACTTTTATCTACACAAAAGGAATAAACATCTTTTACAGGGTTTCAATCAGTAGTGCAGTTAAGATCTTTAGTTTTAAAACATGATAAAAACATGCACATAAAAAGTTCATAAAATTAAAAACTCTCTAACATGCCAGAACATCAATAATCTTTTTGTGATGAACACATGATGTGTGACTGATACTGTAGACTCTCTCAAATCTGAACATCATTGCTAATGTAAACAATGAAACTTTCAGTTTGAACGTGTAGTTTTTCATGAAGGAAGTATAAATTTATTTCTGAAAAAAATCCAACATATTGCTGATAATCACTATCTTTTTACCATATATTTATGTATTAATCAAGCTTTTTTGGATATTAAGATTGGCTAAACCTGAAATAAAACTTCCTTACTTTATTATTTTGATGTAAATTAATAGGGTACCTTTATGAGAAAGTTTCATTGAATAATTCTAGGAAAATGTATCTGATCTTCATTATGCACATTTAATTATACATTATTAATTATGTACTTGGCCTGTACTTTTAATAGTTTAATCAATTTAAAAATTGTTTTACTTTTTATCATTTTAGTTTATTACTTTACTTAATTATTTTAATATTTTACTATATTGCAAGCTTTCATTATAATTTTGATTGAATTATTACATTCAAATTACTGTTTAAAAAATGTAAACAAAGCAACGACCAGAAATCTGCAAAATTCTAAAATCCGCACAAGCTGTGTGGATTTGAGGGGGTCTACTGTATAATAAAAAGCATAAGCAGCTTAAATAAGGTTTAGCATACAGCTGTTTCACGATTTCATAAAATGAGCCTCTTCAATGCAAAATGAAAAAAGAGAATGAGGAATAGCAGTAGCTAAGAATCCATATACGTTACTGTTATTTTTTGTTTTTCCATGTTGCACTGAAAAAATGGACTCTTTTTTAAAAAAACAGCTGTATGTTTAGCTTATTTTTGGCAGTTTATGCATTAAGAATTTGTTGTCATAGTTGTAATGATAAATTTGAATTAAATTACAATACATAAACTTTATTTCATATTTTATTTTTAAAGGTATTTGAAGGATTACAAGAAAATAAAAGGTTACCAAAAAATTAAATTTATTAATAAATATCTTTTGATTTCTTGCGTCAATCTCCTAAAAACATCAATTTTGACATAGTTTTCTGAAAAAAAAAAATAATAAAAATGTTCTAATTCGGTAAATTGAAAATGCTAATTGCTTTCTTTGTATTTCAATAAAGAGAAATGCAAATTATATTCATTTACTGATGGAAATAGCTTCATGAATTTGTCAAAAAATAGCCAGTTTGAATTTGAGAACAACTTTAATGCTACTTGTTAAATAATATTTATTAAGCCTTTTCGCAAATCCAAAGTAGCTACTTTCTAACATATGAAGTCATTTTAAAATTTAGACTCATGAAATATACAAATATTCAGAAACTGTGTGATTTTCATAGTTTATAATAATCGAACAGCAATTTAAATTTTTATTATAAAAGTAAAGGAAAATGGTATCAAAGTTGGCATTTTGAACTTCATTTCTCGACATGACAGCTAAGCAAAAATCATCATGCGAAAGCAATCGATTGTAATGTGTTTACCGAAAAATGAAAAATTCCAAATCTCTTCAATAGTCTTGATTGCTAATTTCATGGCTTTATGTATAAAAATGAGTCTGTAAATGTATCAGAAAATTTTGCTCTATTGTGCTCTGAAAATGTACATAAAAGCCTTAGAGAGGTGGTCTTTAAAAATTTCTGATTTTTAAATCGAGTATGAGTCCTGTCCTAAAATGGTGAAATTGCCTTCAATATGTTTATTTCATTCTGTAATAGATAATACCAAAAATATTGATATAATAATGGAAATAACAGCGTACAAACATGATGAATTACCTTGTATCTTCATTTATTGCTCATGTTGAATGTATGTTAGATTTTATTATTTGTTATTTTTTAGCGTTATTTCTATTACTATCTTTAGGTTTATTTTATGATTATTTTAAAGCTTTTGTAATTCTGATTAGTATCGTTCAGAAAATTTCAGAGGATATAACAAATAAGAACACATTTCAAAATGTATTTTGTATAATGTTTACTAGGTTTTATTGTTCCATTATTATTATTTGAATATTTTTCATTATTATCTTCAGCAATTCTGTTTCTAGTAATTCATCTCTCTCTCATGCCTGTAATCATAAATTACAGGAGATATGCATAATTTTTAGTTTTGTGCATAATGCTGCACTGTAAAAAAGGTCTAAATATAGCAAAAATATTTATGAAAATTCAGTATAGCCTCGTTGTTATCTAGGATCTGAAAACTTTTCTGTCATCTTCATATAATTTTTAGAGATGGTCCAATCATAAACCTCAGAAAGAGCTTTTGATGTTTACGAAAACATTTCTGAAAAACCAAAATGTTTTCTACGTGGAAATTTGCAAAGTTGTTTGTATTAATTTAGAACATATTGCTTTTTGAAGTTTTTGCTAAATGTTTCTTAAAGATATGGAAAATGTTTCAAGAATTGTGTGTGACCATGAAATTAAAATGGATTTCATCTTAGAGTTATTACATTAAGAAAATGATTCAGTAACTTTTATAGTGTCACCAGGTTGTATCGCTTCGATATTTTATTTACTTTTTTATGTACCATTCTGTATTAAATTAAAATTTTTGTTCTTTTTTGAATTTCCATCTTTTCTTCATGTCAACTGGACAAAAGCGAGTATAAATTGTATATATAACTTGCTATATTGGGGGCTGGGATACTTCTATGCACAAATGCACTTGTCACCAGCATAGTGACACTAAATTCATTATTATTATTGTTATTTTATTCTGAGGTAATAATAGACACATTCATTTTTCCTTTGAATTTCAACAGCTTGAAGTAAAACGATGCAAGATTTTGATGTTTTTATAATATTTTTATCACTAGGTAATAGTTTGTATGTTATTTTCTTTGCATAAATTAGTTCTAAATTACTAGTTTCAGAAAAAGTTAAATCACAACAGGGAGGAAGGCATCACTCAACTGTGACATAGTGTGAAAACCATGAAATTTGTGTGACGTAATTAATGATGATCCCTTAATTTGAATAATTTTTAGGTCTCGCCAATTTCAAATTAAAAAGATTCCACTGTACAAAGATATAATATGCAGTGATGACTTCAGATGGTGGAAGAATATCTCCCTAGAAGATTAATTTTTGAAAATTAATGCTTGGAAACTTCTTCTTTGAGCTCTACAATGTCTCACTCTCTCTCCTGTGAGTATAGAAATCTTCTCCAGGAGAAAAAAGTCTGAATTCATCACTGATATTAATATGTTAAATGCAACTGTATTTAAAGTAGTTATTTTTCATTTTAACCTTTCTTTTTCTTTTATAGTTTTCAGTTATTGCACAAAAAATAGATATGGAAAAAGTAAAGAGAGAATGGTTATGAGGGATATTGTTACCATAGAGAAAGAGATCCAACTGCAAAGATTACAGGAATGCTGAAAAAGTATTGGAGATGTGTCGGATCCTCTGATACAATCCTCAAGTGCTATGCTCGAGTGTGTACAGAAGATGGCATTGTTGTTCAACAAATTGGTTATCATATTCATAAGCCTGAATAATTTAGTACTTAATAATACTTTTTATGTGCTAAAAACAACATTTTTGGGGGGAGGGGTGGGGGTATGAAACTTTTTGAAAAGTCTGTTCAAAAACTCAAGCTCACTACTTTCGGACTATGATGTAATTTTTATTTGTAAATGCATAAAATTCTTATTCAGATTCTCAGGAATCAAATAGCAATTTTTATATTATTAATGCTATAAAGTATCTTGCAAAAAATAGTACCGGGTGAATCAAATCATCTCTTTGGAATGCTCTGGAGCCCTTGGATGACTCTTTGGAGCTCTTGGAGCCAAATGTCTCCACATTTGGAGGATATATATTTCAAACCACGAAGAAATATTTTATACAATAAGAAAAAAAAAAAAAAGAGTTGCAAAAATAGCTTATAAGGATAAATGTAATACTGTCATCATTATCACATATTGAATATTAATGGCATTACCATAAAAAAATAAAACTATCATAAAAAGCATCGTCATGTAAAGATTTTAATTCACAGCATATAATGTATAATAAGCACTTTTGATCATGCAGAGATGTGGATAACACCCAGGGATGATACTGTCTCCCCAACAGAGTTACAGTTGACACTTAGTTTTTATTGGTAGTGTCATTCATATATATTACATGATAATGATCGCAGTGCCACATTTACCCCTATCAGCCATTTTTGTAACTAAAATATTTTATTGAACTAATTGTCCCCTATGGTTTGAAATGTATATCATCTTATTGTGAAGGCACTACATTCAAGGGTTTTCTCTTCAGAGTGTTCCAAACAGGATACTATTTGAATCACCTTGTATTTTAAACCAATTTTCAAGACATGAAAATTAGGATAAGTTGGTCGGCAAGTGTCTTTGACTTTAATTAAAGGGGTTTATATTGATACAAAAATAAAGAACCTTGTTTGATTCTTTAGCATCAGCTGAAGTTTTTCATGCATGTATGAATAAAAATAATTTTACTTTTTTTTTTTTTTTTTTTTTTCAATGAAATTTGCACTATTAAATGAGATAAATAAAAGAAATTAAGAGCCCTTATATCTGTTTCCATCTAATTTTTTATTTTTTGGTTTTCTTAAATTTTTCTATGAAAATGTTTTTGTATTAAAAAAACACCAGTAGCATTTTGGCATCAAGGCATGTGGTTAATTTATTTAACTCTTTTCCTTGTTCCCGTACATCTTTCTCAAATTTTTATTTCTATTTGTTGAATGGATTTTTTTGTTCAGTGTTTATCAAGATTAAAAGTTTCTATTCAAATTACATGTAAGGTAAATATATGAAATTTTATGTATAGATTTTTTTTTTATTATTATTATTTAAATTGTTTTCAGGGTTTTAATTTCAATGGAAATTTCCTTGACAAAAAGATCACTTCTTAAACTTTTTTCTCAAATATTTTACTCAAAAATTATTATTTAAAAAAATTAATGGTTTTATAAATCCTGTAATGCAGGGCTGACCAACCTTTTAGCCTGCATTTAGCAGGTGCACCTCATCTAGTGGCAAACATTGAAGGGTACCATTATTCACATGTCTGGAAACATAGAACAATATTATCTCACTATAGTAGGAGTCAGGTTGCCAGTTTGGCCTCCTTTTTTATTCAGAAATTCCAAATTTAAAAGAAGAATTTTTGCTTTAAGTAACCCTAAAATACCTGTCCTTAAATAAAGTAAAAATTACTATTCAGAATTTCTGGGATGACTTCAGATTTTATGAATAAAAAAGAAGACCATACTGGTAACACTGGTTGGACGGAGTAATAATATGCAAATGTGTTATAAGATCCACAGACACCTCACAGTGTGAGCCACAAAGCTCCCTACTATGCATTGCTCGATGTGAAAAATAATTGCAGAAAACAGCATACATCATAGTAAATTTTGAAATACATTTTCCTGAGAGAGATAGAGAGACTTATCAAAATGTTTTATAGAAAAAAAAGCTCAAAGTTTAACACCGCCTATAATAAAAAATCACATGGAACACTAATGATTTTAGAGAAACATCTTTTTAAATTGATTTTTATCTGAAAACTTCTAGTAACAGGAATCATTCAAAAGGGCCCCATAAAAACCTGCAAAGGGTTATTGTGTTGGACAGCCTTGCTGTAATGTATAGAAATAGTTTTAAGCTTAAAAATGAAAAAGTCATTCCAATTCAGCTATTAATTAAAGAATTATTTCAAAAATTAATTAGGTTCAAAATTAAAAAGATTTTTAAATTTTGGAATGAGTTTCTAATTGTAAAATATTTCCAAAGGACAGATTTTGTAAAAAAATCTGTTAATTTCTGTCAAATTCAGGACTTTTTGATATTGAGCATAGAACGTATAATATAATCTATATGAATAAAAGAAAGTTTTGCTCTGTGTGTGTGTGTCTGCCTGTCTACGATGGCTAGCGAAATCTACTGAACATACAAGTCTGAAAATTTAGATGAGGGTAATACAATTCATCATGCATGTTCTAATGCACCCGAGACTCAGAATTCTCATTTTTTTGTTAATTAGCTGATATATTAATTAAAAATGACAACAAACTGTCATCTCTTTCATTCCAAGTCAGCAAAAGCGCTCACACATGCCCAGAACTCGGTTTACACAGCAGGAAGAAATGAAGTGAATGCATGGTTTTTTCACTGTTTTGGTTTCACCTCCATAGACCAACCGTTTGGTTTAGATAAAAACAAAAGGCATATTTCGAAAGATTGTACTTTTACATTTTAAATGTAAAATGTAATTCATTCAGTTTGAAAAAACATCGTTGTTAATCATTGAAAACATAAATTTCAAAATGGGTCGTTTTCGTAGTTCTCTTTTCTCCCATAAGGCATTGCTTCCTTAGGGTGCAATGTTAAAAGTACCAATTAACAAAAAATACATAGGTAAAGTTGAGACCTTCTTTTCTTCAATGGTGCAATCAATTTTCAAAAATATGAATTTTAACCCTTTAAAAATTTTTATGACCATAGATCACTTTGCACCTTACAGAGATGATATTTTTTCTATTGTAAAACTGCCTAAACATTCGTATTGCAACACAATTTTTTCTGAGCAACTCTGCAGACCGAATTTGCATCATCTATGAAAATTTCGAAACATTTAGACAAGTAGAACACAAGGTATTTTTTACAAAATAAAATTTATAAAAATTTTGACAAAAACACGGAAATTCAAGGTGTTTCAGAGAAGTTTTGTTCCCCTTCGGCTCAAGTTTTCACTACTAAATATGGATATTTTTTCTCAAAATTTTAAAGAAGGTTCAGATACAGTTATATTTAAAATTTTAGGGAAATTGGACGATAAGAACCTTTTTTTTTTTTTTGTATGCTAATGGAACCAAACCGAAAACAAGAAAATAAGCGAAAAGAAAATGTATTCCTTTTTCAACTAGATAACGATGTTTTTTCACGATTTTTTCTCACAAGGTGCATAACCATCATATTTATAAATGTTGAAAATCTCAAAGAGTACAGACAACAAGGACTTTTTTTTTTAACTACTGAAGTAGACCTAATGGGGGAAAAAAGTCTTCTGGCACCATACATCTTCTAATATATTTTACCACTAAATATCAATACTTTTCTCTATTGTTTCACACAGGTTATAAAAAATATTGATTTGGTTCAGGTATAATCAGATTAAAAGGTGAAAAAATTAAGTTTGAAAATAAAAAAATTTCACTCAGGATTTCTATGTGAAATAAATAGTTATGCATAAAACAGTGATTTTTACGACTAAATATCAATAATTTAGTATAAAATTACATGCAGTCGTCTGAAGCATGTGTATAACTCAGAAATTTGGTTAAAAAATTATAACATATAGAAGGGAAATAATGAGTTTCAATTTCAAAAATTTTGCCATATGTTCCATTCATCAGAAGAAAAGAAAAATAACAGAAGAAAATACTGCTTTTTACAACTCGATATCATTATCTTAGCATGAAAATTCTACACATGCTTTGGACGACAATAGTTGAATCACATTCGCAAAGAGTTTCCCGTTGCATTTATTTTGAGCACTTGAACCACTAAATATGTTTTTTTTTTCACATAGCTAGCAGACAGTTATTTTATATAACATATCTAAATCTTTAAGCATTTAGACAATTATAGGTTGTAAAATTTATTTCATTTTTGTGAAAAATAACATTTTGTAATGAAAGATAAAAACCTTTTACTCAAATGAAAAAGTCTTCTTACGAGCACTTTTATTACTAAAAATTAATATTTTTTTCACGATTTTTTCATTTAAAAATATGAATCAGACAAAATCAAGTTAAAGACATAAAATCATACAAATTTAAATTCATTTAATTTAAAGTCATTATCATGGACCCGTCAGGCAGGGTTGGGTTTTTGACATCAAAAACTGATTTTTGACATGACAAGTTTCAAAAACTGATTTAAACTGTCATAAACTTGTTTAAACTGTTGAAAACTGTCAAAAACATGTAACAGGCTTAAAACATATTTTAACAACAATAGGCAAACATTAAATAAGTCAATGATTTATGTTTTACTTAAAATTGTTGTAATTTAATAATAATTTTTTTAAAGTTATTAATTGCAATAAAATATTTTTATTTTTTTTGAATTTTCAATCAGAAGAAAATCATTTTGCACAATTAAATAATCCGGATCAATTTTACCCTACAGCATGCTGAAGCACACAACATGTTTAGCACATTTATTTACAACCAAAAGATTTTTGAGTTTAGAGTGTATGAAGCATTAGAAAATAGTCTGCCTCTTAATTGATGCTGAGCTAGTAGGACTTGATAGCAAGGCTAGATAGGGAAGTTTTGAAGCAGGCTCAGCTATAGCATTTAATAATACCGATACCTTTCCACCAAGTAATGGGGTCCTCCCTATAGCACTGGAATAAGAAGACAGGAAAGGGGATTCTTTAGCTTCATACACAATCAGTATGGTTAAGCAACCATAAATTCTCTCTATAGCTCAAGTGCGAGCTGAATCAACAGATACATCAGTCAACCCTTGCTTCCTGATGGTTGGGATGCAAAATGTAAGCCAATTAATGGTATGGTTTCATTATTTGATCCCTACAATTATACACTTTTTCAATATGGGGCTTAAGTAAATTTTCGGTACTTTTCGGTTAGCCGGGCACCAGTGTTATATATACATATGTATGTATATTTATATATACATATATATGTATATATACACACACACACATATATATGCATACATATAGCTTGTGTATATGTATAAATATGCATATATATATGTATATATAGATATACATACATATGTATATATAACACTGGCGCCCGGCTAACCGAAAAGTACCAAATTTTCTTTTAGAAAACGAGCCAATTTTGTTGAGTTTTTAAACCGAAAAGATATTTTTATATATTTAAAGAAAGCATGTTCTAAAAAGATTTTGACTTTAGGCTTTTTTTTTTTTTAATTATTTCTCTTATTTTGCAAATGTTTAAGATTAATAATCCAATTTCAATTTTGAATGGAATGGTTATTGCCTAGACTAGAATAAAATCGATTTACATTATCTTGCCTATGTACAAAAAAATCTGCACTTTTCTAATTTTTTTTTTTTCTAAAAAAAAAAAAAAAAAAAACCCTAGGTAATGCTGCTCTCAAAAGTAATAGAAAAATTAAAACGGTTTTAAGTAAGGAAAAAAAATGTACAGTTCAGAGGAGCTTAATGTCTGCTTTTTAGAAAAGCATACTTTTACAAATAAATAAATAAAAATTTTCCCTGTTAAAAAGTTGCATTTAACAATAATACTTTACTAACTGTGTACTAATTATTGATATACAGTAATGGAATTTTAAATGTTATGTGTGACATTTAATGTGAAATTTTACAGATCAATGTAGTAGTTGAGGTTTTTGACAGATGGTTTTTGACAAGAGGTTTTTGACATGACGGTTTAAACTATTGTTTAAACCCGACATAAACTGACACATGTCAAAAACCTGCCAACCTTGCGGACAGGTCAGCTAATTTTAAATATAATACAAATTAGACATGAAAATTGAAATTTTTAGTTAGTAGGCAGCGGCTTGTACACTTTTTAAACTTAGTAGCCACTTTTTTTAATGTTAATTCTTGTTCAATATATTAAAATTCCTTACATAGAATTAACAATTAACAGAGATTCTGCTAAAACTGATCATATAAAATGTAGATCACCAGTAATTTCAAATTTTGCTTGAAGGGGCAATTTTTTTTTTTTTTTTCGTTGAGCATATTAAATCCAACTTTATTTCCTACTTTAAATTATTTTTTTGTATTATTATTTATTAAATTTTGTTACATATCTTCTAAGGAATATTTTTTACTGTTACAATTTATTTACATGCAAAATTGTTAATACACTAGTAAAAATAAGTGAAAACTTTCAAATAATAATAGAAAGTAAAGAAACAGATATTAAAGACCACGGAATAAGAGCTTAAAAATAAGTTTTGTTTAACAGTTTGGGAATACACAAGTTTTTGAATGTTTAATACTTAGATATTATTTATTAAAAAAACAAAGTTGCCCATTAAAAAAAAAAGTGTATGAAGTGGAACTATATCTCAAAACCAGTTTACATCATTCTACATGAAGGTTCTCACTATATGGTGCTTTACATGAATATTTTTTAATTAAAAATAAAATATACATGTAATCTGCTTGCAAAAACTTGTTTTTATTTTATTTTATAATAATATAAGAAATATTTTTATAAATAAAAGTCACTTTAACCCTTAAATGCTGGGTGTTGCTTTTCGGCATCATACCCAATTTAGGCTTCTAAAACACTATTAGAATAATTTTGAAGCTATAATGTCTAATGTTGCCAACAAAATACATTCGGAAAATATTATTAAATCGATTTTCAACATGTAGATGGCAACAATTGTGCTGTTTAAGAATAAAGATAGATTTATTTTTTCAATTGTTGTTACATGTTCTTTTTGTTTTGTTTGGAAGCTTGAGAAATACCCTATTTTAGTCTGCAGTCAGCAAATAAAATTTATTTCTTATCATAGTTCCTAAAAATTCTTGTGTGTTTAATATTATAGAATTTTATAGAGGAAAATGATTTTTTCAATTAAAGACCAGTATTGCCGATTTGTAACAAACAGTTGTTTAGCCGTAAACCATACTTAAAACAAAATATGATTTTTTTAAAGTATTTTTCCCATGATTTATTTAAAAAATGAAAGCCAAAAAACATTATTAAAATGATTTTTGAAAAATCAGGCATTTAAGGGTTAAGTTGTAGTAATAAAAGTACCGTAATTTCCAGTGTATAGCCCGCAGATCAAGCAATTTAGTTTGGACCCAGAAATTTTATTCAGTATTTGAAGACCAATACTTACTGAGATCTAAAAAGTTACATTTTATTTTTAAAAATTTCTGGGTCGAAACACGATTGTTTGATTCGCGGGCTATACACCCGAAATTACAGTAACTGAAGTAGCATTTAAAAATAATACAGTAGACTCCCTCAAATCCACAAACGTCTAAAATCTGCACATCATCGCAGATGTAAACAATGAAACTTTCAGTTCAGATGTACTGACAAAATTAGTTTTTTATTTTTATATCATTCCGTATGTATTGTAGTATGTAATTCTCATTAATATGACTGCGCTCATGCTTTTTCATGAAGGAAGTATAAATTTATTTCTGAAAAAATTCAAGATATTTATGATATAATTGGTAATTGTAATCTTTTTATCAAATATATTTATATATTGGCTATTAAGTCTGGCTAAACCTGGAATAAAACTTCCTTATCTTATGATTTTGATGTGAATTAGTAGGGTACCTTTATGAAGCAAGGTTTCATTGAATAATTCAAGAAAAATATATCTCATCTTTATTATGCATATTTAATTATACATTAGTAACTATTTACTTGATCTTTACTTTTAATAATTTAATCATTTTTAAAACTATCTTATTTTTTATTATTTTAGTTTATTACTTTACTTAATTATTTTAATATTTTACTATATTGTAAGCATTCATTCTTGTAATTCTATATTGTAAGCCTTCATTTGATTGCATTAGTACATGCAAATTACTGTTTAAAAAATATACAAAGCAATGACCAGAAATCGTCAAAATTCTAAAATCCACACAACCTATGGTTCCAAGCTGTGCGGATTTGAGGGAGTCTACTAAATTTTATTTTTTTTTAAGGGAAGTTTTCTATCCTTTTGTACATTTGTTTACAAACATATCCGATCCATTTGTCCAATCATCTTTTCCCTTACATTATTATCATTGCTTGTTTTTAATATTTAATCTGAATTGTTTTGCTGCATTCACCTTTGCGAAACAGAGAATGATCGTTTACAGATTGTATCCAGTAAAAATTAAAAAAAAATGAAAAGTTGTCAACATGAGTGGATATTCTAATATGGTAAAAAAAATCTGTGGCAGATAAATTAAATACTTTTCCCAGATTTAGAAAAGATGGGTATGAAGCTACAAGTATAGAAAATAAATAAGCATATCATAAAAAATGCTATATGCAATTTACAAACAATTGATAGAGCCAAAAAGCGAATGAAAAAAATGGTGATTTTCCCTTGATTGTCATTATCATAAACGATATCCAAGATTGAGTGACCGAAACAGAATTGATATTTTTCCACATATTTGTGTAATATGTGAAAAATAACAATATTATACTGAAAAACACACTGGTAAGTGAAAGAAAGAAAAACTCTATCCCAAACTTTCACTTCCAACAAAGTGTTACTTGACAGTGCATCAAGAAAGTGTGATGTAAAGTTTCTTCATCAAATACAAACATAGACTGTATAGCAAAAAAAGTGAAATATCCCCACAGTTGTTTTAAAGCAAACACAAGAGTTGCAGATTCTCATCCTTCTGATGCTGTACAACCTCATATAACAAAGGAGTATCAAATGGTTAGTATTTTACAAAAAACCCATTTTGGTAATAGTCTTTTTCATCTGGGTGCTAGTTTATCTTGCTTATTATCCAAACTGCAGATGCGGGTCAAAAGTTAGCAAGAATACTGAGTGAGGATGAAACATTTTAAAAAGTATTCTATTCATCTTTAATCTTTTTAAGTTAATTATGTTGGAAATTTTAATTAAGCTTTCTACATTTATCTCAAACAAATTACTTATAATCACTTATATGCTATTGTTTAAAATGAATGTGATAGATTAATCAATTTCTATTCACAACATGTGATTTGAAACATTATTAAAAAAACATTTTTAGTATTGTATCAAATTTTAGATACCAGAGGTTTGATTGATATTGTTTTATTGGGAAAAAATATGTGGTATTATTCAAAATTTTTCATTATATGAAAGTTAATAAAATTCAATTCATTAAGAAACTATTTTGTTAAACATATTCTTTAACCTATCTCTTTTTTCGAATAATGTATATTATTTATTTTATGTTCCCATTTTATATACTTATAAATATAGCTTTCTTATTTATAGCTATGCAAAGTATAAACGACAAAAATTATGTCACTGCCAAATAAAATATTGCTTATTTATAAGTGAAAAATATGATATTTTTTGTTTTAATAAAACTGTTAATTTACTTAAAACTGTGTAAGGTTCAATTCATCAATATTTCTTTTCACACACAACATATACAGGGTGTTCCCGAATTCATGGGCCAAACTGTAAGGGAAGGTAAAGTACACATAAAGAAAAAATTTTGGTATAGCAATGTGGTCTCAGAAATGAATTGTTTTGCCGAAAAACAAGTGTTTTATTGACATAACAATTACAATAAGGGTTGAAATGTGCCACCACCAACATCAATACATACCTGGCAGCATCTAGCAAGTGATTGGCATACCCTTTCAAAGGTTCCAGATGTCTCATCTATGAGACACCAGTTGACACTGATGAGGGCCTCATTGCAAGCCTTTCAGTCATTGCTGCAAATCTCTGCGAAAAGGTACGCCAATCACTTGCTAGACGCTGCCTTTGGCCCATTTGAGCACTTACTGTAATTGTTATGTCAACAAAACACTTGTTTTCATTTCCTCTGCATTTCTAGTTTTCCACCAAAACTTTTCATTTCCGACCCCACATTGCGTTACCAAAATTGCCTCTTTATGTGTACTTTACCTTCCCTTACAGTTTGGCCCATGAATTCGGAGACACCCTGTATATATATATATAGTAGAACTCCAATTATCTGAATAACTGGGACCGGACCCCATTCGGATAATCAAAAAATCGGGTAATTGGATTTTTCTCTGAAAAAAGGGTCTATTTTAATTAATTACTGTATGTATGTTGAAAATGGGAGAAAAAAAAGCTATTTTTAAAGAAAAAGAGCTTTTGATTACGTAAGTGAATAGGCAACACTTATGTTAAGCGTACTTACAAGTGCTGTATATTAGTACAGTATGTACAGCACATATAATGAAAACGTAAGTCATTGCTTGCTGAACATCTCGGTCAAAGTAAGCTCTTTTGACAGTCTTCATCCATTTTCGGGCAGCCAAGGTTTGACAGTGAGAAACTGCATGTGGTCACACTCGGGCTGACGCTCCATCCACTTCAACACAATTTCAAGGCCGGCATATGCTAAATTCCGTCTTAATTTTTTTTTTTTTCTCAAATTCTGAAAGCGATTCGGATAGTCGGAGTTCGGATAATTGGAATTCTACTATATTTAGTTTTTGTACTGTCATTTTATGTATTTTTCATTTTATTATTATTTTTTTTTTGTAATTAATATTTTTTATAAACTTATAATTAATATATTTTGTACTTCATTTGTGTTTGTTGATAAGTTTTCATTACAAAACAATTTGGGGAAGGGTATAAGGCAAAATCTAAAGTTTTGCACACAAGTGCTGGCACATCCCTGTATTTATTCCATTATAAAAATCAATAAATTAAGTATGTTTCGTAAAACATGTTTTATATTCAGTTATAACATAATCATCATCAGTTTGGAATATGTCGAAAACTATGATTTAATTCCTTAAGAAGTTATTGAAAAGTAGGTATTTTTCGGTTAGCCAGGCGCCAGTGTTATATATACATATATATGTATGTATATACATATATATATGTGTGTGTCAGTGGCGTGGCGTCCGGTCATCGCTGGATGCGGCGATGACCAAGCAATATTTTAAAACTCTTAATAAGCTTTTAAAACTCTACGATCCAGTTTTAGCAGAACATTTGGAGTTCATGTATAAGTGAAGGTATGATTTAAAGTTTCTTTTTTGAACATTCAACAATTGAATTTTAGAGTTAGTTT
Organism: Maratus speciosus; assembly: GCA_963932465.1. Taxonomy (NCBI): domain Eukaryota; kingdom Metazoa; phylum Arthropoda; class Arachnida; order Araneae; family Salticidae; genus Maratus; species Maratus speciosus. The sequence goes on from OZ010800.1 coordinate 334,678,678, forward strand.
TTTTATTTTAGATTTTTTTTTTTATTTTTTATTTTAGAGTTAGAGAGTTTAATTTTTCACCACAAACTTAAACAATTGCGATGACCACCGAAAATTTTCACGCCACGCCACTGGTGTGTGTATATATACAATATATGTATATATATATATGTATATTTACATATATGTATGTAGGTATTTTAAATAATGTAATTATTTTCTATTTATATTAATTGAATTTATCATGGTATTTCAATATGAATTAACTGAATCCATAGGTTTTAATTTCTGTGTTAACTGTTTCATTCACCTTAATCTTATCATGCTTTTGGATACCATGTGCAGGAGGTTATTTTGAAAATCAACTGGGATTTTATTCAGTATGTTGTGTAATATTTCTATTTTTTATGCTATAAATTAAATATTCAAAGGGTTGTATTGTTTTTTCCATTTCATGCCATTTGATAATGTCTGTTTTCATTTTGAAACTATTCTCTTGGTCAAATTAGTGGTTTGAGTACAGGAGAAAAAGAATTTTCAGCTTTTAGCTTTTTTTCTCACAGAAAACAACCGATTTGCTTATATCATTGAATTCTGTACTCTTGAAAACGTAATTCAGTATATAAGTTTTTCAATTTTTTTCGGTATCCATATTCTTCTTTTTTTCTTCCATATTAATTCTTGTAATTAAGTATATGGCACTTTATTTTATACATACAGTTCTATATTATAGGTTTGTGGTATCCATTTTTATTGTCATTTCATTCACAATATTGCGGTTTTTGATGATGGTCGGTAATGTTTAATTAATGGTTATATATAAATATGCATATATATAACACTGGTGCCCGGCTAACCGAAAAGTATAATATTTAGGTTTAAAACTGTATGTAAGTTTAAGTTTCTGTATATCTTTCTATTTTTACTAATCTACATATTTTTCAGTGTTGTCTTAGTTGAAAGCACATAGTTTAAACACAGTTGTCAATATAGTATGTTTTTATTATTATTATTATTATTATTAGAGTTTTTAAAATTTAGTATAATTTGTAATTATATTTCTCAAGAATAAAACTTAAAAGGAAAGAGTATAAAAATCAATAAATTAAGTATGTTTCGTAAAACATGTTTTATATTCAGTTATAACATAATCATCATCAGTTTGGAATATGTCGAAAACCATGATTTAATTCCTTAAGAAGTTACATATATATATACCTCAAAGCTCCCTCTCTCCTAAGTTTCTTCCCTCATTTATTTTTTTACTGCATGTGTAATTCATGCCAATTTTAACTGGTGATTGTTACTTATTTTGATTTTCTTATATTATAGCTTGGAAAAAAAGAATATTAATTTTGCAATTAAAAAAATATTTTTGCCTTTATTAAAACAATCATTCTTCTATTATTTAAATTATTAAAATCTCGTTATATTTTATTTATGAGCAGTTACTTTTGAAGTAATTTGGTATTTTAATGACTGATAGGTTACTGTGATTGAAAACGAAACCCATATCCCATGTTTGTAAACAAACATGCACAAGGATATAAAACTTTTTTTCTAATAATCAAAATATTTTTAAAAATCTGAATGTAGTTTTATTTATTTTGTCTTAAACATAATAAAAACAAGTTTACGAAAGCAGATTGCATCTATATTTTATTTTTCATTAAAAAATATTCATGTAAAGCTCCATCTAGTGACAACTTTCATGTACAATTATGCAAATGATCATGAAATTTAGTTCCTCTTTATACAGCTATTATTCTTTTTATGTGTGCATTTCCTTTGAGCAACTTTTTTTTATATATAAGTAATACATATTTATTAAAGGTACACATATATTAAGACAGACTATAAATACAATAATCCCAACTGGAGTGAAAAATTAGCCGGGGCCAGGAATCGAACAAATCAAATAAATTTCTTTTTCCATCGAAATTTATTCATCGTTGTCACGTCATCCAGTGCCATCTGATAGATGGATGGTGACGTTCCCCAACTTGGTTTATTAGTGAGAAATTTCCGGGCTAGGTCATCGGCCAGGTAGAGCAACAGTACGTTACGCTGTCGACCCAGGTTCGATTCCTGGCCCCGGCTAATTTTTCACTCCAGTTGGGATTATTGTATTTAATTGTATTTATAGTCTGTCTTAATATATGTGTACCTTTAATAAATAAAAATGGAATTCAGACGTTATTTGTGTGCTTTAATATAATACGTAATGATTAAACATACAAAAATTTGCATACTCCTGAAGTTTGATAAACGAAACTGAACAATTTTTGCTTGCGGCTCATGGTCTAATAATAAAAGAAAGTCTGAAACTCAGAGGGTAGGGAGATGGGGGATTGCCCTGCTTTCCCAAAATAATATCCCTGCTGATCACTTAAAATGTAGGGTATCTGTTTCTTTATTTTATATAGCCACCATGTGGCGAGTGGCAACTGGTTATTTTCCAGTTGTTTACAAATGCTCACATTGACCTAAGCTTTTCACTTTTTCTTTTCTGTTTTTCACAATGATATTTTGAAATTTTAATTAACTCTAATATTGATACTATAAAATATTTAAATTTATATACATGTGTTTGATAGTTTATGCATATTATAAAAGAAATTGACTATGTACTTATTTGTTGTTGAAATTTTTATGACTATTTCTTCAGAATAAACTATCTTTTAATTCTGTTTATAATATATATTTTTGTTGTGAATTTTTTTTTCTCTTATTTCTGGCTTGAGTTAATTTTTGATTTATTTTAAAGTGATATTAAATCAAATTTGTTCATCTGTAGTTTTGATTTTGAAGTTAGAAGAACTGTATTGTTTATTTAATTAGAATTGAACAAATTCTTTGCTGTAGTTCATTGTAACATATGCTTTTTCATTTTTAAATTAATAGTTTATCTTTTAATTATATATCAACTTTTTTATTTTGGTCTAAATATTTTTATGTGATGAAATATCAAGTAATTTTAAACTTAATTTGCTATGGATTTAAGATTTTGACTTAGCATGGTGTTACATTGTTTAAATAGTATTTTTACTTATATTGTTTGTTTTATATCTTCAGTACTTACGAATTGTCTATGAGTTATTCCATATCAAATCACTCAGAGTATGTATGTCACTCACTATCACCAATTTTGACAAAATTGGATATATTTGTGGAAATTTGAATGCTGATCCCAAAAATTGAATTGATCAAACAGTTTAAGAATCAAGAGCTTTTAAATATCTGCCAAGATGGCCAATTTGCCACCATTTTGAGTAGCACATGTGAAGATATTAATGCCTATAACTCTTTTCAGTTTTATTCCAGAACCTTCAATTTTTTTTTTTTTTTTTTTTTTTTTTTTTTTTTCCCAGAATAAAGTAAATTTCCATTTAAACAAGTTTCTGTACAGTTGATTCTATTAAAATGTTGTCTGAAAATGATTTTTTAAATTAAAAGTACATGTAACTTCAACAGCTTATTTCTCTACTATTGATTCTCCTTCACTTTTCATCTAATTGCATACACAAACAGCCGAAGGTATATTTTGAGATACTTGCTAAAAGGAAGGGAAAAAAAAGTGTTTCACATGCATTTAGTTCAAATTTTTAAAAAAATTCTATACTCACTTTTTGTTGATTTTTTAAATAAAAATTCAGAACATAAGAATTTAAAATCCAATCTAATTAATTAACCCCTTAACTGACGCGGGCATATATGTACACCCTGCTAAGCAGATTTGTTAATTGCCCAGGGCATATATATATATACACCTTTCCGAAGTACGATTTTTTGCATTGTGCCGCTACCAGTAACTATGTACGCCTGTTTGAAAAACGGTGGTACTGCGGAGCGAATCTCGTAATTTTTTCCCAGCAGTTAAGGGATTAATAAGTGAAAAATAAATTTGTGCTGATAGTTCTTGTAAATATTCTAAGTTTATATGCAAATATTTTTCAAAACTACTGAAACGTTACTGCATTTTCAAATTCAATCATGCATTTTAATGAATTTGAAGATGTCTTTGTATTAACATGGCTTAAGAAAATCAATATTAACAGTTCATTTGTAAATAAATACTCATGTAAGTAAAACAAATGCTTCTTTTGACTAAATTGTGTAATGTTGGGTTTTTTAAATATAAAATAAACAATTGAAATAATACAAATAGCTGAATGTTAAAACAGTTTTATCATTTAAATGTTTAATTATTTATAATTTTATGTTTTAAAAACCTTCATTTTGCTCTTTATATAATTTATATGCTTCTGAAAAATTAATACATGAGTTTTTCCTTTATTATGCGCCGGCCTCATTTTAAATACATTTCATCACAGATAAATAAAAGGTCGCTGTATTAAAAATAATAGAAACATTGATACCAAATTAAATATCTTCAGCATTTAAATCTAAAAATTAAAAACATATATCCTTTTTTTTTACATTATTACTAAATTAATAATAATTTAAATTGAAAATGGCTATCTCTGCCATCACCACCACCTTTATTAGAGTGGATGCGTTATTCACTCAAATATTTCTTTTCGCTCACATAAAAGCTAAATATTAAGCATTTTGAAACTCTGTGTGTAAACATTTTATTGTATGAATAACTATAAAAGTAATAATGAATAAATTCCTCAAATGTTTGGTTATAATAAAAAAGCGATTAAAATTTTGCTTAAACTTAGTACGTATGCAGTCATGCATAACCAAAATTATCTTAGTAAGTAGGCATGTGTATTTGTGGATAATTAATAAATATTTATATATATATATATTATGTGTGTGTGTATATATATATATATATATAGTGATAGCTAAAAATTTTGATTGGGAGAGTTTTGTTTTCAGCCGAAACTAAATTGAAGGACAGAAATTTGGTTCTAGCCAGGGAAACTTGTTTTGGTTGATTTCTATTCTTCAATAATCGAACTAGGCATTGGCATAGTGTGTATAGACATTAGTCATTATTAACAATGGAGAGAAATAATTTGGCGATGAAATGTAAATGTAATATTTAATTTTCTACGTTTTATTTGTATATTGTTTGTTTTGAATTCAGTTTTCTTTTAAGAAATACTTCAAATTGGTGACGAGCAATTCTCAGGAATTCAACAATCGAAAAAAATTGTATTTGTAAAAAATAACATTTGATACAGTCATAGATTAATTCCCAAAATCTACAATTGATTATAACACAGAGAAGATAAAAGCAGTAGCTGCAAAACTTAGCTATTATTCTGGCAGAAAATTTTATCATAGTGATGGAACTCGCTCGATAATTCTACTATCATAATGATAGTAGACTTATCTCATGATATTATTAGTAGATGGTAATGATTTACTGTAGTCCTTAAATATGCTTTAAGTTTTTCGCTAGGAGTCATAATTTTCAAGATTTGGGAGGCTTTTGCCCCCTCCTTTTTTTTGTTTTCCTCCCCATCTTAATTTTACATTCATGTTTTTCATTTTAAGCACATTGGGTCGCAGCTCTTCCTCCCTCTAAATTTTTGTTTAATTCTGGCCTAAATTCTAGCTAAAATGTAGTTAGCCTGCTCTCCCCCCCCCCCCTCTCCTCTTCCTTACAGCTTGAAGCAAATCGTTCTTATTTGGAATGTTATTTTCTTTTTGGGAATCATTCATACCCTCCCCTCATTCCCTCTCTGCATTTTGGCTTCTTAGGCAAGGGAGGCAGACCCAATTAATTTCACAATTGTTCCTCTTTCCTTATATATATATTTTTTATAACTAAAATAAACCTTCAATAGGTATATTAATTTTAAGATATAGATTTTCGACCATTAAGTCATTATCTATAAATCTGCCTTTAGTTTTCCTCTAGTAGTTATACTTTTCGAGATTTAGGGACTTTATTCCCCCTTAGGTCATTGTCCTTAAATCTGCCTTTAGCTTTTTGCTTGGGGTCGTAGTTGAGGACTTTTGTCCCCACTTTTTATTTTTATTGCACATTCATGATTCGCCCTTCTAAGCACCTTGGGCCTCAGCCAAGGATGCACTACAGCTCATTATTTAAGCAAAACTTTACAGAAGGGAAGGCATAAAGAAAAACTGTGATGGATCCTTCAGGAGGTATACTATTTACTTTGAAAGGATGTCAAGGAGGCATATTTCTTATTAAATACATGGAATGTGACTTATTTCTAAAAAAAAAAGGAGACCCACTTAAAAAAAAAAAAAAAAACCTAGTTTTTGGAAGTATTTGGGTCCCGGGATTTCAAAAGCATAGCGACATCACTGCTTTCCTCCCTCTGAATTTGTGTTTAATTTAGGCAGTAAATTCTATCTAAAATATAGTTAGCTCTCTCTCTCTCTTTTTTGACCCCCCCCCCCTTCTGCTCTATTATCTCTTAGCACTTCAGTTAAATCATTCTTCCCTTCTTTTCTTTTTTTATCAGCTTGACTCCTCCCAGCAAGGGCAGTTGACTATAAATTTCTCAGTTGCACCCCCCCCCCCCCATTCCTTATATATATTTTAAACTGAAATAAACCTTTAATGGATCCTATTTGTAGAGTATCTTAATACCACTTTTCGTCGTCCCCCCCTGCCCCCCCCCCCTTAATTTTTATTCCACATTTATAATTTTTCATTTTAAGCACATTTAGCCTCATGCTCTTCCTACCTGTAAATTTTTGTTTCAGACTGTACATTCTAGCTAAAATGCAGTTAGCCTCCCCAATCCCTTTCACCATCTCTCTTAGTGCTTGCGGTGAATTGTACATATTTTGGAAATTTATTTTCTTCGTGAGATTCATTCTTTTTCTTACCTCTCTCGAACCTCAATCAAGAGCAAATCATTGCATCAGAATCAGGGTTCGTAAATATCGTGATATTTTTGAAAATGTCAAAAATATCCGATATTTTTTATATATATCCGATATTTTCGAAATTGTTAGCTTACTGCTGATTAAAAATATTTTTAGACTTAATATAAATTAGAATCTAAAACATATTACATTTAGCGTGAAAACATAATAAAACAATATACTAAATGCAGATCTGCCAACTTTTGAAAATGAGAAATCGTAGCACACGAAATTAAAATTAATCTGGAAGTTGGTTGTTTTTTTGTGTTTCGCAGCCATCTTTTGGTGTTCGTAAGAGGAATAAGGTTTCAGTCTTTCAACTCAATATAGTAAATTTTTTCATCTGAAAATTTTTATAGGATATTTAAAGTTTCTTCTCGTTTTGCACTTTTTTTTTTTTTTTTTTTTTTCTTTTTACATTTGTAAAAGAAGCCTGGTTCCAATTTTTTAGCCCAGTGCAGTAAATTTTGACGAAATTCTCAATTTTTTTCCCCCAATCATTTTAGGATATTCACAGTTCTTTTCCCACAATCGTATTTTACATTTTTCAATCACGATTCTTTGTTGAAATCCGCACATTTTACCATGAACTTTTGACGAAATTCGCATTTTTTACCGCATTCTTTTGACGAATTTTACATTTTTTACCACGTAAAAGTGGAATGTTTAATAATAATTCGTAAATTGAAATGTTTAATAATAAATTGTACAAATCGTGCGATTTTTAACACTATTTCTTGTTCCTCAAAGACACCTCCCCGCCCCCCCCCCCCCCCTCTTTATGTTCAGAAATTTGTTTTGCAGCCCAGATTTTTTTTTTTCCCCCATGAACATTTTTTAATGTCCGAATTTTCGGATTAATGATCAGTTTTTTAAAACTTTCGGAAATGAATGCTTTGAAATGTTGGAAATTTCGGAACAGAACCACTCCTGAAAAATATGCTGCGCGGGATAAAAATCGCAACTAGAAACAAAAATGCGTTTGTGTTTTTTGCAAAAAATCGTAGTTTAAAATCGAATTTCGTAGCATCGTAGTTTATAGGTCCAAATCGTAGCAACTACGATTTTTTTCGTAGCAGTTGGCAGGTCTGTAAATGTCTGTTTTTATTTTTTTCTTACAATTTATGATCAAATAATTGAAAAAACAAACAATTTTCTGTAAAAGTCACTTTTTCACTCATCAAAACACAGAATTCAGGATTCAGTTTTGATAAATAAATAAACATAAACAACAAATTCTGAAATACAAAATAAAGTTTATTTTTTCTATTGAAGAATTTGAACATGAATGTAAGTTTGTCTGCTTTTTCATTCCCTAATGTACTGTGCAATTTAGACTGAAGTAAACCAAAACTAGAAAAGATTCTAATGCATCTATTGACGCAGAAGCTTTAAACAACTGATAAGTTAAATCATCTTTTATGGGTTGTTCTAATTTAATATTATCCCAACAAATTTTTGGTTCGACATTTAAATATTCAGTTTCAAACATACAGCTTATAAAATTGAGATTTTTTTACTAATATCCAATCACCAATTAACCCCTTTATCCCATTCTAGCAGGTACAGTGTACAAAAAGAATTGAGCCAGGGTAGGGAGGTATTGTTCAAAGACATATAAATTTCTTATGATGGTAATGGGAAAGCTGCAAGTACAGTCCAAAACTACTCTTTGGAGTTTAGGGAATATTTTGTGAGCTATTCATTTTAGTTTTTATTTACAGATGGGTTAATTTTTAATAAGAGTTGAAGAATTCATTTACACTTCTTTTGACTGAAAATATTTTGAAAATAAATATCAAGAAATACGACATTTAAAAATATAAATATCAAATGTATGAAAATATCAAAAACCTTGATATTTTGAAAATAAATATCCGATATATATCCATTGATATACATCAACAAACCCTGATCAGAATTTTATCGAGCTTCAGAAATATTGAGTGTCAGAATTTTTGAGCGGTTCTCTTTTACAGATTTCCTCTCGGATGATAATAAGATGCTTTTATTGATTTTCTTCTATTGCAGAGGACACTCTGTAAAATCAGATCAGATATCAAAAGCGATTTGGTTGGCCAGAGGAGAAAATTATCTCTTCATCATCTTTATTGAAGTTTGACACAAGAGGAAATAGAATGGTAATGAGCACTTCATCAATGTTTAGAGGGTAAATTGCCAAAAATAAGAAAGATTTGCTTCGAGCGCTGAGACATTGGGAAAAGAAAGGACTTATGTATTTAAGTTAGAATTTACTGAGCAAAAACCCCGGCCCTTAGCGAAAAACTAAAGGTAGATTTAAGGACAACCTAATGATTCTATGTTAAGATACCCTACAAGTGGGGTCCATGGAAGGTTTATTTTAGTTTTGGAATATATATAAATCAGGAACAGCGGAGGGCACAACTGAAAAATGTATATTACTGATGTCTCTTCCGGAAAGAGCCAAGTTGTCAAAGGAAAAGATTGAATCCCGAGAAGAAAACTGGAATTAGGGTGTGGGAGGGAGGGGGTGGGGGGGAGTGATAAACGGAAAACATGCAAAAATGCAGGAAAATACCCAATTTGAGCCTGTGAAGATTGAGGAGCACCTATAATAATAACTTAAGATGCATGATCCTGGGTGACATACCTCACTAGGCTAGATAAAAAAATTATTATCCCATATTGTTATACAGTAACTCAGTGCTCAATACCCTTATTAATGGCGACTCATTCTAGTTCACCTGGTGACTATTCTTGATAAGATCAGATATCGTATAAATATAGCAATTGGCTGATTGGAGTCATTGAGAAACATTTGACGCAAAAAAAAAAAAAAAAAAAAAAAAAAAAAAAAAAATTGAGATGGCCAAACAATCAAGAAAATCAATAAAACATCTCATTATTGTGAAACACTACTTCAAACTATGGTATGGTAAATTCTCAGGCACAATAATTGCACATACACAAGCTAACCTGCTGTGCTTCAATTATGAATTTTTGATTCAGCCTAGTTCTGAACAAAAAAAAAATTGAAATTAGGTTCTACAGTAAACCTGAAAGGAGTTAGACACTTATATCCTCACATGCCCCACATTTAAAAACTGGTAACTTAACCATCAGATTGATTTCAATATGATTGATATTTTTGAAGTCAACATTAAAAGTTGCACAAATAATCCCAATTTTATCAAAATTGAAGATGATGGGTGTCATTTTTAGAAAATTCCGAGTGATTTGGCATGAATGATTGTAACTCTAATAAATCTAAATGGTATCCAAAAGAAATTGTTATACTGTGATAACAATTTTGCTGAAAAGTCATTTTATAATTACTTTGAATTTTGCTACTATAATAAACAATCCACTATCCTATAAATTATTATATAATGTCATTCTCTTATCTAGACAATGCTAAATTTTTTATGATGCAATTTATGTGTCTACCTTATTAAAATTAAAGAGAAATTCATTCTGTAATAATAGTCGGTTATCATTTCACAAACAGCTGCAGCAGTGACTGAAAATGTTGCAATGAGGTCCTCATCAGAGTCAATTGATGTCTCATAGATGAGTGGCACATTTGAGCACCTATTAATCATTGCTATGTCCATAAAACTCTTGTTTTCATTTCCTCCACATTTCTTGTTTTTCTCAAACACTTTTCATTTCCGACCCCACATTCCCATACCAAAATCGCTTCTTTACATGTACCTTCCCTTACAGTTTGGTCCACGAGTTCAGGAACACCCTGTATATCTTTACCACTTTCATTTAAATAAAATATGCCAATGCAGTCTTACTTAGATTTGTACTACACCAAATTATTGTAAATAACAATAAAAATTATTTATAAATAATCTTTGTCAATTTTTTTTTTCATTTTTACAGGACTCCAAGAATTTTTGTTAATTTCTTGTATATTAGTTTATTGTTGAATGAATTATATGTAGAACTATATCTAATAATTATATTTGCTTTAGAAATTTCATTCTTTTATTTTACGTAACCATATATTCAGTTTTTCACATTTTCCTATGCATTATAAAATTGCCATATCTTTAAATTCTAGCATTATTTTTGTAATGTATTTTTAAAAACATTTTTATCATTATTGAAAATGAGAGTTAAAAATAGGTTCTGAAGCTATGTATCATTACAATGTTTAACATCATTAAATTTTATTATTCCACTATTTATATATGGAGCATAAATTGGAAGTAATCTAGAATTACTATCCGGTGAGAAAATATTTGTAATGATTGACGTATCTCACCATGGAATCGGATTTTGTGCTTGAATAACACATACTTCTCACTTCCATCTTTCAGTTATGATTTTCTGCAGATTTTGTAGAATTTTTAAAAAAAAATTTCGAAATATACATATACAGTAGAACCTCGATTCATCATTCCCACATTCATTATTTAAGGACATTTGCAACAAATTCTATGTTGACCTGCATTAATCTTTTTTGCTGCATCCATAATTTCTTTCGAACATTCTGCCAGAAACAATGGATCAAGAATCTACTGTATTAATTTTTCATGTTTCTTGTCTGTTTTTGATTTATTATCTTGTTTGCTTCAGCTGTTTATAAATTAGTAATGGTTGTTTTATTTAAAATGTAACAGGGCAGATGTACTGTTATTAATTTATTTATATAAGATAGTTTGAAATATGGTTTACTTAATATTTTGTTGATAAAAGCTTTTGTTCTTTCTAAGCTTGTAAAAAGCATTTTTATGTAATGGAAATAGATCTTTGTAAATTTGCTACTAAGAGAAGGCTTCATTAAAGGATAATGTCTATTGATAAATATTCTATTGTAAAAATTTAATTATAGTTTCTGAAAAGAATTATAATAAATTATATTTATAAATTTAAATGTAATTACATTTAGAAAAATATTTATACAACTTGTTTAATTAATTCAGTATACATTTTAATATAGATTATATTTCATTGTTACTTTTCAACAACTATAAATTAAGTTTTACTTCTCCTATACCTTTAATCCGTGTATATTATCTCTTTTTAGAATCTAGATTAAGTTTTCTCAAAAGCAGTCGAGGAAGAAATTGGCTTATACATCAAGGCTTCTGTTATCGTAAAGATTCGTGTGGACTAAAAAAGCAAAGTTGGAGGTGCGTGAAATGCTCCAAGTATAAATGTTATGCTAGAGTACATACACAGAATGGCAAGGTTGTTCGTCAGATTGGTTATCACAACCATGTATCTGAGGCACTCAATATATTTGACCCTTCTGCTTATGAAGAAATAACTCTGTCTCCTCAAATAGTGGAAATACTACCTGATTATAAACAAAGTTTAGAATAGGTGAATCGAATGTTTGATCTAATTTATTACCTAAAAAACCAGGAATAGACATAACTGCATTTTGACAGTCTAATGTATTATTGCTAAATACAGTAACAAAAACATTTTAAATGTAGTTTCATGTTTCAAAGCATATGCAATAAGAATAATTTTTGTTTTTCACTATAGCATTATGGAATTTTTATTGAATCTTATAAAACGTGTGCTATAAACAGTTTTTAAGAAATTGGTGATGATAATGTTGAACTGAATTAAAAAATAAACAAGAGAAAAAAAAATTTTAATCAATGTGTCACTTTTAAACGATGGTAAATTTTATGTCCTTGAATGAAAAATTTGAATTATTTATTAAGTATTTCTTTTCAAGCACTGTATTATGCACTAGTTTAAATATGAAATAAAATATGTATATTTAAAAAAAAAAATTGAAACTTGTAACTGCCATTACCATTGCTTGTGCCAAAATTATTAATTGAAATCTTTACTTTTAAGAATTGTAAAGCTTTAGAACAAAGGCAACAACCCACTAGCAGAGACAAATCAGCATGGTTGTAGGCACTGCATATTTTAGACCTTGCAGATTAGTCTAGTACAGCCATACTCAACCTTTTTCTCTCGCGGGCTGCAAACATAAGTTTCTAGCTTTAGGCAGGCAACAAGAAACTTATAAAAGGTAAAACAATACTTAAAATAACACAAGTAGTAGAACAATGCAATATAATAAAGTAAATATTATGACTAGGGTTGAACGTTTGTCGCGGAAGAAATACAGTTGAGTCTCTATATAATGAAATCCATTGTTCAAGCCAAAAAATTTGTTATATAGAGAATGACGTAAAAATTCCTATTTAATGGGTAAATTTGAGAAAAATGTTTTCGAGGTTTTTGATGAAGATTTCGAAATAATTAAATATTAACTTGATGTAGTATTTTTTAATTATTTAATCAGTTTCAAAACGAAAAATAAACATTTATTTGAAAACACAGTAAAAAGACACAGAAGAAAAGCATTTGTTTTAGAAGAAGAAATCTGGAATTTTTGGAAATTTTCACAGTTTAGCAAGGAATATAAAATTGAATTGAGAAATTTCCTTCATACACTTCATGTTGTTTCTTATTGTAAGTTTTTTCACTTTCACCCTCATTGTCACTCTCAACATCATTGTTCACAATGGTGTTTAAAATGTCACTATCAGTAGGATACTGCAGAACAATGAGATTATCTATCATCCACTGAAGTTTTTTCTGAACAAATGAAGAAAATTTTCTCTGAAAATTCATCAGCACTCTTTCTGAATAAAAAACTTCGTAATAGATTTCTATTGCAAATGCTGTAGAAATACTCAGGAAAGTTTACTTGTTGGCACTAGTGCTATAAAATCTTTTCAGTGCCAATTTTTTGCCCGACAAAAATTCAACCCTAAAAACCAGTATTAGCTACATAATAAGTGTAAAACATAATAATATAACAATGCAGAATTTCCAAGTTCTAAAGAATAAAAAGAAGATTTCTCCTTTTGCTCAATGAAAAAAAAATTAAATTGTAGAATATAAATATATAGTGCAAGCTTAATTTGAAATGATATTTGATTCACATTGAAGATTAAGAAATCTATAAAACAACTTTTAACTAAGGAAACCGATTTCTAAGGTATTATAAATAACAGGACCGATTTTATTTTCCCATGAAATTACATAAAACAGCATTGAAGATCTTAAATGCTTTTTTATGCACAAATCAACTAATTGTTTAAATATGGGTTAAGGGTTATGTGCCTCGGGCCGCACAAAAAGGTCGCCAGGCCACAGGTTGAGTATGGCTGGTCTAGTAGCTCAAAATGAAATGCTGTGATTAAAAAATTTTGATTTGTCTCTAGATTGACATTGTTGGTACATAGATAAATTTTGTTTTGCTGCAGACTGACACAGAAAAGTCTGCTACTGGAAGGAAAAGTATCTGGGTTTTCTTTTCTCTATTTTTGTATATGCTTGGCCTTTTAAACAAAACATTTTTTTTTAATTAATTATCCTTATTTTCAGGCATGCAACTGCTCAGATGCCTTAAAAAGTAGTAAAAGTGACTAAATAACAACCAAAGATTACTTAAAAAGTGTCAAATAGCTTCTTTTCAATTTCAATTTTTTTTTTCTTGTCACATTTTTCATTTAAATAATTGTGGTAGCTTTAGTAAGCACTTAAGCGTAAGTATCAGTCTTGTGATAAAATACCAAATCTGTTGGTTGGTTTGAGATGCTATAGTCAACTTTTGCACACTAAACAGATTAGAACTTATATTTGATTAAGAATCTAACTTACTATGAATATCCAAACCACAACTGAAATTCAAACTTGACATCTCTTGACCGCCTCTTGAAGTTCTAACCACTAGACAAGCAGGTGGGAATCTTTAATGCTTAAATAAGTATTAAAACTATTAGAGTTTCACTCCTGTGAGCACTTTACTTGAAGAAAACTGTCTCCCGATAGTTGGCGTAGAAAAAGACTATGAATATTTAATAGCTTTGCTTATTAAAGAATATGTGATATTAGCAGCTGCATTCTGCATTGTTAACAAGTTGCGTCAGTATTGATCAATCCACATAATTATTTTAAATACATTGTATTTAATCTTTAATTATTTACATTCATTTATATACTTATTATTAAAAATCTCTAGTGTAATTCATTTGGCAACAACTATAATATCAGTCACATTGATGACAGTTTAGTGGAAATATCATCAAAACACTGTTTCACTAATATTGTGGTAGTTATCAAACCATGAGAAGATTTAAGATACTAGGTTTGAATTTAATCGAGGTTTGCTCTTCCCGCATATGTGTGACATTTCTTAATTTTTCTTATTGGTGTTTCCAAATAGAAATTTCCATCTTACTATATCTAAGTTAGTCTACTTGGAACATTCATATAGTGGAAAATTTTGGCTTTCTATTTCAAAGATTTCTATTTGGAAATACTGGTGCTAAAAGATCAAATTTGTGTATGAGATCGCTACTGCTTAGACATTAAGACAAAAGAAAAATTTCTAGAGTAGCTGTCAAGAAATCTAGTATAGTTAATTTGCGCATATAAATAAAAATCATAAAAGCAAGGTATAATCTGCCATAGAAAGTGTCTGAAGGTAAAAAAAGTGACCCTCTTGCATGTCTGCTTTATGTTCCTAGAGGTAACTGTCATTACCATAATATACAGTAAGTTTTTATTTGGCTTTGTACCTGTTTCATATTTGTAACATTCTTTTTGGCAATGGAACAACCCTTTTTTGTGTAACTTTTTACCAGAACTAAAAATTTCAGTTTAGTAGTCAACTCTGTGGCAACAAGCCACAATCTATTTCAAATCTTTAAATAAAAATGTTTTATTTTTACAGGCCACAATATTTATTCTTATGCAACCTTTTCACAATATCTTTTGTTCAAAAATTTTAGTTAGTGTATCTGTCATGTGTCATTTACCAGGTTCATTATTGCTGAAATACATATTTAACATGTTAACTTTGCTGAATGAATTATAAAAAACATTTGGAAATGTTTTCAAAATAAATATAACATTGGTTTTCAATCATTATAAATTAGCTATAAAATAGGCCTAAAGTTAAAAATGTCATTACCAAGGATTTGTGGTTTCATGGTAATGACAATTTAGACATTTTTAAAAATTCATTACTATTTCTTAGTAAAAATCACTGCTATTTTACTATAAAGAGTAATTTGAACTAAAATCAGGAAATAGAAAGAATAAAATTTAAACTTTTTTTAAAAAAGCCAAAATTTACCATTATCTGAGAATGATCCATATGGATTAACTTACATATAGTAAAAAAAGATACGATAAATTTAAGTTTCCTATAAAAATTATAGCCACTAACTGAAGGGGGCGGGGATATATAGATACAAATAGAAAGTTTAGGGTGTCTTCGATAACTAGTCATGTAAAAAAATATTTTCTTAGTTTTAGTTTGCAAAGTTGTAATATTTCATTTATTTATTTAAAGAATTAAATACTACTTGCTTAAACAATTTGCGTGAGAATTTAGACAGTTAAAATGCAGCTTTTAAAAACAAATTTTGTTACATTCTAATATCATCATCAATCGTAATATCAATCAATAATCGTAAGTTATTATTTGAAATAGGAAATTAGAAAAAATATAATTATTAAAATAATGAAAAACAACTGAGCTTGAAATGCTAAGTAGTAATTCTTTTAAAATAGTGTTATCTTGAATATTTATTTTGTTGAAAATAAAAAGTACACAAATCTGAACAAATGGGCAACATAAATTTAAAATATATATATTTCAGACAGTCACAATTCACTTTAAATCATAAGAACAATTTATTTTTTATTAAATTTTAAAAATGCTTATGATTAATATCTTTTCAGCAGTTTGTAATTAAAAAGTTGTATTAATTTATGAATGACTGTTTCTGGCTGACATAATTTGTTTTACACATGATCTAAAATATTGATTTATAGGCAAGTAAAAGTATTATGATAGAATTAAGCTTTGCATTTATAGTTTCCTTTAAATAGAGAGTATCTTTATAAATTCTAATAAAGTTTTAAGAAAATGTCCTCTTGATAACTAGGTGCAAACTTATTCTCATTTTCAATCTGTATGAATGATTTGAAAATACAGTATTTTAATTTTAGGAATCAGTATTTGCTTTGAGTAAGTGTTTTTTTTATTATTGAAAAATTTCATTTAGCTTTAGAATTTATATTAAATTCTACTATTCATTGCTGCATGTGATAAGAAAGGTTAATATTTAAAAGGGAAAAAATAATAAAAAAAATTTTGTGTTTAACGTGCTACAAGTAGTATTTTTAAAATAATGATATCTTGAATCATTTATTTTATTTTAATATAGATTAGTTTATTTTAAATGCAGTAACATGGAGGTTTCTCAACTTTCTTCTTAAAATCACATAAGTAACAAACAGTAAATATGCATTTTAAATACAGTACAGGACCTATTATCCAGAATCCTCAGGACCGAACGCTTTCCAGATTTTGGAATTTTGGGTTCTCCCAAAATTCAGAATCTCGCATGATAAACTTTTTTTTTATGCATACCTTCTAACCTTCCATCTTTTTTTTTTTTTTTCCCCTCCCAATCAAATAAAACCAGAACTTTTATTTAACTAAAAGAAGTTGTTAAATAACCACACAGAAACAAAAAAACTGGAATGTAGGCAGGTTTGTTTAAGTATTTGCTTGTTCCAAAATTTTCTTTTGTGGAGAAGATTTTAGGATTTCTCCTTTTAATTAAATTTCATAGTAATATGTACATAATGCTAGATTGGTTTTATATGTAAATAGCTTGCACTTCTAAAACTGTTTCACATAAACACATTTGTAAAAAGATTTTTTTTTTTTTTTTTCCTAAATGATGTTCAAATGACATATATTAAAATTGGCATCCCATGTTTACATGTTTCCATTTCAAATAATGTAATGTCAGTGTTTAGATTTCTGTCAGAAAGATTCATTATATCTGATTTCAACAAACAACTAACTAAATTTACATTTTATTAATACCTTTTTTTGTCCTAATAAAAAGTTTAAGTAATTATTTTGCTATATTTTTAATATAATGTAAAACAAGCATTATCATACAAGATTTTTTTGGTACTCAAAATTATTAGTAACATTAACCGAAATAAATTAGAGTTGATACTTTTGAAAGAAAAAAAAATAACATGTTAAATTATTCATGTTTTAATATAATTTAAAACCTCACAAAATTTAAGTAATTTTTATATAAATTAATAACAATAAAAGCTACAATAAATTTTAATAGCAGGGAGCCCTTGAATGTATGTATATATTGTACAGTGAAATATCACTTTGATATTTTTGAATTTCACTTAAATTAGCACTTAGTATTTTCAATTTTACTATATATGTAAAGCTAAGTGAAAAGCAGCAACCTATGAAATAAATATGAAATTTAAGTTGTAATTTGATATTTTATCTTTTCTTTTCTTAAAAATTTCTTGCTAAAGCCATCTACTATTATTTCTTACTTGCATCTTTATCTTGCAAGGATGATTTATGTGCAGCTAGAAAAACATGAATGTCTAAAACAAATTCTAAATAGGCAGGACGATCTTGGTGGCATAAAATTTATCTATTTATTTATTTATATTTTAACTTATGAAAATATACGTAAAGAATAGCAAATAAAGCCTTTGTGCAACAATATTAAAAAGCAGAAAAACCAACGTTTAAAATGCACAAACGTTGAAGAAATTAGAAGTTCTAGAATTAACTAGAAGAATTAGTTCAGAAATTAGAAACACCTGAACAAAGTTCTATTCATTGTTCTGTATACATTTATATTCAGCCAGTTATAATTATTTTAAAGATATAATTCAGTGAACAATTTATTTTTTATGAAAAAAATCCATGCATGTAATCATGGTTTCTTTGTGTTTCTTCCTTTGCCATTTTTTACTTTTTTGCCATTTTTTACTATTTTGCTGCTTTTCATATATTATTTGTGCATTTTAAACGTTGGTTTTTCTGCTTTTTAATATACGTAAAGAGCAGGTAACTATAACTAAGTTTTTCCATTATTTTATATTTTACAAAATTTTTCAAAGGTAAAGGTTTTGATAACTTTGAACAAATTAAAATTAAATGGAACATTGGAGGATTCACTAACATAATACAACTGAATCAACATTTATCATAGTTGAAAATTCTGTGAAAACATACATTATATAAATATTTTAATATCGTGAATCTGTAATTATAATTGTATCATCAGTAGTTCAGAAATTAGAAACACCTGAACAAAGTTCTATTCATTGTTCTGTATACATTTATATTCAGCCAGTTATAATTATTTTAAAGATATAATTCAGTGAACAATTTATTTTTGATGAAAAAAATCCATGCATGTAATCATGGTTTCTTTGTGTTTCTTCCTTTGCCATTTTTTACTTTTTTGTATAAGCCTTCTTGAATAAAATAAATTTCCCAGAATATGATTTTTCTAGTTAACTGATATAAATCACAATTTTTGTATTTTATAACAGTTCATATGAAGTTAATTTTTATCATCTAATTTACAACAAAACATTAAAAGAAATGTAAAAAAATAATTGAAATATTTTATTTTTGTTATGCACTTTGGTATGTTTCAGTAATCTTTAAAAAGGTGATTAATTTAAATAAACTAATTTTTCAACATTTTCTTTGTTGCTCAGTTTAATACATAAATTTGAAAATAATCCATCATCTTGAGTTATTCTGATTGACAAATAAATTTGTCAAAACTGAAAATATGTAAATATTTCTATGATGTTTTGTGTCAAAGTGTATTTATTACTTGTCATAAAATAGTTCCTATATGTACAGCTTGCTGTTGCATTCAAGAAAAGCTCTGTTGATATCTTGGATTGATATATTTTGAAACTATACTTCAAAGTGAATGTGGTTGTGTTGTGTTTGAAAGTTGTACATAACAATATTGTGTATGCTTATGCAATTGCTCTGTTTAAAATAAAACTGTGCAGAAAATATTATTTGATACAATTGTTTTTACCATTAACACTATTCTGTATTCTTATTATTAGAAAGAATTCTGATTTTCAAATTATTAAATGATTACTTCTATTTTTGTGAGCATTGGAATGTCAAGTGCAACATATTAACAACTCTTTAGTCAAATTTTCACCTAATTAATTTTAAGATTCACATTTTTTTGTCATTATATATATACACACACATATACATTATATTTAAAATTATACTTTATTCAGATCTGGTAATGCTAATCAACACTTATTTAATAGGATAATTTTGATTATAAAAAATTCCTTTGTAATTTTTTTCTCTCATTTTTTTAAAATGCTTCTCTATCTATAAAACATTCTAAATAAGTACTTTTATTTTATATATATCATAAATTATACTTGAACGAAACAGATCTTAATAATATGAGTAAAAAAATAGCAAAAATTTTTAATCCCTCATTTCTAAATAAAAATCTTTGCGGTAGCTTTTTATAACATTTGCAACAAAAATTACTACAAATACTATTATTTGGAAAAAGTGGTGTAAATTTCTTTTACTATTCCACTCTATTCATGATTGATCTTTTTGGTTACAGTTTTAATAAATTAGCATGTAAGGGGTTATTAAAAATGATATTCTTTAAGTCATGTTATATGAAATTGAAATGCACCTGTATTTAACTTCAATTAACTTTTGATTTTAATGCTCTGGAACATTCAGCTCACATGTACACAATCTCTAAATTATTTCCTTAGAGAATATTAATCTTAATTTGAAAAAGTGAGTGAAAACATAATATAAAATGAACCCTGTCATTTTGGATTTTAATAGGAAACCCCTACCAATATATAAATGCTTATAATGTCCTAGGATTTCCAGCGCATTATTTAAGGCAATAGTATTTCCAAATTATACTGAATTAATAAAGAAAAAAAAAATCAGATGTGCTGTAAGTTATTTATTGACCAGGTTACAAAATACTGATAAACAAAAAATATGCCACAGTCAAAGTATATTTTCTTTGCCTGGAGAGAGCTTATGGTATATACTTAATGAAAAAAAATGCTCACTGAATGAAATTGGCATTTTAAGATGGTTGTGCATGAGTAATGTAGCGAAAATTAAAAAACAGTAAACACTATCTAAGGGAGAATTGACCAGTACTGAAATCACTGGAACTAGGACAGATTTTTATCTTTTACAGAGTCCACTTTAGACAGAGTTTACTATACTAATGAAATTTTATAATTATTGAAACTCATAAACCTCTTTGTAACAAATCCTTTCATAACAAATCAGGGACAAAACATTTCAGAAAATGCATAATTTTTTTTTTAATTCCATTTTACATTTTTTTTTTTTTTCTACCATAATTCAAAGATTTCAACTTTATAAAAATACTTCCAATTCTTATATTCATTTCAGCTATACCAAGTATATATATATATATATTTGTGATAAAAAGTTAATATTTTTTCCCTTATTTTTTTAATATGCAGTATTTGAAAAGAACAATATTTTAAATATATCCATCAACACTAGCTTAAGGCCAAGCACACGAAAATGAAATTTTTTTTTTTTTTTTTAATACATGCAGCCATTTTAAATAGAATCAATAAATAAATATAAATGCATGTCAGAATCTTTGCTATAACACAGTAAACAGAAGAAAAGAGATGATAAAATGCAACACTATATATTTGCATGCCCATATTGATATACATTTAAAAGACTTTTTTTTTTTTTTTTTTTTTTTTTTAACTCTTATAAACATTAGTTACAAGATAACAAAATGCTTTGATGTTTGACCCAAAAGATTCCAAATTTTTACTTGTATATTATATTTAATGTTTTCATAATTTATTTGCTTGATAAATGTGAAGTTGGAAGAATTGTTTTATTCAGTTTCTGAATATTAATTTCTAATAGCGTGTAAAAAATTATATTATTTTATGATATAAAGGACCATAAACTACATGTTTACTCTTTTAATAATAAAATCATAATTAATAATTATAGAAATAATAAAATTGAAAATAAGTAGTTTCATCAATTAGCAGCGCAAATAAAATATCATAGTAACTATATGGCTATCTTTTGAAACTGCACTTTGTAAAATTATTGTAATCACATAAATCAAAACTTACACATGGTATGTGTATGACAAAAAAGAAAAGAAAGAAAATTAGTTATGTCCATTAATTTATACATACACACAAAGTAACATAAGAAGAATGGGCAGTTATGTCTTCAATCCATGGTAATTTTTTAAAAAATGTTAAATATGAGCATTAGTACCACTGAATGGACATTATTGGCACTCAGTGCTTCGAATTTTAAAAGAAGTTTTGCTACTTTTCAATTACTAACTGTTTTTTTATTATTATTATTATTATTTTCTGTGTATGAGTCCAAAAGTAAAAAACATTTTTTCAGTCTCTACAGAAAGATGTTCTAGCTGTTATTAACATTTTTATACTAATTACCACTTTTTATCTTCATTCTTTCATAAAAGCTATTGAGCAGATGTTATCATTCTTTAGTTCCAATATATTAAATTTGTAAAAGTAGAATAAGAAAATAAAAAAATCACTACTTAAATTTCTGCAGATAAAATAACTACATATTGCACTTGTTATGCTCATTTTATGTAAAAAGAGTGAATAAATAATTTGATGACTATCAAAATAATAGCGATGTAAGTAATACATTTAATTATATTAATTTTAAATTAAATGTTTTTTACACCTGATACAAAAAAAATTGCTTTTTGCAAGCTGATTGTACTTTACTGTTAATGCTTCTTTCCAATAAGCAAAATACCTTTAGAAACATTGTAAATTATGTTCATTTTAGATTTTATTATTTTTAATCAGTGATCTAACAAAAATCATTTGATTAAAATTATAATTTAAATCACAGATTTTATTTTTAACATTATGATTAGTAAAATTTTTTTTAATATGAGCATGCTGTAGAATGAATTTGATAATAAATTGTGTTGTGAGAGACTTCAACAGTTGTATTAAGAAGCATAATTTCAAAATGCTTCAGGTTTAATTAAAAATTTTAAAAATGTTTATTTTTCATTCTAATAATACTGAAAATTAATTAAATATTAATTACAATGAAGCTGCAACAAAAAAGTAACATTTAAAAAAATCATAAGTCATTGCTATTGATTTATCTTATAAGAATATATTTCCTGTTTGCTCTGTAATAAGTAAATAAAAAAATTATAGCAATTTTTATAAAATACCTACTGTCTGAAATTTGTTGTTGTATAGGGCATAGATCAGATTCACAAGTTATTTAAAATTATTTTGTACATGGTACAATTTATGTGAGTTAAATTCTTGATGAGCAACACAGTAAAAAGAATCTGACAACAAGCTGACAAGGAGAGGGTCCGAGGTTGGTCTCTCCGAATGCGATGAACATTTGTGTATTGATAGAGTATAGTTAGTATATAGATTATATGAGCATCATAAAACGCAACTCTCAGGGGTTCTTGAGAAAATAAGTCGCAAAGTTTAAGCCACAGTTCATAATCGGATAAATTTCCTTATTTGGTAAGCGCTTGAGTAGCACAATCGGCAGCATGCTGGATTTGAGTTTTTACAGCCGTGTTCAAATCCAGCTTGGACTTGTTTTTCAGAACTAAAATTTTTATCAATCATTTTCGAACCGCAATTGAAAAAATGTGTATAATAATTGAAAATTACGAAAAATATGAATTAAGTGTATGTTTTGTAGCATATAAGTTCTTTTTTTAACTACAAAATTTTGCATGTTTAAATATATAATGAAAAAAAAAATCCTTTTATATTTTTAATAGGATTTTTAAAGTTTGGGATTCTTGATTTTTAATTAGAATAAGTGTCTACGTTATAATTTCTTTCGGGAATCAATTTTTTTTCTTGTTTAATATTTTTATATAATGCAGTTTAATTATATAAATACAATTTTAAGTGCGAATCTTTGCATGTTTATACATTTAATGAAAAGTAAAGATAGAATAAATAAATAATAATAATAACAAACTAAAAAAGTTAATGGAAACTTTTATAGACCATAAAATTAAGCTAATTTTAAAATTTATTTACTGTTATTTACATAAATAAGCTACTATTTTTCATAGTGAAATAAATGTATCATTTTTTACCAACTCGCTTTTTAACTTATGAATTTTTTAAATCTTGGATTCTTATGATTAAAGTTTAACTGTCTTTGTGCTTAAAAATAAGTTCTTAAAAGATATTGAATTGCTCAAAATAGTTATTACGTAGGTAATAATTACAAAACAAAAATCTGAAATGGAAAAAAAAGACATATTAAGAATTTTAAAAAGGATATTAAAAAAAATCATCAAGTATTCAAAATACTTTCATATAGAAACAAAATTAAAATAATATAATTATTCAAGCATTTATATCACGTGTTTTAATTTAATTCTCTGTGAAAAATAGTAGATTATTCATTGAAATAATTGTAAATAATTTTAAATAACAGCAAAAATTTTCTTGTCTATAGACATATAAATATGCGTTTTTTTGTTTTACTTTTTATTATATATTTAAACGTGCAAATTTCGTAGTTAAAAAAGAACCTGTATGCTACAAAAAATATATTTATTTCATATTTTTCGTAAATTTCAATTATTAAACATATTTTTCAATTGCGATTCAAAAATGATAGATAAAAATTTTCGTTCAGAAAAACATGTCCGAGCCGGATTTGAACCCGGGTCGAAAAAACTCAAATCCAAAGTGCTGCCGATCACGCTACTGAAGCGCTTGCAAAAGAAGGAAATTTATCCGGTTATGAACTCTGGCTTAAACTTTGCGACTTATTTTCTCAAGACCCCTGGGGGTTGCACTTTATGGCGCTCATATATTTATATACTAACTATACTCTATCGATACACATATTACACTATCGATACATATTCATCACGTTCGGCGAGACCAACCTCGGACACTCTCCTTGTGAGAGATATCTTAAAAGGTGTGATCTATGCTGATTATATAGTTATAGGTATGTAGTGATATAGAAGGGCAAAATCAAAGACATCAGTGATCCTAGTTATGATACTGATGATGTAACACATGTCCAGCTAAGAAAATTAAACTCTTCAACCTTTAATATTAAAATAAAAATACATAATCAGACCTAAATTGACAGTTGTTTGAAATTAAAGGTATTCTTTTGTGATTAATTAAGGAATGTAACTCGAATATTTGACTAGTTATATTACAAATCTACACTAGTCTCACAAGCTAATGTTAAGCCAATGGAGGCTCCCTTTACAAATTTCTCATTTCTATTTCAATATTTTTAAGTGATTCTTTTAGGATAAGATATTTGAGGTTAATGTTTAATGTACCTTTGCGCTTTTCTGATTTTGGTTACAGTTTCATTCTGAAGGCACTTTTAATTTTGAAAAGATTTGTTCGTTTGGTTCCAAAATGAAAAGTGTCCTCAGAATGAAACTGCGACCAAAACTGAAAAAGTACAAAGGTTACAAATGTTAGATATCGACTTCAGATATCCTATGCAAATAAATAAATAAAATATTGAAATGCAAAGAAGCTCCCATTGTTTTAACATTAGCTTGCAAATGTTGATGCATGACTGAAGTAAGCTCTTGACTGAGATAGTTAATTGGACCCATATATAATTATTTAGGCTTTTAATAAGATACCACATGGCAGCCACAGTTTGGTATTATGTTAAAAATGTAATTTTCCTGTACTAAGTATCCAATTTTATTGTTTCCTTTTGTCTATTGCATCTAAATTAAACTTAACACAGATACATTCTATTTGTGATATCTCAGCTCATCTCTCTCTCTCTTTCTTTCTTTTTTTTTTTTTTTTATTATCAATGCCATTGGTCCCACATGACTTGTTAAAAAGAGGTTATATTCAGAAACAACCAACCTTACCATACCCTATATGTACACTAAAAAAAATGTGCAATATACTTTCATAACAAGCCATATGATAAATATCACAAATATATTTAAAAATCATATTCCCAATACATTATTTCAACAATTATTCATCATAATAATTTTAGACAATTTTAATCGCCTTATATTAAGCTCAAATAAATAGATAACATAATATGAAATAAATATTATGTAATAGAATGTACCATTTTTTTGTGTGTCATAACATAATGCCTCCGTGAAAACGTCTTCATACAGACATCACATGTAAATCTGCGAGGATTCTGAGCATGACGTTCTAATATATGTCGTTTCAAAGTTTGGTCAGAATGGAATTGCCGATTACAAAATGCACAAATAGGACGATTTTGATTACATTCAATACTGTAAACTGTTTCCAATTCTAAACCTGAAATGAAAGCAATAGGCTTTAAAAGTTCTGAAATTCAGTAAATACATAGTGCATGCCACAAAAACATCATTCATCATTAAATAGTTCAAGTAGTAAATTATATGTTTAAAAAAATTATTTAGAATTATGCAAATAATCTAATGTTAACTGTAATTATTTATATTAATTCCTAAATGCCCTTCCCCTTCAAGGACAAAATATTTTCAGAGTATCTTCCTTTCTAATTGACGATTTGTTTTTGAATATTTTTTTTATTCATAAAATGGTATGTGAGCAATTTTTTTTTAAATGAAAAATTTCAAAACATTTTAGATTCCTCCCAGATGAAAAAGCTTGGACATGTTACTAGCAAATGAGTATTACTCAAGGATGGGCATAAAAGAATTAAAATTAGATTACAAATAATGATAATGGAATTGAGTTCCCATTCAAGTGAAGGTAGCAAACCAAAGTATAAATAACATTTAATATGTTACTGTATGTGGAATGTTATAAAAGTTCTTAAAAATTAATAGCTACACTTAAGTGCTAAAACATGAATAAGATAACAATTTAAGATATTAATAAGTTTTAACTTTAAAAAAATACTGAAAGAAGTAACAATCTAGGTCACACATTTTTTTCTTAGAAAAAAAAATAATAATAATAATATATTTTTTAAATATAATATATTTTAAATGTATCCAAAATTAATGATATAACTTAGATAAAGTACTAATTGCTCTTTTTTTTAACATTAATTCATCAAGGTCAGATATTATATTTCAGCAAATAATTAATTATGTATATAGTAAAAGCATGCTTTCTGAACTATTCAAATATAATGGTTTACTTATTAAAATAAAGAAATGTAAAATTTATTTTTGTTTTCCTTTTGAATCAACAATTGTACAAAAACTTATGATCGATTTTGAAACAAAATTTAAAAAGATGTAATGAAAAACAATTTGTACTAAGGAAGTAATAGAGGCATAAAGTATTCAACAATCAACAATGATATTTTAATGGCAATATCCATTACAAATTTTATGTTTCTTTCACAAAAGAAATTCAAACAAAATATATCGGCGTAGCTATTAAAAATCTCAAAATTATGTCTATTTCATACACATACAAGTATCAAGTAATTTAAATGGGAACTCAAAATAAAACTAATTTATATACAAATTCTCTTAGAGAAATAAAAGTTACAATAATAGTAACATATTTTACATTTAAATAAGGCAAGAAATTTCTTCAAGTGGATCTTGAAAAATGAATAAAACTCTGGTTTATGTTTTCCACAGCTCAAATTATTTTACTTTTTGTAAAAAAATTGTTTCTTTTTGCTTATTAAAATTTCATACTATAAAGATGTGTTTATTTGATATAATCAGCAAATCTTTCAAATAACATTATTGAAGCATAAAACTAAATTATTGAAAAGTATTTGATATTTGTTGTGCAGAAACATGAAACAAAAATAGAGCTAGGAGAAGAAAGAAGGAAAAAAATGTAAGGTAAACTTCATGGATCAGACAAATTTTCCAAAAAATCCTTATCCAAATTAAAATTACTTATTTATTTCACTTCGCTAGATCATAATGAGTAGAAATTTCATGCCATATGTCAATGTAAAATACCTAAAATCAACCTAACTCACCATAAATATGATAGATAGATAACATTAATTGTATAAAACCATAAATGAATTTCATAAAAATTATGGGTTATTTCTAGAGAGCTATTAAATTTGGGAATTTTTCAGCATTTTTAATGCAAATGACAATTAAAAATACATGTTTATATTTTTAATTATAATACTAATGATATATTACCTAATCTACAATAAATATTGTTATAATAAATAATATTTAAAATAAAATATGTGCAAACAAAAGTCATACTAACTAATATGACAAACTAAAAGTATTTAACCACTTTAAAAGAGTTGAATGAAAAAATTCTTAGAAAAGATGTATTTATTTTATAACTGATAAATCTGAAAAGCACAGATGTTGTGTTAATCTGCTTAAAGCATAAAAGAAAATATTACAAAAGTTTACCCTCTAAGTTACATAGTTCATACAACTTTTTCTGCTTAATGAATGATAACTTAATCTGGCCTGGAGTATTTTAAAGATACATCACTCAGATAATACATTCAATCTAAACCATGCTTTCCAACCATAGGGGCATCTTATTCAGTTCTTCTAAGGAATTTTGACACACAGAATCATCTGATGTACCTACAATTTTTCAACATACATGATCTGCAAGAAAAAAATCTAGGCATTTTAATTATACATACATAAAGTATTATAACGAATTAAAAAACTGTTTCTAATGTTCTAATTTATTATTAAAGTTATAACGACACATGTATTCTCATTCATTAAGTGTTGGTAAATGTTTAAAGAGCACACTAAAAATGATAAATTTAAGTAAGCAATTTAATCCTTTAAGCATCTTAACCATGTCTTTTTTGTCACGTAATTTTTTAATTCAAAGGCTGATGAAACAAAAAATGTATAAAAATTTTTTCAGTGCATGAGATAAATAAGGTAAAGGTAATCAAATACAAATACTCATAACAATACTTTTCAGAGCTATCATTTTATGAATCATTAAACATACATAAAAAATTCTGCCAGATGCTTAAAGGGAAAATCTACGTATACCCTGGGAGAAAAAAATATGCGCACTTTCTTAAAGAATATTGATGTTTTTTTTTAACGAAAACTTGAAGAAACAAAAGAAATGACAATCTTTAAGAAAAATGTACTTCTATAAGAAAAAAGTAATATTCAATAAAATACAGTACATCAATTATCCATAGCAATGGGTGGCACGATTACTGCAGATAAACCACACATGGGAACATTTTGAAACAGGAATACATCATGACTTTACACTATGTATAATTATCGCACACATAGTTTAAAAACAATGTGATATTGTTTCATAGTAAATAATGTATTGTTTTTAGGCTTTATTATTACTTACTGTTACTAAGTTATGCTGAGTATCAAATTATAATGAAATATAATACATTTTCAAAATAAAAACACCTTACAGTATACTGAAATAAACTGCTATGTAGGGATTCTTGAAATATTTTTAGTTTAAAACAAAATGAAGAATGTACAAGCTAGAAATATCAATTTAAGGCTGTTCTCAAGTTCATTGTTCAACAATCACGAAATTTTTGACACAATGATGGACACATTTTTAATCATAAAGCTATAAAACTGGCAGTGCTCTTGGCAACCTCGGCGGCCCTTGTCTCAAAGCACGAGTCTGTGATCAGCATGAAGCTGAGCGAGGTGCGGAAGCAGGTCTCCGGCACACACATCCTCTTTTCTATGATCCTGCACCCTTCTTTCAAGTAACTCCTATCTAATAACTCCAGAGTATATCGTCAACCCACCGCTGACTGTCACATGGGAGCTCTGTGCTCCAGTGACTGTATTTTCTGTTCTGTATATATATATATATGCTTGTGGCTTGGTGAGTGGTTTGTTTGTCGGGCAATGGAGAACTCATTTCATCGCCTTGTGTGTGTTGGCACGTACTTGCTCCGCAGGGGGCTGGAAGTTTCTTAGTGAATCACTGTGTGCCAGGGAACACACCAGGTGGAGCGAATAGGGTCTACATCAGATCCCAGAGATCCTGCTCCCCTTAGGCAATCAGGCCTGACTGTGGAAGCGATTTGGAATCAAAATTAATTTTCCATTTGATAAATAAATTACCTATCGAGTTATAAGTAATTCTCATCATGTGACAAAGTATTTTCCTCCCTTCGCACACTATTTTCTCTGCTTATTGGGTTCAAAACGCAAACTTTGACAGTATTTTCTGAAAAACCCATTGCGAATACAAATAAATTGAAAATGTCTTTCGGTTACAAAGTTTCTGAATAACAACACCTGCAAATTTCATGCATTTATGAACAAAAATGAATTAAAATTTATGTCAGAAAGTTTCCCCTTTGGATTTGAGAACGGCCTTAAAAAGTATAACTTCTTAACATATGAGAGGCATTTAAAAGGCAGAGTGGTGTAAGTCTCATTTTCTTGAATGCTCAAAAAGGGTTTTCTGTATGCACTGCAGACATTCCTGTATGATAAATAAATCTTTAGGTGTTATCTATAAGGATTTTCATAAAACTATCATTTATACTGATATTCTTGCATACAGATTGTTATGTCTAAATACTCATTATGCACTTAACTCAATTTTTCAAAATTAGTAAGTTACACCACTCTGCCTTTAATACCTCCTATCAGGTATAGGAGGGGATAAAAGGTTGCATATGGATAATCTGTGCTCTACTGTAATTACATTCTGGATAATTTTTAAACTAGATAGAAACAACTGTTTTATTTATTCAGGAATAGTATTTAATGCTTACTTTAAATCAGAGAAGAAATATTAAAATATTTTTTCTAAAACCTCATATAATAGAGAGGTAGAATATGTTGCCTTTAAAATGCATTTCTAGAGGCATTATGTCAACTAAATCTGCTGTTCTTTTACTACTAAATAGTGAAACTTTTAAACTTGAAATGCTGGTTTTTGTTACTTGCCTGTGGGTCTGTTACAATTTTTTTCTTTAAAAAGCAAATTACACTAAACTCTCATTAATATACATTAATTAGGATTAAGGCTTGGATTGAAAAAAATAAATTATAAAATGACCCAAGGTAAAGTTAAAACATCCAGAGTAATAAGAAAAATCACCCAGTTATTTTACACTTGAAGTAAATCTTCTGTTTAAATTCAGAATTGATTTCTTGAACTGTTCATTCATGCAGGTGCTTTGGATGTTCATAATATATATTACATATAATTAAGCATTTTTAATACCTTTGATGAATTTGATTTCATTATATTTAACCCTTAAGTGCCTGGTGTTGCTTTTCGGCAACATACCCAATTTAGGCTCTAAAATACTGTTAGAATAATATTGAAGCTATAATGCCTAATGTTGCCAATAAAATACATTCTGAAAATATTATTAAATCTATTTTCAACATGTAGATGGCAACACTTGTGTTGTTTAAGAATAAAGATGGATTTATTTTTTCAATTGTTGCCACTTGTTCTTTTTGTTTTGTTTGGAAGCTTGCGAAATACCCAATTTTGACCTGCAGTGAGCAAGTAAAATTTATTTCTTATTATAGTTCCTAAAATTCTTGTGTGTTTAATATTATAGAATTTTATCAAGGGAAATTATTTTTTCAATTAAACACCAGTATTGCCTATTAGTAACAAACTGTTTTTTAGCTGTAAACAATACTTAAAATATGATTTTTTAAAATATTTTCCCCATGATTTATTTAAAAAATAAAAGCCAAAAAACATTATTACAATGATTTTTGAAAAATCAGGCATTTAAGGGTTGAGATACTAAAAAAAAAAAATTGCTGCCTGGATTAATGGGTTTACTACACTTTGAAATTTAAATATGCAATAAAACTTTTTTTAAAATATTTTTAACAAATTTAATCTTTACAATACACATTTAATTATCCAAGCCCAAATGAAATATAATGCATATAACAGCTCTAGATAATTTTGATACAGATGAAGAACAAAAGATTTAATAAATAAATATAGATATTAATTAATAAAAACTAAATTAATAAATTATTTAACTAAAATACTTTACTTTTAAAAGACTTTACTTGAAATAAAATTTACAACCATGTGCTGTACTTAAATTAATATGAAGTTACAATTTCAGCATCCCAAATTATCATCTTTTTTGTGTAAAAATTAAACTTTTTTTTTTCTCTAAAATGGAAGTTGGGGAGGAGATAAAAATGATATTAATAAAGGTATTTTTGTCTTCATTAAATATTTTAAATAAAATGCAACTGACCAGTTTAAACGTCAGTTTTTATAAAAAAATTATAACACACATTTCTTGACAATTTAAATTGAAAAAAGTTTCCATAAATCTTTTCCCCTCACTTTCTTAATCTATATGGAACATGGTTAAGTTTGGGAATTTTAGTTTTCAATTCAATAAAATGCTTGAACAAACTCACAACAGATTGTTTCAAAATTTTGAAATTCTTCAAAAATTTATTCTTTTTAAAAATAAAACTATAAAAACAAGTTTGAAAAATACAGTACATATAATTATAAAATCTGAAATATTATGTAATTGATGACTTGTTTTTATAATCATATATATTAAAGCGTAAACCTGATTCTGTAAGATAAGACTAAAAAATTCATGCATTTGCGCATGTGTGAAGTTAAATTTACTAGATCTTCCATTTAGAGGAAAGGTAGAGCAGGTCTTGTTAGCCGAGTGGTCTAAAGCACCAGTTTAAAGCTCTGAACTTTTGTAGACAACGCAGGTTTGAACCCAACGCCCAGCACAATGATTTCTGTACCCTTTTTGGTGATAATTCATTTCGATAATGACATATTTTATTAAGAGAAGTTATATTATTTCGATTTTATTATTATTTGAATGGTTTATCATTAAATAAAATTTAACAGTCAAATATTTTGAAAAAATAATTTTATATTTAAAATATTTAACCTAAAATATTTTGCATGTAATTATCAATTAAATAAATTGAGCTGATCTACAACATTTGTTTATATTTTTTTACCATTATCAAGAATATATAAGTGTATGATTCAAAAGGAAAAGTTTGCCACTCTTTTCTGTAAAAAATAAATAAAACAGGAAGAAAGGAAAATACAGTAAAAGATCTTTATAACGCAAACCTAAAAACGCAAAGTTGTGCGTTATATAGAATTTTGCGTTATATGGATCACATCATTAAATTCACTTTGTAAACATGGCCATATATGTCTGAAACATATTAAAATACATTAGAATATCTTTATACTACATTCCTTGTTACCAAGAGTTATCCAAATTATAAATTTTTGCATACTATAGGTCAGACATTGTTAAATTTATTTTATAAACATGATCCAAATATAACTGACACAACCATCTCTTATATTAGATATTTTCAAAAATGTTTATTTTAATAATAGCATTTTTTTTCAGTAAAAAGGTCTTAAATTAGAAGATAACGTTGAACTAATGTATCAAATTTAGTCGTCTAGAGAGTAGCAATATTTTACAATGTGAAAATGCAGGTGCTTTTTAACTGCAAAAGTCATTGTTTACATCTGAGAAGTTGTGCGTTATATGGAGAATTGCGTTATATAGAATTGCGTTATAAAGATCTTCTACTGTATTCATATAAGAACTATAAAATAAATTATATTGATATCCATGGTTTAATATTTAAAAAATGAAGAAAAAAGTAAAATAGAACTCAAATAATAAAAAATATACATTATAAATCGTTAATTGCATCAAGTTTCAAAGTTAGGCTTTTAGAGAATGAGACTGATATAAATAAAATTCTTGGCAGCTTTAAAAGATCGTGTAGTTTAAAAAATAAAAATAGATATTGTTATTTTATCAACAAAAAAATGAGATTGTAGTAAGTAAAAATAAATGCTCTGCCCAGTGTTTTTTGGTAAATTTCTGATAAAAGGCAAGCATAATTGGTTCTAAATTATAAACTTAAAGTTCTTTCACTTCATTCAATAGGTTAGACTGACAGCACCCTTAGCTCGCTTTCCAGAAATAAGAATCACTTATGCAATATAAAAATCTGTCACGATTTCAATTAATTTAAAAGCAACTAATTCAAAATACAAGAATTTTTCTAATGGAACATTCAAGTTATTTATCGTCAAATCTTGACGGGTACTATCTAGTGGTAAACTTAATTGAATAAATGTTTATCTCATAATAAACCAGTTTGCCTAGTATTATAACATTTTAAGAGTTACTTTCAGTTCTTATTCTTGGGATTAAAAAAAAAAGATTAGAATTAATCAGGGTTTATTTTTAAAGTAAAATACATGTTTAAAAAAATATTATATCTTAATCTTGAAAATGTAATAAAATAGTACAAATTGATAGAACGTACTTACAAAAGAGACTTCACATAAAACTTTAAAAGATCAGAAATCCACTACTAGAACATTTTATTGAATATACTTCATATAAAATAAACATATAAAATGAACATTATTTTGTTTACAAAGTTAATAAAATTATAAAAAATAAACTAAAAAATGAATAGGACATACATAAATTTATGGACAGATGAAAAAGTCTTTTGGCAACCACATTTACACAAATTTATAGGAAGATGAAAAAGTCTCTTGGCAACCCCACATTTACACAAGTTATCAAATCTATAACAAAACATCAAACATAACAATATTAAAATTTACATATTTTCACAATTAATATCAATTTTTACAACATTTTTCTCATCAAACAAAAACATTAACGCATAAAAACTCCATGAATACTTCTTTTGTGTATATTAACATAGTCTTGTCTACAGAAATACTTGAGACAAATATCACATTGATAACGCACTCTATTTAATACATGTTTCTCCGACAAATGCCTTTTTAGCTTATCCTTTCCACTAAAATTCCTTTGACAAAGGACACATTTAGCATCATCAGATAATGCTGCATACATGTCTATTTCATCTGCTTTTATGTAAGACACCCAAAAGGCATTACCTAAAAGAAAAAATTATTTTAACAGCCATAAATAACTAAACATAGTAATATATATATATATACAGTAATAAAATGCAGGCTATTAAAATAAATAATTTTGATACACAAATAATAAAACTTGTTGGGACCATAAAAAAATAATGATTGGATATAGCAGGCTATTTACAAAATTACAGCAAATCTTAAATTTGGAATGGGAAATGGGATATTTTAAAATACAGTATATATAGTACAGTAGACTCCCTCAAATCTGTACTGCTTGGGACCTGAATTTTGTGGATTTCCGATCATTGATTTGTTTACATTTTTAAAACATAATTTGAATCTAATCATTCAACTGACATTATAATGAATGCTTACAATATAGTAGAATATTAAAATAATTAAGTAAAGTAATAACCTAAAATAATAAAAATTAAGATGATTTTAAAAATGATTAAATTATTATAAGTAAATATCAGGTAAATATGTATAATTAAATAAGCATCATAAAGATACCTTTTTCTTGAATTTTTCAATGCAACTTGCCTCATAAAGGTATCCTATTAATTCACATCAAAACCTTAAAATAAGGAAGTTTTATTTCAGGTTTAGCCAGACTTAATAACCTAAAAAGCTTGATTAATACATAAATATATTTGGTAAAAAGATTCTGATTACCAAAGATATCAGCAATATCTTGAATTTTTTCAGAAACAAATTTATACTTCCTTCATGAAAATGAATGAGTTCAGTCATATTAATGAGAATTGCTTTTAAAATACATACAGAATGATATAAAAATCTGTAATTTTAATCCTACATTTGAACTGAAAGTTTCATTGTTTACATCTGTGATGATGTGTGGATTTTAGGGTTACGGATTTAAGGGAGCCTACTGTAATAGCTTTTCCTATCATTTAAATGAACAGCATTATGCAGATAAGTATCATTTGACATTTAAAAAACAATAAACAAAAGTTACAAGGTTTTCAAGGCAGCCATCTTAGATTTTGTATGATACCTGCATAAATAATTTGCATCATACATATATTTGTAGAATAACACAAAATATATAAAGCACAACATAAGGAATATGTAGCTCTTCTTTTTCTTTTTCTGTTTTGTTTTATGAAAAAGCCTTTTTCTGTCAGACACTCACCAGTCTCAGTTCTGCAGCAAATTTGGTAAACTGTTATTGTTTCTTCAGGTTCGACAAGTGTCAGAACCCGATTCTAAATCTTTACTTACAAATTACTATTCTTTCAAAGTTTCCTTTTATGTTGAACAGATTTTTTTTTTTAATATTTTAATATGGCATACATATACAGATTTTGAACATTGCCAGTGCTCTGTGATTGAATTTTTCCAAAGAAAAGTTATAATTCATATTGGGGTTTGGTTCATAAAAGTATATAATAATGTTTTCTTGATTTTGAAGCATTAAAATGGTGATGTGACCAAAGAATGATGATACAAACACTGAAACTGTATTTTTAAATTCCCACATTTCTTTAACAATTGCTTCTCAATTTATGTATTTCTGATGTGCATACACAGATTTTAGAAAAAAAAAAAATTATAAATCATACTTCAGGGGCTACTTCAGTTACTCGAAGACAATTGTAAACTAATGTTAAACCTGTGGGTGTGTTCTTTTAAAATATCTCATTTGCATTTCGATATATATATATATATATATATATATTTTAATGAGATCAAATTTATTTTCGAAACTGGTGCTGAAAAGGAAAGCATATCTATTACAAAAAACTGCAACCAAAATTGAATAAGGAAAGAAATGGCCTTTGTAGGGATCAACTTAAGCTATCCAATGCAACATATATATATAGTAGAAGATCTTTATAATGCATACCTAAAAACACAAGGTTGTGCATTATATGGATCACATTTCACACATCATTAAATTTACCTTGTAAACTTGGTCAAATATGTGTTAAACATATCAAAATACATTAGAGTATCTTTATATTACATTCCTTGGGACCAAGTGTTGTGGAGATTATAAGTTTTTGCATAATATAGATCATTATACACATTGTTAAATTTACTTTAAACATGGTCTAAATATGCCTGGACCAAATCATTCATATTACTCATTTTTAAAAATGTTTATTGTAATAATAGCAATTTTTTTCATTAAGAAGTTTTGAATTAAGGAGATAAAGTTGAATTAATGTATTAAATTTTGTCCTCTACAAAGTAGTAATTTTTTACAATGCAGGAATTCAAGAGCTTCTTAACTGCAAAATTCATTGTTTATAGAGAATTGCGTCATAAATATCTTCTATTGTATGTATGTATGCATATATCAGTGGCGTGGCGTGAAAATTTTCGGTGGTCATCGCAATTATTTAAGTTTGTGGTGAGAAATTATTAACTCTAAAATTCAATGGTTGAATGTTCAAAAAAGAAACTTTAAATCTTACCTTCACTTATACATGAACTCCAAATGTTCTGCTAAAACTGGATCGTAGAGTTTTAAAAGCTTATTAAGAGTTTTAAAATATTGCTTGGTCATCGCCGCATCCAGCGATGACCGGACGCCACGCCACTGGCATATTATATATATATATATATATTAAAATGCAAATAAGATATCTTAAAAGAACACTTCCATAGATTTAACATTAGTTTGTGAGTGCCTTCGTGTGGCTGAAGTAGCTTAGAAGTAAATTTATTTAATGCCACTAGCAGGAAAAAAAAATATTTTCAGCAATGATAAATAAAATCATCAACTGTATACCAGATATGTAATGAAATATTTCAATTGTTTGTGAATGCTCCCTATATTTTGCATTTCATAGAATAGTGATACTTTTCAAATAACTATATAGTTTGTAATTAGAATTGTCATTCCTATCTTCTGCCTAAATTAGCTTCCACATATACTTTTTATAATATTTAAGAATAGCATCTTTGTTAGTTCACTAACATTTGCAATTGGTGTGAAGTGATGACTGTCTAATGGAAAATACCATAAATGTAAGTATCAAAATGTCAATCTATCCTAGTATTGGTAGATTGGTTGCTTTCTGCATAATGCCATTCAAAAAGAGGAAAAATAAACATGCTTATGCTATCCAGATATATCATTTTACACTATCAAAGTAGAACCTTGATTTTTAAACTTCATTAAATCAAGTTTTCTATAACTGAATCATTAAAAATTAAACTTTTACGTTTGTATTAGAAGGGGTTTTGGTTGTCTGTTGTTATTGCATAACTTTTGGAAATCAAGGCTCTACAAAGTTTAAATATAAAATTAATACATAGAATATCAACATCATACAAAGAATCTTACTACAGCATAATACGAAATAAATGTAACACATCATATATACATTTTTTTTTTTTTTTTAATTTAGGTGCTTATAAAAATTCTGAGTTTTTTAAAATACTGCATTATCAGATTAATCCGTTTAGAACTAAAATACTTATAATTTAAATTGATTAGTTATCAAGAAAAATTACTATAAAATGAAAATTATATTTTAACTACTTAATAATAACACAAGTGTTTATATTGTCTAAGGCATATGTAATGAAAATTTCATTATAATAAAAAAGTTGAATATGTTACATGTATTATTAGAATAACAACAATATTACATAATGGTTAAGGAAGTGTTTTATAAGCAACTTCTAAACTATTGCACAAAATATTTTTTTTCCTCGCTCTCACCCTCCCAAACAAGCTGTTTATTAGAAACCTTGCAATATACTGTGTAAATTTTTTTAATGATTATGAGACAAGAGAAAGCACAAGTTGCATTATGAACTGAAAAACTGATCAGCTCATTATCCACTGTTAAAAAGGAGCTTTTCATTTGATAAAAGCATGAATGAATTTTCAATTTAAAACATAATAAAGTTTGTGAATAACTTAAGATTTTCATTATAAAGTTTTTAACAGTTATGAGCATTAATTGCCCCAATTTTTCAGGGCTATATTTTAATGTAATCTATAGTGTCTTAAGGTTCTTGTCTCGTCAGACGAAGACAGTCGCGAGCTAAACCTATGGGGAGGTTTTTTGCCAATATCTCGTTTGCACTTCGACATTTTAAAATAATTTTTTTTTGCATTGGACATCTGAAGTCGATTCGTACAGACATCCTTTGACTTTCATCCTTTGTTTTTCGATTTTGTTCGCAGTTTTTTTATGATGACACTTTCACTTTCGGAACCGGTTCTAATAGGGGCTAATACGGGAGATAGTAATAACTCTATAATTGTATAAATATCAGGATTTCAGTTTGGTTTAACCAATGGAAAGCATGAGAAATAATGAAATGAAATAATGAGAAGTACAAATCTAATAGTTAAAAGATGCAATGCTAGAAAATGAATAGAATGAAAGAGTGGTATTTTCCTCAATCTATCTATATTAAAAAGGAGAAACATGTCCGTGTGTAATGCTGACGTTATTTCACGAATGGCAACAGCAGACAATAAAATTTTGCTTTTACTGTATTTTAAAAAAAATTTTAACTTCTAAACATTGCAACATATGCAATTTTTACACTGTCGAATAGGGAAAAAAATTTACTTATAAATGCAATTTGTTTGAAAACTACATCGTAATTTACTCAATTTTTATTGTTTTTAAAATAAATTTCAAGCATGAGTCTTTTTTTTAATCTATTTCTATCGTGTGCAGAAGATTGCAAAAGATAAATCCCATTGCAGTTAAATTAATATAAATAGTTCACCCTTTGTTTCCATATTATATTCTATAACGAAATTAAAAAATCCATTAATCAATAAGCAAAACAATAAAATATAAATAAAACACAAATTTACGACATGTAATTGAATTTCGTGCTTAAACCACTGAAATGAATAGAATGAACTGATTGTAAATAGTGGTCTTTGGCGATTTCTTCGGCTGTTAAATCCTGATGCGAGACTAATATGAAATTATTGCTTTTAATATATTTCAAAACTTTATTTGAATACATGCATTATTGCACTTTTTCATATAAATAAGATTTTTAGTATTGCTAATGGCATTCTAAAAATCTATATTAAATGTAAAAAATATATTACAGTTATCAATAAAAAAAAATTAAAAAAAATACAGTAGATAGGTGTTCTCACCAACTGCTTTTTTTTTTAATCAGACAACGTGTTTTAACAATATATAAGTATATTACATCAAAGGCCGTTGCAGAATCTTTCAAAAAATACCACATTCATTGCTGTGCCTTTAGTTTGTGAAGAGAAAAAGGATGTTGACATCAAAAAATATATATAAGATGGTTTTCACCTATGTTCTGTAACCCGGGTTAAACCTTAGCATTAATAAAAGAAAGATGGCTAGGAGAATCTAATGCACAATATGTAATTAATGGAAATAATGCACATAGATATGTGTGAAAATTTGGGAAAGGATAGACAAAGGCAGATTCGAATGCACCTGAGGCTAGGATTTTTCACATTTTAATAATTAGCCGAGATATTAATCACACACTAATGAATGAGTTTCAATTGTTCAAACAATCACTTCTGTACATATACAGGGAATATGAAGTTTCAAGCACAAGCATAGTAAACTTTTTTTTCTGCATTCTGAAATTGCAATAATGAGATTCCTTATGGAGTTCTTATGCGACTCTAGGTTCATGTGGATAGATATTTGTTTAAAAGTATAAAATCTAACAAATTTGAGGGCGTATGCTGCCAAAGGCAGCAAATACTTCACAGAGAAAAAAGGATGCATTCAACACTGATTTTAGATATATCTTAAAGTTATTATCCCCAGACCGGTCATTGCTGGATGGGTCAGTTAATATACAAAGTAAATAATTAAAGCTAATTATCAATATTTCATAATTATATTAGACATTAATATAGATTATTAATATAGATTATATAATTAAATATACATCAACAGTAAACATTTAAAATTTACAGGTTTGAGTATTAAAAAATATATATTAGATATTAGAGACAGTGACACAATTTTTCAGAAAAGTAAAATGTTGCATTTTATCTAGTAATTAAAAGAAAAATGATCTATTTCATTAAATTTTTATAATAAACTTTATTACAAAACATTTAATATCTTATACATATATATAACTTCCCTAGCAATCATGTTGAGGTGTCAAAACTCCTATCATTTTAATAAACACAGGCAAGACATTTGAATTAAAATAAATACATCAAAAGGAGCAAACATACTAGATAGGCAACATTAACCTGGCAGCTAAATGAATTGCCTCGATAGCCACCACCCCCCTCCCCACACCGCCTCACATTTCAGAAAGAAAAAAGGATTAATTACTTTAAGTGAAAATTATTTTTTCAAACAATTTCACTCTGCAAGCTAATTTGAAAGATACATAATCTGCTATAAAATGTAGGAAAAACAAAAGAGTGAATTTTAGCAATAAAGCAATGTTTAAACTAGCAGAATGAGATATATATTCTAAATATAGCAAAAGCCAATTAAATACAGTACAAAATAGGTTAAATTACATCATTTATCATAATTCATAAACAGTAATCCTTAAACCATAATAATAAAACTAAATTTATAATGCAAACAAATTGGCATTCTAAATCTCACCCCATCTTCCTTCCTTTGAAACTAATAAGCATATTAAACTATAGCGTAATTGGGTTTATTAACTAAAGTTAATAGAATTTATAAATTATTACAGTCAAACTTTTGGACTAATATATATATCTTTTTATAATTGTATGCTTCAAGAATGAAAAAAATTAATAAATAAATTTTACTAAATAAAGATATAAATAATTTACAAGAAAATCAATTAGATCATTAGATGAATGCCACAACATATCGGCTGGAAGATAAACAAAACCAGGATTTTTTTTTTAAGCCCTTTTTGGTATATGATCCAATCATTAAGAACATTTCTGGTATTATATTATAAAAATTTAGATATATATCATATGATCATATAATAACAATATTGATAGTATTTATTAATTTTTCATGCTTAAGTCATTTTGTATGTTTTAATTTTTCTTTTTCAACACTTTCATCATTTTGCAAAACGATGAAATAATTATTATGCCACAGTAACTTTTAATATAGCTTCTACCCACATAGGTACAATATAAATCCTTAGTTTTAAAAGAGTATAATAATATTTATTAGAATATAACAATTATATAATTTTATATTTTACCAAATTTGAATTCTTTATTTTACATTATACTACAGATGTACTGTACTCTATTGCAACAAGTATAAAATTAGAAAAGTATGAATGCAGCACGTGAAAAAGTTGAGTATGACTATTCATAACACAAAAACTTGTATATCATGTTTCAAGTGTAACCATTTGTTAACGCTTACCATAATGATAAATTAAAGTAGTCTTCATTTTTTATTCTTTAAAGAATATTTGAATGCATATTGTAAATATTAACAAACATTTGAAACCAATATTTTGTAAATTAGTAAAAAATATAATAGACAAGCATCAACAGAGAAATACAATAATTACAAGTTGGGATGAAATACACCATGGACAGTTTCAATATGAAAAGAAACGTAATCTCTCCTCCTGAAACTCTTATGGCATATATGACACTCAAATTTCTTAGGATTCCCCTTGTTATGAATTTCTTCAACATGTCTATTTAAATTTCCTTTGTTTGCATAAGCACGCTCACAATAAGAACACTTATACTTTTTGACAAACATTTGACCTGAAATGAGAAAAAATAATAAGTGACATTAATAACACATAAATAATGCACAAATTGCTAAACTAAAAAAAGGAGTAAGAAAAGTCACTATTTCCTAAAAATACACATTCTGTGGCCTTTCAAAGGGAATAAGAAGAAATGATAAAAACACTTATAATTTAGTTAACAATTTCATGACAATTTAAAATAAGAGTTATTTCTCCAAAAGAATGTCATTATACAGCATTCTCACACTTTTTCCGAAATAAAAAATAAACACTTTCTAAGCAAGTTTTAAGGACAAAATAAATAAATAAATGGGCTTGCATGAAACAAATTGATACTTCCACATTCAGTTTGGAATAAAAATAAATAAAGACTTTATAAGGCCACTGATTCAGAAATATCACTAAGCAAAAATTTATCATCAGGTATTGTGATACATATGCGGTAACCTATCGGAAGGAAATTGCATCATCTGAAAATTGCATTCTATTTTTTTTTTTTTTTTTTTGTATATATATATAATAATGAATGCTTAAGGACTATTGGGGAAAATTAAGTACTGATAATGACCCTTAAAAATTAAAATAAAAAACTTGAAGTACTTTTATAAGGGCTGTGGAAACCTTGATTAGATTGGGGACACCATTACTCCCATAAGAAAATTGGTTTCTAGGAATATGCACAATTTGAAAAAAGTAAATTTAAAATCATTTAAATAATATACACAGGAGTAATATAATACTTAGAATACCCAAAACATGACTTCTGAAGAGAAAAGAGGAAGTATATTTGTGGCATATCACATTTCACAAATTTTTATTCAGAAGATTAATAACCTTTCAGTATACATACTAATCAAATTCAGCATTATAGTCAGAGCATATAGATGAACAAGCATTTTTTTCTGAATTTGCAGGCAATTTTAAAAAGCTCTAAATAAAATAATCATTTTTTACCTTTCATTTATTTATATTTAACTCTGAAAGCATTACTAGGTAATCATAAAATTAATATTTTTGTAAGTAAATTGTTAGGCATTTTGCTAATTCTTAAACAGTCGGTCAGCTATTAAGTAAAAATTAATTTCTTTTATAAGCAAGTTTGTTGAATTTAACAAGTTAATCTATTAAAAACAATCCATTATAAAAGTAAACTTTTTTTTTTTGTTTGAACGTTTACATACAATTGCATATTAATAGATTTTTTCAGAAAATGATTGGGAAAATAATGATGTTTGAAGATAGATATTTTATATAATTAAGCTCATCATTACAAATAAACAAATGTTATATTAAGCATGCGTATAAATTATATGAATATATAGAAAATGCCCTTTACTTTTATAAAAAATTAGCAAACATATATTAATTTTTTTAAGGATTTTGTTGGCAACTTGAAATTAGTATTTTACAAAATCAATTTAAAAAAAAGATGAAAATAAGAGAAATTTATATTTTTTTTAATTTGGAAAATAATGGAGCAATAAAAGACAGCAAATAAAATTACAGCAAATCTTGCCAGATAACAAATAATAACAACTTCTGGTCTTCAGGTTCACAAGGTTGATTCTATTTTGAAAAATCGCAACCTAAAAATTAAACTAAAACAATCATATGTAAAAAATTTTATTAATACACATTACCTAAACTGAAATGCTATAACGCAAATAATCATGAGCCAGAATTGAAAAATTAAAAAGAGAAGAAGAATCTTACATGTTATCTACTGTTTTCAAAAATGTGACACAGGATTTATTGGCTACTTCATTTTTTAATTAATACGACAGTGTAGCTTGAAAAGAAAAAAAAACAAACAAAATTAACTTATATCTTTATTTGAGAAAACAATTACATAAAGTAAAAAAACAAAACCCCAAACCAAAAAATACATATACAAATATTTTAATACAGTTAGTGGATAAAAGAACTTTGATTAAACAGATTCAATGGATATTTATGACACCTTCAATAACAGCCAACCTTATTACATTATACATATATATATACTTAAAATGCATATGCTGATAAAAATACAAAAACTAAATGAATACAATGCTCACATGGGAAAAAGAAAGGATTAATATGAATGTAAACAAAAAAATTAATGTAAACAAAATTTTAGAAACATTCAGTACAATAAATAACTGATTAAATCAACAACTTCTTACACAAACAATAAAAAACTGACTTGCAAATTCAATAACAAAACTTAGAAAATATACAGGAAAACATTCAACAATTTAATATATTTACAAAGACAGTTTCTGGTAAATAAACATTTTGATGAAAATATAACAACAGTGAAGCAACATTTCCCTAAACAAATGTTTTCAAGATGAATAAAAATATGTTAAATAAAACTAAGGCACTTCATAAAAGCATAAGCAAAGTTCAGGGAATAATTTGATATCAAGGCTACACATGAAATTATGCACTTACAAAAAAAAAAAAAAAAAAAAAAAAAAAAAAAAGAAAGAAAGAAATCTGTAAGCAAATTAACATTTAATTTTATCAGAACTAAGAAAAAAAATAACTGGGGGTTTCTTTCATATAGATTTAAAAAAGCAACAAATTACTTCTTTTTATTTAATAAACACAATTAAATT
The DNA here is from genome assembly GCA_963932465.1 of Maratus speciosus. Taxonomy (NCBI): domain Eukaryota; kingdom Metazoa; phylum Arthropoda; class Arachnida; order Araneae; family Salticidae; genus Maratus; species Maratus speciosus. Next base: position 334,723,578 of record OZ010800.1, read on the forward strand.
TAAACTATATTATCAGAATAAAGTAAAATAAATAAAGAGCTAAGTTATCCACAATAAAAATAAATAACTTGATATTTTCTTTTTCTTAAACTAAAAACATATTTGTATGGTTTTGAGGGGTATCTCAATAACATAATTTTGATTTTAAAAAATAAATTTCTTTATAATCACAACTTGCAGATATTATATATTTTTTAATCTGGTTTTATTTACCTAATATATATGTACCATTCAATTTGTTTTCACCTGTGCATTATTTGATATTTTAGGCTTTAACATATTACTATTCATTTTGACAGTAAATCACTGACACAACATTAGAATTGTAATAATACTAGTAACAATTTTTCAAAAATTTCATTAATAATATATTTTACTTCATTTGTCAATAAGACAAATCATTCATAAACTTTAACTTGAGAAAAACTGTAAATATTTCACCATCAAAAATATAAACAAATCTTGTAAGGTCACTTTCAATAAGCTCAATTAAATTTATCTTATTTCTCATTTTTTAATATATGTTACTGTTAATCACAATATTTATGTTACAGTATACTTAATACAGTTGCGGCTTAAAAAAATACTGTATTTTAAAAAGCTATAAATTTGATTGATGAAACTGTAACAAAATAAATGTCAAAACTTAACAAAAACTTGGCTATAAATAAATAAAAAAGAAAAAAACAGCAGTCACATCTACTTAAAATACTTCAGTAAGTGAAATAATGCATTTATCACAATTATTTAATGAAGAGAGATATTTGTGTGAAACAAATACTTAAATGACACAAAATTTTACAAGAAACATTTTACAATGTGTACAAACAACTTTCAGCCCCAAAGATAATGATATTAATAATCTTTAATTATAAAGATACAGCCGCTATCTACACACAAAATTGATAAAGATTTTTTATTAAAGAAAACCACTGAGATTTTTCAACTTGAAAAATTTTTTAAAGCAATAAAATATTAAAGTTAAAAAGAAGAAAAATGAATGAAATCATATGTTGAACTTCAGTGAATGTTACATGGATGAGAGAAAAATAAATAAATAAATGGAAGAAGAGAAATGTAAATGAAAATTAACAATTGGACTAAATCTAAAAAACCTGACATAATTATTTAAAGTTAAAGCTATGTTTTATATATATATTTCCATGCAATCCAAAAAGGTTTGATTATTATTAATTTTAATTGAAAATAATGACAAATTTATTTTATCTCTGTTATGAAATCAGTTAAAGCTGGAAAGTCAACAGGGATGGGATAATGAATAGACCAACTGAAATGTATTTTGAATTATCCTTTTTCTCTTTTTAAAAAATCATTTTGAAAGCCTTTTTGTTTTTACAGAGAGGGGGGAGGGGGTAAAGGTCAAAATTAGCACTAGCCACCGGCCACAGGGCCAGTAAATGAGAAAAAGTGGCTAGTGCAAAATTGACTATCATCGACCACCTTCCGGCCACTCTTTTACAAGGAGAGAATAAAATTTTCTTGTATTTCATCAAGGATTCTACTTTTTTTTTGTTCTAATATGTTTATATTAACATATTTATTTGGGCTATTCAGTTTTAGATTAATACTTATGGAAACTTTACTGTTTAGTATTTTTAAATAAAAAAGCGGCCACTAGTTTAAAGAAAGTGGCCACTTAAAAAAGTAGTCCTACCAGCCAGTGGCCGCTAATGAAATTTCCCAGTTTTGACCTATAGGAGGGGGGTTAGGGAAGGTGGTAGAGGATAAATGGAATTTGAAAGTAGCTAAATTTGAAATAAAAACATTTTAGCAAACATAAATGGAAAATGAAATGAGAGTTTACATTTTATGAGTTTATAATAAAGTGAAAGCCAATATATCTTTATTTTTATTAATTTAATTTGTTTGTTTGCATCAATATAATGACACTAATCTTTCATTATATAAGGAAGAACAAATGAATCTGGATTATGTCTGTTTCTGAAAATCTTATATACATATATATATTTTGTGGGTATATATATATATATATTTTTATTATTATGCTTACCATTTATAAGGACTTAACAGTAAGCATATGTAAGCTGAAAAATAGCTATTATAATTTGGCATAAAGCACTGGAAATATTAAATGAATGTAAACAAACTGTGTTACTAACAAAGATGCATTTAAAAATATATATATTAGCTTATTAATAAGCAAGATAATAAATATAACATTAAAAAGGGGGTAATGTATAGAGAAATATATATATATACCGGGTGTCCCAAAAAGGACTGACTGATTTTAAAATTCAATAACTTGCAAACGGTGACAGATATTAAAAAAATTCTTGCAGGAGGGTTATGCATAAAGTCAAAAGTTTTATTACAGTGATTTTCAATTTTAGTTCGATTTACAAACAATAGATGGCGCTGTAAACAATAGTCGCTAAATACAGGCTCGATTTTTGGTCCTTTATCTTGTTCCATGCAGAAAAAGGAGATGGAAATGTATTATCCGGGCCACGAAGTACCAAAAATCGAGCCTGAATTTAGCGACTATTGCTTACAGCGCCATCTATTGTTTGTAAATCGAACTAAAATCGAAAATCACTGTAATAAAACTTTTGACCTTATGCATAACTCTCCTGCAAGAATTTTTTTAATATCTGTCACCGTTTGCAAGTTATTGAATTTTAAAATCAGTCAGTCCTTTTTGGGACACCCGGTATATATATATATATATAAAAGACTAGCAATTAAATAAACAAATTCTAACCGATGATGGGAAAAAAAGAGATAGATAATAAGAAAAGTATTAAAATTTATATATATATGCAGAAAAATAATTCAGTTATAATTTGGCATAAGGCACTTAATTTTTTTAATTAAGCAAAATGAACATTCTATGCTTTCAATGTAAAGCATAAATTTTACCACTGATGAAAACTATCATATTTCTAACAAAATAATATTTAAAATATAACAAGAAACATTAGAAAAGTTGATAGGTGATGCAAATATATGAGATGCACATGCACAGTTAAAAACCTAAACAATACTGACTAAATTAGAGAATTTGATAGCTAAACTAAAAAATAGAAAGAATACGAGAATTTATATTCAACCTTTTCAAATTTGCATAGAAATCACAGAGAAATTACCAATTATTGTTTAATATATATTTTGTTTTAAACATTATTCCTTCTAATCATAATTTCATATGTATAATACACATATGAGTGCAAAATTGTCTTAAAAGGATAAAAATGGACCTGAGAAATTTAACTTGTGTACATATTATACATTATAACATTTATACATATTTTTTGACCAAAATAAACTTTTTTCTTTTTACATCAGATTTTTTTTTAAAACTACTGCGCCAGCATTAGATTACATTTAAAAATATTTTACTTAATGCAAGATTTTTAAATGGGTTCAATTAGTTGTAATTTATTTTTACTTCAATGAAAATTAAAGAAAGTTGAAAAATACATATTAAAACTACTATTTACATACATTAAGAAAAATCTTATTTTAAGAATAAACATAATCTCGAACGAATTATTAATAAAAAAAGTTTTTGCCAAAATATCAATCTTAAATTATACAGCTACATAAGAAGTAATACAGTAATTTAGATTTTTCTTTTTAAACCCTATAAATTGCTGAAGACTAAATTTGCAAGTTTGATACAGACTTATTTGTTTCCATATAAAAGATGTTGTTTATACAGAATTGAGATTGTACAATATCAGATATGAGCGAATTAACTGTTGTGAATAAAGTTATGATTAATTTATAAATTGAGTGTGCTTGTTTAGATTATTTTAAAAATTTGCATATCACCTGTTATTCACAAGTTAACAAATGAAATTAAACTTATTAATGATAAATAAAAAATAAAGGAAAAAAATTAATTGATACTGTAAATAACAAACAAAAAAAGTACACAATATTAATTAAAACATGTTTAAGCTCAATTTTTTTTTTTTTCACTGGCAAATTTGTTTAAGGGATTTTGGAAAACTAAAATCCTCAAAATAATCTTCTTTCGGAATAGGTATGTACTTCCATTTGTTTTTAGGGCTGTGAACAGTCATTTTATGCTCCTTCAAATAGTCCTTTCTTTTATATTTTTTCAAACAAATATCACACTGAAACCGTTTTCGATCACTCATGACATGTATTTCCATGTGACGCCTTAAATTTCCTCGGCTTGAAAATATTCTCTTACAGTACGGACATATTGGCTCTTCCAGATCAGAGAGAATTTTGTCTAAATCAGTTCTTTTTATTTTTCGGTCTACAGTCAGTTCTAAAATATTAAAAAGAAGATTGTTAACAGCATCAAAAACTGATTAGTTATCTACATTATCAACCCGAAGCTCTTGCCAAATTATTTTGAGGTTTGTATTTATTTAAGTAAATAAAATACTTTTCTAAATCTTTGAATTTTGTCCCATTTCTCTACAAATTAATTGGACTTAATTTAACGAATACGGTTGTGTAAAATTCAGAAAATTTTGCAGAACTATATTAGAAGGTTTTCTCTATATAAGTAAATATACGTTTAAACAGGTTACGGGGCAAATTTCAAATTATAACACAAAACAATATTTTTCCTGTCTTGCAAACAATTACAATTGTTAGATTTGATATATATGTGACTCCTAATACCAAATATTGAAGAAATAAAAAGTTCAAATTAAATCATTGTACTGAAGTATAAATATAACACAAGACAACAAGCTTGTTATTCTTAGATTTCATTCTTGTAAATCTATAGTAATAAAGATGGGTGTTTGTCATTCTGTCTTTGCATGTGTGTGTGTTGTGTTCTGAAGAGACAGCTGTGCACAGAACTAAGATTTGGCAAGAAGGTACATGTACAACTGAAGTTATATACCTCGACACAGTTTTTGGATTTTTTTAAATTAGATTTTGATTTAATTTTTTCTGCAATTTTTAGATTCCTTTAGTGTTTTGCGATGATTTTTCTACGTTAGTAAAAAGAATCCGGTTTAAATCTTTTAGCGCAGTAAGGTAAATTTTGCAGCTGTGATTTTTATTCAATTTTAAAATTTTTTTTATGTCTTGGCGATTTATCTACATTAGTAAAATGAGTCCAGTTTCAATCTTGTAGCCAAATATATTAATTTTTGTCCTACTTTCAATAAAGTTTATTAGGAATTCATACGGTGATTTTTGAATTTTTCACTAATTTTTTAGATCTTGTGAGAAAAAAAAAAGGTGGGGAGTTCAAAAAAAAAAAAAAAAAAAAAAAAAAACTGAAAAATAGTTATAATGCTATACACTTAAAAAAAAAAATGCTCCAAATAGTTTGGCAAGAGAAACAGGCATACATTTTTATTAATGAAACAGAAAAAAACATCAATAGAGAAATTAAAATCATAGCATAAAATAAAAATACACAAAATTCTACTATTTTCTTTATTGGTAAAAGAAACTAGTGTTTGTACCAAAAAATAAAGCTCTACTGAATATTTTTCAAACTTAAAACACCAAAGTAAAAAAAATTAAATTTACAATTCTTAATTTCTAATTACATAATGAATAAAGAAAACATCTTTAGAAAGACCGATTATTTAATACTTTAATTATTTTAGAAGTGCAAAAATTCTGTCACAACTAGTATCATTAACTAGTTTATAATTTAATTATAAGGGATTTTTTTCACAATTAATGGTATTAACTAGACAAACATAAATTTAGAATATTTTTTCTAAACAAAACATGTAACTTAGAAGTAAATAATTGAAATAATATTATTTTGATAAACTATATAAATCTAAAAACTGAATACAAATATTAAATTATCAACAGTTTTATATGAGATATAAAGTAAAAAAAGGTAAAATAATAATAATATTCATGCAAATGGAAACCATTACTAACAGAGCATGCAACAAATAATGAAATTCATATAACTATTGAAAAAAAAAAAAAAAAAAAAACGAAATTCACACATAAAATATATTAAAATTGAATACTTTTTAAAAGGTGTCTCCTTTGAGTGCAACCAGAAAGAGAAAAAAACAGGAGAGAATTAATATCCACACCGTCATGTACATAAACAATTTATTTTTACTCTGAAATCAGGAAAGCAGGCCAAAATTCAATAAAAGTCAAACTATTTCAAACTTATAGCACTCCAAATCAATACACCTTTAAGTATAATTTCAAAATAAATCATAACAGAAATAAAATTATTACACATCTTAATAAGAATTCAGTTGACAAAAATTAAATAAAGATGTTAAAAAGAGAAACACACAGTTTTACTAAAATCTTCAAAAGCATTTTATTCTTATGTAATAGGCTATACAAATAAACTGAGGCAAATCATAAATAGGAAAGAAACAGATTTCAGCTCTATTATGTAACAAGTTTGAAAATAAAGTGTTTGATAAATAGCAAATAAACAACTAAGAAAAATATAATACAGCTGGCTAATCACACTTCTTGCAAGTGAAACTTTATTTTGAACCTAAAAAAGAAAAGACATTGGATATAGAAGTATGACTTAACAAATTTACTGTAAAAGAAAAGGGATTGGCTATAACGAATTGATAAATACAACATTATTCCTAAACAAGTACCCTTTAAGTGGTCACTTCACTCACACAAAAACACTCGCTTGCTAATGTTAATCCTATGGATTTTTTTTTTTTTTTTTTTTTTAATATCTCATTTTTATTTCTATACTTTTTTTTGTGTGTGTGTGGGGGGGGGGGGGGGGGGCATTGGATAGCTGAGGTTGATCTCAACAAAGGCTGTTTTTTACTTTTTCGATTTTGTTTACAGGGTTTTTTTTTTATTAGCATACTTTCACTTTCGGAACTAGCTATTTTAAGTTACCTTTAAAATAATTTAAATTAGATAAAATATCTCTACTTAGAATATTACTTTCTTTGACATACCTGTTATGCAAGTTCAATGCCTATTTTGATTTAACAATGTGTGTACTTTTATTAGCAGTTTACAATATAACACATCTTAAACATAAAAAAGAGGCGAGCAAGAAAGGTTACTATAAATCCTATTTTAACTGCCCTGCACATGTGCTCTTTTTAAGAGGAAAATAAACATTGTCTGGGTTTTCTAGCAATTCAACAAAATTCAAAAGATGAAATAAATAGTTCCATCTGCACTCGTGAAAATATAAATTTTGTTGCTAGCTCATGGAAAATGGTTATGGTATTTTAGATCAGGTAACGCTGCTGCAAATCATTCTGAATGGTTAAAGATTGTACATATGGGCCATTCCATGCGAAACGGATAAAATTCCCTGCACGTGACGTTTACATAAGTTACCTATATTTATTAACTCATAAGTTGTTAAAATATAAACTATACATTAAAATTAACAAAAAACCTAAATTTTCATATTAGCATAGTTATTTTAATTTGAGGATACAAAAGCATTGTTAAAACAGCAGTAATATGTAGAAAAGCTGTTCCACACATGATATGGAATAGCTTTAATAGGACCTTAGTAAGCTGCCCATTTTTAATGATAAATAAATAATAAAAATAATAACAAAAATCTCCACATTTTAAACTCTAGACCAGGGTCGGCAAACCTATGGCACGCATGCCAAAGAATAATTTTGGCATGGCGCGGATTTAATTATAATTATGTCTCTAAATGAGGATAAACGATTTTATACAAAATACACGAACTGAGATGATCTGATTCGATTTTAAATTTGATTAATTGCAAATTGAAGAATTTTAATCTTATTCAATATGGTTTCGAAAATTTATCAAAGAAAACTATCAAAATAGAAAGATTATTACCAATGGTAAATTATGGCAACTTGGAAATTAATTTCAGAGCTATTTAAATAAACTGCCTTTTTTTTAAATTTTAATAATTTTTTCTACTATTTATATCTGCGAGTCATCATTTTCGCAAATGCATAATACAAAAAATTAAATAGAGAGTGGTTGCCATATTAAATTCATTTAGTTTGCATTCTGTTGAAATTAACTGAGCATGAAAACAATATTAATTATTTTTCATCCAAGATACAACAATTAATCAAATTATGTTTTTAATTAATTTCTAAAATATAATTGTTTCTATAATTATTGCAGTGTAATACTTACATGTATATTAGGGTCAGGTGGGGGAAAGTGGTCATAAAAACAGGCTTTTGAAACTTTCAGAGGATATAAACATCAGAATTTCTGTGATGTTTTCTAAAATTTTGGGTGTTATTTTACATTACATTTCTCTAGAGTACATCCATATCCATTTCAGAAATATTTTCAGGGAATAACACCTTTTTATAACATATTTTTTCAGGCATGTTTTTATGACCACTTTACCCCAGGGGGTGGGGTAAAGTGAGTAGTGCATGGGGTAAAGTGGTCACATTGAAAAAGTGTAATAAAAAAATAAACTGATGAATAAAAAGTGACATTTTATTATTTACAAACATTTTAAACAACCTTTATAATAAGTTATCTGCCATTTTATTTTATTAAAGTGTAAATTTGTAATGTTAAAATTGCTTGTTGTTAAAATTTGGTTCTTCAATGATTTTGACCACACCTGATTCTGGAAAAGTATAATGATTGCCAAATTTGGATTTTTTTTAACATACTTTAAGAAAAATAATCAGGTGTTTTCCCAATAAATTGCTTTATTGATTTCTTCATTTCATATATTAGCAACACTCAAGGTCCTATAGATATGGTTTGAGATGTCATCTTTAACGATTATAAATGGATTCAAAAGAGAATGTTGATTAGGGATATTTTTTTGTTGTTTTTTCCTCTTGGAAATTTATGCAACTTTTAAGTATCTCATTCCTCTTGTTATTTTAGATATATTCTTGTTATTTGCAGATATAATGCAAGTGTTTTTTCTGTCAATACTACCCCGATTTTGGACTGGACACATTTCCTTTTCCTTTAAAACTATGTCTAACAATTCTATTCCCATCTGAAATGAGTGTAGATAATGTTGCCAATGTAGCTTATTTTATTTTTTTTTTCACATATTTTGCAGTCGGATTTCTTGATACTGTTTCTTTAAAATTCCTTTCCAGGCTTTTTTTAATGGGGGAAAATACACCTAGATCTAATGGTTGTAGACTATGACTAGTATGAGGTAGCAGGCAGAGTATTATAATGTGATTGTCGATAGCTTTTTTTCACAGCATCATAATTCATTTATGTCCATCACAATTATAAATAAAAGGGCAGGCTTTTGTAAGCTTTCGGTGTACTATCTACTTAATAAAATGATCCATCCAAGATTCAAGTACAGAATCCTGCATCTAGCCAGATTCCATGATTCATACAATGCTCCTGCACGACCACCCTTTATCCATAATTCATATATACTCACTCATAAACTACGAATGGAAAAATGTAATAACCACTAGCTGATATACCAAAAGGAACACTAAACATTATCTTTCCTTTGGTTTCTGAATTTTATATAATGCATTGCATTGCGTAAAATTTTTTAAACTGGACTATTTTGGCTATCCATATCCATTCCAGCCTCATCAACATTAAAAATTCTTTCAGGACTTTCTTGTGGACCATTTTCTTATATAATACAAGTATAGGTATTAGAAAAAGTAGTTAATGTGTTAGTTGTTAAATTAGTTGATGTAACCTTTGAGTTCCAATGAGTTCCAATTGAGAACCAATTCGAGTTTACACTTAGTTAATTCATTCACTATTCAGAAGTTATTAAAAATTAAACCTAACCTTTTTTAACCCCCATATTATAAACTATTATTAAATAATAACTATTTGCAGTTAGTTTTTAATAATTATTAGTATTTAATAAACCGGCATTGTATATAATGAATAATTTAACTCAGATCAAATATCTATAAGTTAAGCCTAACCCTATGACCACTTTACCCCGTGTAAGTAAAACTATTATGAAATAAAATCTGTGATAAATATAACTTAGCTATAGATGAAAATATGTTCTTGAGATATGTGTAAAGCTTTCTGAACTGCCAATTTAACAAAATGTGGAATAAACAAAATGCAGCAGAAAAGTTAATTAAAGAGTTAAAAGAACAAGGTGTAACAAAGACAGACAAAATGAGTGTTCAGTGGCTCAAACATGTTACTAAAAATGTTTTTTTGAGTGAGAAACTTTGATCAATACTTAATAAATCTAAAATTATAAGAAAATTATTCAAATTTCTATATTAGTCAGGATTTTAGCCCTTTTTATGAATTATGACCACTTTACCCTGCCTGACCACTTTACCCCACCTGACCCCACTCATTTTAGGAAATATCTTAATAAGTAATTTTCAAGTAGATTTGATTCATTATATTTCAAGCCACTAAATTTGTTTTTTAGTTGGCACGTCAAGGTCAAGTAAAATATTTTTTGAAAAAAAATTGGCACGCGACTATAAAAAGTTCGCCAACCCTGCTCTAGACCTAAGTAATCTGACCATTTTAGGGCCATTCCATTAAAAATTGACAAAATGCCCTGCGTACGATAGTTATATAAATACCTATATCTATTGACTTATCAGATTTTAAAACATAGACAAGGCTCCCAACACATTTTAGTCAACTAAAAGGGGACCATTTTTATTTTAAAAGGGGACTTTGGGGGGCCATTTATATTAAAAAAGGGGACTTTAGGGGACCATGTCTAAAAATACTGCACCGAGTTTTCCTAAATATGCAAGCAAATTTTTAAAAATTACCTCCAAAAATATGTTAATTGGTTATCTTTATAAAGATGGGTCACTAAAGTACACTCAGCTAAATATTCTACCACAAAAAAAAAAAAAAAAAAAAAAATATATATATATATATATATATATATATCAAAATCGCTCAAGTAATTTATGAGATAATGGGATTTTTACCTGAAAAATACAATTTTTCTTGCACACATTTTAAAAACATTCTTATTGTCCAATCAAAAGGTGCCAACTTTTTGTAATTTGTTGAACTGCGACTTGTATTTTTTGAAATTGAACTTTGTGTTACAAAATGGCAAAGCTGAAAAGTTTTTGAGGGAAAACAAGAATGGGTGCAATCATAGGGAGAGAAATGCAAGCTTTAAGACCTGTTTCCTCAGAAACTACCAGAACAATTTTGATGAAATTCTGAATCCTTATTCACTGGATAATGCTTAAGACTTACGGCAGACAGTTTTTTTCTGCGACTAAAACTTCTTATTTTAGAGCAATGGCAATTTTTCAGAAATTTTCTATTTTCAGAAATGTTCTTTTCTGAAACTAATTAAAATTTTTTTAAACTGTTTACCACATATGATCTTATATTTATACTCTACCAACAAAATTTTTTTATCGAAATCACTCAAGTACTTTAGGAGCTAAAGGGGTTTTAGCTGAAAAGTACAATTTTTTCGAAAAAATACAAAGCTTAGACACTTCTATTTGTGTGAAGTTCTTGCAGTATTTTATCAAACACATTAATTAAAGTACAGTGGACTCTCTCTATCTGAACACTCTTTAATGTGAACACCTCGGTATTATGAACACATTCCGACGGCCCCGGCGAAATTCCATAGATTTAACATAAGATGAACTCTCTATATTCTGAACACTCTCTAATGTGAACACCTCGCTATTATGAACGCTACTTTTGATCCCCATTCTACTCCGCCTCTCTGTAAACTGAACGTGTGTGTTTGTAATTAAAAATTCTGGGAATTGTTGCAGAAGAATAAAAATTTCAATAAACTCCAGGCATGTGATTTCCGCTTTTTTGCACACCAATATATTCTTAGAGAAAATATTGTTTTCTTAAATCGCAAAAATGTTCCGGTTAAATAAAATGACATTTTCTCTAACAAAATACCGGTGTCCAAAAACGCGGAAATCACATGCCTGAACTCGATTTAAAAATAAACAGACAGAATCATTGCCAGATTTTAAGCATCTGCTCGATGCTGTAATTTGTTTGAATAATTGAGATAAAATCTTCAGTTAACAAAACATATGTTATAACAAAAAAAAAAAAAAAAAAAAAAAAATTGAAAGAATATTTTTCAAACAGGTATGCCTTTACGTGTTCTACATCTAAACTAGCTAGAACATTCTTATATTTTTAATAAACAAAAAAGTCCAGATATAAAACGGTTGCCATTTCACAAAAAGTAAATCATGTTAATCAGATAAATAAAATGAACAAAACAATCAATTTTTATGCAAGGGATAAAAAAAAAAAAATAATAATGTAAAAACCCATGTCAGGAGAGTCCCCCTCTCCGGAGCCGAGATAAAAATAGAAAGATTATGCAACAGAAAGGGCCCACCCCCAGTGACAGATAAAAGTCAACAGGTATTAGAGGGAGTGGCTAAAAAAGGATTATGGTTTCTTTTACGCACACCTCCATGGGGACTATCGCTACTGTTTATTTCTTCCTTTTGCTCGGCAATGGTAAATTTTTGTTCGCCGTTTCTCTACAGTTGCAGGGTAAGAAGCATTGCACTTATGCAGCTATATTGGACATAAGTAGAAAAACGGAAAGAACTGAAGCTTTAGGAGAAATATGAAGTTGTTCAAAAATTAAAATCAAACGCAAGTCAAAGGAAAATTGCATGTGAGTTTGGAATTTCAGTAGGTTAAGTCAACACCATGAGCAAGAAAGAGAAAAAAATTCTAATCGCTTTTGAACAAATCAAATGAAATTTCCTCAAACTGTAGAATTTTCAAAAAGAAAATGGGAAACAAGAACATAAACAATCGCGTCTGAAGTTTTATTGCCAAATGAGAATGAAGAATCTTCTTGTACGAGACACCTGCTGAAGAAGATTGCTCTTAATTTTACAGAAAAGGAGAAAATAATGGAATTCAAGGCATAAGAAGGATGGTTGACTCGCTTCAAAAATCGGTATAACATTGAATTCAAAATAATCACTGGTGAAGTTGCAGACGTAAATATCGACACTGTGAAGGAATGGAAAGAAATCTTCCGGATATATTGAAGGATTTCGACGCGTTTAACATTTTCAATGCCAACGAAACCGGTCTTCCAAATAAAACCCTAACAGAAGCAAACGAGAAAGGTGTGGGCTGAAAAATGTCAAAAGAAAGACTTGTCGTGATGCTCAGTGACAGTTTTATTTGTGAGAAGCTCTTACCACTTGTAATCGGAAAAAGTGAGAAACCACGATGTTTCTAAAATGTGAAAATCACATCATTGCCCGTGATCATTGCCTGTGTAAATTAAATTGAACAGCCATGATGACATTCACAAATTTCTCACAATGATTGGAGGGTAGTAACGAGATGATGAAGAGAGAAAGAGAAAAATTCTTCTTTTTGTGGATAATGCCAGATCACACACAAACATGCAGCTGAGCAACGTGAGTCTGAAGTTCCTGACCACCGAATTGTACTTTTACAATCCAACAACTGGATAAAGGAGTAATCAAGACCTTTAAAGCTCACTACCGAATCCATTTTTTGAAGGCAACCAAACTAACGAAGAAGGTCAACGTTATGGATGATATCCATTGGATATCAACAACTTGGAATGAAGTAACTTCCTACGCATTCCAAAGCTGCTTCTACAAACCTGGATTCCAATGTGAGAATGAGCAATTCTTATAGAGGAATAAGAAGCAACAGGTGTGAGTGACTTGGGGTCAATTCTCCAAATGGTCTATACTGAAATTGAACCTGGAGCTTATCTTGGAGCCGGCGGAAGCCTTCCAGTTTGCGATAACAACATCGTTGAAGCGGAAGAGGATAGTGAAGAAAACGTAAAGTCAGAATAGACCGATGAAACTAGAAGTACGCTTACCTTCAAGCAATATGGGCAAGGGATTTAAGACCTGTTGAACTATGTAACTGAACATCACCCGAAGTCTTTCCACTTTTTAACCCCTTAACGGTCGCATTAAATTGCGGTTTAAAAAATCAAATTGCTTATTGGCACCACTTTTTTGAAAAAGAAATATTCACCTTATTTAATGACAGGTAAAATGATACCATAATAAAGCCAATTGCACTATTTTATAAAACTGGTAGGAATCAAACAATCTGAATAAAAGACGCAGCCCGCGAATATCACGGGAACGAGAATTAAGGAGTTAAACAAGTGGCTAACATGTACACTGCACAAGCACGCACAGTGCAAAAACAAGCTAAAATTACTCACTTTGTTAAATAATGTACAGATTTTGTTTTTAAGTAATATATTGTATATATGTATGTTTTGTAAAACTTTTTTAATTAAAAAAAGAGACGGTAGATTACAGGTTCGACTGTATTCAGTTTGACATTGCACTAGCTGCCAAATCTAAATTCAGCACGTCCATCTCGATAATTGGCATTTTATACAGTCTATAAACTCAATCGTTGTAGCAGTAATGCATTTATTTCGCAGTCTCCCTCTATAATGAACACCCCCATAATCTGAACATTTTTGGTCGGTCCCATGCGTGTTCAGAATAGAGAGAGTCCACTGTATATATAAACACTTGGATAAAGTTTAGTTACATATAATAAATGAGTATAAAATGCTAGAGTAAAATTAATGTGAGTGGGCTATTTTACCAGCAAAAAAATGATTTGCAATAAAATATAAACACTTAAAATTAATGCATCTAAGAAAATATCAAATCAATTGTTAACAGAGTTGCATACTAGCAATTACAAAGTACAGTAGAATTCCGCTAATCTAAACTAATTGGGACCAATGCCTGTTCGGATTTAAAAAAAATAATTACCAGAAATTCTGATAAAAATAGAAAAAAAAGATGCGTGCTAAAAAATATATAAGTTATAAGAACTCAGTAGTACAGTAAACATGCTCTAATCCGCCACCCTAAGGTCCGGCATACTGGATAATACGGTACAACTTTTGAAAAAAAATAGTATTCCTTGTTTAAACTCTCCTGATGTTTATAATAATCCAATGGAACTTCAGAATGAGGAATCACATAAGCCATTAGAAATGGTTCAAAATCGCGAATGTACACATAACTCAGTCATCACGTCGATGAGGGGAAAGAAAAAACATTTATGTAGATTTTTTTAAAGATTGCTTCTACGAGTAGGCCTACAGTGCACGTTTTCATTTTATATTCATGTACATATCTTGTACTTTTACTTTATTGAGTATTTTTTTTATTCTATTCAAGCTATTTAAAGAATAAAAAACATTCTTTACTGCCATTTTTTGTTTAATTCTAACTTATACACATTTCCCCTGACATGCATCCTGTAATCCGGAAAATTTCGTAAGTTAATCTGTTCAAGTAGAATTTTTGAAAATAAAATCAGTTTGGATTAACAGTGAATATAAAAAAAAAAAGTGCCCAGTTAAACTGATGGCATTGAGCTCACAGGCTATTCACACTAATTGTACATTATACTCTTATTTCAAAGAATAATGCCCCTCGAATAATAAATTAAAGGGATATTAGCCCCCCCCCCCCCCCCCTGTTTCACATCTTTATACTTAACCAATTAGTCTGCAAATCTCATCAGGGAAGCACCTTATCAGAATAAACCGGTATATCAAATTTGATAGAAAAACCAATTTATCTAAATGAAGGGGGTATTAGCTGCCGTCCCCCTCTCCCTTTATACTTAACCAATGAACCTCCAAATCTAATCAGGGAAGCACCTTATTAGAATAAACCAGTATACCAAATTTGAAGGAAATCGAATAGAAAATCCCATTTATCTAAATTAAGGAGGGAGGATTAGCCCCCCATACCCCCTTTATACTTAACCAATGAACCCCCAAAACTAATCAGGGAAGCGCCTTATCAGAATGAACCTAGAAAAAAAAAAATTGAAGCAAATCGGACATCTCTATCAAGAGTTATCGCGTCACGTACATATATACATACAGAACCAGCGGGCACATTAGCTCTCAGGCTTTGATAGCCTGTGAGCTAAAAAAGCACAGCATAACAGCACCTCCTGTTGAGTATTAAGATTAGATTAACTTTTGAGTTACTTAGATTAACAATATTTGAACTTTTCGGATCTTTTTGAGTTTTGTGGTGATTTTTACACATTAGTAAATTTTTTTCCAGCCACAGAAAGGGGACTAAGGGGACCAAAATGCATAAAAGGGGGCCATTTTCCAAAAAGGGGACTTTGGGGGGAAAAGGGGGACCATTTGGGAGCCCTGCATAGACTATACATAAAAAATACAAAAAACTCTAGATTTTCATATTAGCATGGTTGTTTTAATTTGAGGATATAATAACATTGTTATAACAGCAGAAAATATGTAGAAAAGCTGTTCCACACGTGGCATGGAATGACCCATATCTGTTTTGAAATTCCTACATATAATGAATATAGTCAAGAGTGTTTTACCTTATGCTAAGGCCAAATGTCCAAAAGCAGTGTTTCTCAAAGCGGAGTAGTATACATATGCCTTGGGGATACATGAAGAGTTTCTACAGGTATGCAAGATGCGACAGGCATTTTTGATAGCAAGCATTACGATGTGACATAACGAAATAAGTTTGTAAAACAAATTTTTCCGTATTGACTGTTTTAAGGTGGTCCTCAAAAAGATATATTTTTTCCTGATCAATAACACTAAACTTTCTAATATATTTACAGACTCATTTTTAAAGGTAAAAACATAACAGTAGCAGACATTATAATTGAAGTGATTTTGAATTTAAAAAGTTTTTTTTTTTTTCATTTTTTGTTAAATGAATTACATCTTGCACACAATTGTTGTCTCTTGACAACAGTTTTTTGCCTTTTCCATTCTGTAGCACCAAAAATTCGATTCCAAATGCCAACTTTGGCAATATTTTCTGAAAAACAGCCTACCTTAACTGAAAAACAGAAACTGTTCGCTTGCATAGTTTCTGAATAATAACTTCAATTTCATACATTTGTGAACAAAAATGAATTCAGAAATGTGCCAGAAAGCAGCTAGTTTGGATTTGAGAATAGACATAAAAACAAAACTATAAATACAAATTGAGGGTTAAGGGTTATGGGGAGGGCACACAAAGCACATGTAATTCTTCAAGAGGTAAGGACACAAAGCATAAAAGATTAAGATATACTGATCCAAAGGTTGACTCCAGGTTCTGTTGCAAGCATTCTGACTGTTCAATATAATTTCAAAGTACATGCAATTCAAACATTTTCATTCATACTGAAAGAAATTTCTAAAATTTTGAAGCAGATAAGTTCATCTGAGAAATTTGTTGGAGCATAAAAAATCTGTAAAAGTTAAAATTACACTCAATAATGCATATAAACTGAAGATGCTTAAGGTATTCCGAAAGTTGTAGAAAGCAGTAAAGTAAATTTGTTTAAAAGATAAAATAGTATTCATACTACAGACTTAAAAGTTCTGTACATGAAAAGTTCAATTTAAACACAAATAGATATTTGTGAATAATTTTAAAAATTAAATCTAAATTTATTAGCAATGCGTATAAACATTATAAACATTTTAACCCTTTATCTACTGAATTATGAAAATTTTATCTTCTAAAACATTTTTCGTGAAATGTTTAAACTAAATTAGAAAATTTACATAATCATTTAATAAATTTTAAAAGGAGTTTAGAAAGATAGAAGGATTAATTAAATTTGAATTTACTGGAATTTTGTGCAATATTTATAACCCCACTCAAATCTTTTATTTTAAATATTTTTCTTGGTATTTTGTAGAATTAGGAAATGTACAAATATAATGTTCTTACAATACAAATATAGAAATATTTCCGAATTGAAAAATATCCCACCTCACCCCCAACGCCAAGAAAGCAGAAAAGATGCAAAGGCAAAAGAAATCATCCTTTTAAAAACATTTTTGTTTTGTGTAACCAATAATGCTTTTGGAACAAGATAAAATAATGTATCTATAACCCATTCTAAACTATATTACAACTAATCGATTTATTAAATGAATTTTATAACAAGTTATTTTAATGGTACTTATAAGTACCATCAGTACATAAAGGGTTAATATTAAAATCAGCAATATAAAATTAAAAGGCATAATATAAGATTAAACATAAGCATTCAACAAACGGACTAAACTAACTAAATGCAGGATTCATCAATATTAAAAAATCTGATACAAATTACTAGGTTCTTTAACTTTACAATAAGAGCTATTCATTGAAATCTGAAGTGGGAAAAAAAACAATATATTCAGACCTTATATCAGTCAAACATAAGTTTATTCCCCCAACCCCACCCCAAAAAAGCTGCATTGGACACTATAAAGAAAAAACAAAAAGCACAATTTAGTGGTCTATTTTTTTATTGCATTTCTTAATCAATAACAGGAGAAATTATTTATTTTAATGCTCATAAAATAAGATTACTTATCAAAAACAATAACACATACTGTTTATTTCTACAGGTGGAATGCACAATAACAAAAAATTTTGTATTTTCTATGAAAGTAGGCTAGAAAGAAACATACAGGATGCAAATCAAATTGTTCACAATAACAAGCCACAATCGATTATTATGATACTATAGGCTCTTTTACAATCGGTATTATCGATACATGTAACAAACTTTTCAGATATAAATTTTCACTTTTCATTTTACTATTAAATGAAATTTTTATTCAAATTAAGTTTTTGTCAGAAATGATTTTGAAAGAGAAATACATGGTATTTTTATATCTTTTGCATAAGAGAGCCCGCACACCACCCCCCTCTCCCCTTCTTCCGAAATTGGCTTTGGGGTTTTTTCAGTAGCTTCTGTAAATTTAATTTATAAGTAACAAAATACAAATTTACCGAATAATTAAGCGGAAAGCAGTTTTTAAAAAAATCGTACTAAAGTTTGTTACATCGATTTCCTGAATCAAAACAGTCACAGCTCTTTAGCACATCGCTGTTCATTTAAGTGAAAAAAATCTTAAATCTTTCATTCAATTCAGTAGGTACTTGTTTCAAAACAATAAATATTTTTAAATAAATACTTTTACACAGTTATTTATGAAAAAAATACTAACTAAAAACTAAGAATTAAAATAGTATCTGTTTTTAAATAATATTTTAGATTAGACAAAGAGCGAGTAGAGAAGGAAAGTTAAAAGTAAATAAACAAATCATTTTTGTTATAAATAGCATTACATCAGTGACTCCATCTATTGCCATTTTCGAGAAGAAACGTCAGGTAATCCGGATTATCCACTACACAAAGGTAGATTAAAGGTTGTTACAAAGGTAGGTTCAAAATCCAGTAAAACCTGTGAAAATCGGAAGCTGTGTATAACGAAATCCTGCTTTAAACGGGAAAATTTTATGGTCCGGACGAAAATAATACCATGCCATTATGCCTGCTTTGACGGAAATAATGTTTTTTTCGGTCGCTTGTGAACCCGTATTGAGAAGGTTTACGACAAGTTAAAAAAAAAAATAACAAAATGTGTCGCATAAAAATACAAATTAATTTTGAAAAAAGCTTTAAGTCTCCCCACTTTAAACAATATTCTCTGACACGAAAACATAAATAAATTAATATCCATGAACGGAATAAATGTAAGATCAATTCCCTTGCCCTCTTCCCCATAAGTAACTTCCTTACTATTGCATTTTACACCTCTTCTAATGTTAATTTGAAAACAAAACGTATTAATCATTAATTATTCAACAATTTCAGCATATATAGGTTTTCAAATGAAGAAAAAAAAAAAGCACGTGGTGGTGAAATTTTACTCATTACCCGAACCGAACACAAAGTACTTCCACCTGAACAAAAATATGAAATATTTTTGTTTCATTTCGGGTTCGGGTCAAACAAAAATTCATGTTTTAATGCACTTCTGAAAAGTAATTTACAATTATACCCTTAATGCCAATTTTATTTTTATATAGAAAAATGGATCTATCTATATTCTTTAATATTCAAACATAATAAAACCTCAGAATAGTGGACGCATAGGGATCGTTGAATAGACAGAGTCCTGTAACGGGTCAGGTTGTCCTAAATTTTCTTTTCGGGTCTGGGTGACTTTCTTTCGGTAGGTAGGGTTCAACTTAGAATGTTTCTCGCGGGTCAGGATTTAGGTTTTTGCAAGTCGGGTTGCGGGATTTTCACAAAAAGTTTGAGCAGAGCTACGTTTCAGATGAAAGTAAATACATATTTGAATATGAATGAATATATATTCAATTTACTGAATGAGAAATAAAATGAATAATATAAGAAATTTGATTATAGATTATTCTGTAGATTCGGAGGTGTCAACTATTCAGAAGTAAAAGCGTTCAAATATGTAAGTAGAGGAATTCAAAAAATTTTCGCTAACAGAGGTGTTCGCTATACGGGAGTGTGGGTTGTGGTGGTTTTATGCTATATAAATTTTTCACGTGAAAAAATATTTTGAAACATTCTTTTAAATAATCGGGTCAACCCGAATCGCAAGAGTCCAAACCCAATCCAAAACCGGCACGAGCCCGATCGACGACGAAAAAATATAGCGCCAACACGACGCGAGCGCGACCCGAACCGCGGGTCAGATCGGGTTCGGGTAAAATGTAAAATCAGGTTACTCGATCCAATGCAAAACTCTAGCCGGAACCCATTAGGCCTGCCGTATCGTATGTCTTACAAGATATGCTTAGAAGCAATGTCACGAGGCTACTTTACTCACACGAAAACACCCGCTCGCTAATGTTAATTCTATGAGAGAAATTTTTAAAAATATGTCGTTTGCGTTTCCATATTTTTCAAACGATATATATATATATATAACCATTAATTAAACATTACTGACCACCATCAATAATTGTGATAGTATGAATGAATTTACAACAATACAGTGTCCCCAAACACACTGAATATATATATATTTACATTGGATAGCTGAGGTTGATCTCTACAAAAGCCGTTTTTTCCTTTTTCGATTTTGTTTACAGTATTTATTTTTTTTTTGTTTTGTTTTTAAATTATGATACTTTTCACTTTCAGAACTGGTTTCGAAATCGAAAGTATACTAATTTTAAAAACAACCTGCAAACAAAACCGAAAATAAATAAAAAATGGCCTTTGTAGAAACCTCAGCTATCCAGTGCAAATATATATGTATTTAAAAATATGGAAATGCAAACGAGATATTTAAAAAAAATTCTCCCACAAAATAAGCATTAGCGAGCGGGTGTTTTCGCGTGAGTGAAGTAGCCCCTTAAGAAGAGGAGGGAATAAGTAGTAGAGCAGACAGTAAATAACAGTAAAGTAAAAAGATATCTGAAGTAATAGCGCGATGCCTATGCAGTGGAATTAAATTTTAAAAAGTCCTTCCGGCCAGTGCCGGGAGGAAGAGGTAGCTTTCACAATCCTTATTTAAAAAAAGCCAACTTATATCATGCAAACACACGAAGCTCAATTTAGTGGAAACCGAATATAGGAGATTCAATACTAATTTTTATCAATATAATGAATGAGAATTTCGCGAAATTAGTCAGCTTTATCCAAGCTGCTTTTCTTTAAAGTAACTTATATTTGGCTGCCAAATTCGGCAATTTCTTAAAGTGCCTGTCATTTTAAGACAACATGGTGGATGAGGCTAAGCAGTGAACTTGGTCGAGACCTTAGTAATTGCTGTGCACATGCTCACTCACATCGGAATCGGTTAATATATAGGAGTGCTGTCGCATGCAAAAAATCAGATTTTTCAAAATGTCACCCACAATAGAAATTGAAACTGCTATATCTGAGCCATTTTTTAAGGTAAAGACAAACAAAAAATGCTCCTGAATCCTTATATCAAGATCAAATACTTAAGAAAGGAACCTTTTTCAATTTCTAATTTTTTTGCACCTCACTTTAAATATATATATATATTTTAATTTAATGGCCGCCATTTTGAAACAAGATGGCTGATGAATCTGGCCAGCGAACTTGGTCGAGGTGTTGATGTATACTATCCACATGCCTTCTTACATCGAAATAGGCGAATACGTGTGTTATCGCGTGACAAATACAAGATCGTTTGAAAATGTTAGCCATGCTAGAAATTCAAAGTGCTATAAATCAACCATTTTTTAAGATATCAACAAAAGAACAAATTTTCAGAAACAAAAACTGCTCCGGAATCTTTGTATCAAGGCCATACACATAAAAAAAATCTTTTTCATTTTCCAATTTTTTAATACCTCATTTTGAATTTTAAATTTAATTTTTTTAAATGGCAACCCTTTTGAAACAAGATGGCGAATGAAGCTGGCCAACGAACTCGGTCGAGACATTGGTATGTACTATGTACAGACCAAGTTACATCCAAATAGGTTCATAAATACGCCTGTTATCGCGTGACAAAAATCAGGTCGTTTTAAAATGTCAGCCACAAGAGAAATTCAAAATGCTATTACTCAGCCATTTTTTTTAGATATAGACGAAAGAAAAACTGTTCCGGAATCTTTGTATTAAGGTCAAACACATACAAAAAAAAATCTTTTTCATTTTCCAATTTTTTGGTATCTCATTTAAATTTTTTTATTATTTAATTTTTTTAAATGGCCGCCATTTTGAAACAAGATGGCGGATGAAGCTGGCCAACGAACTCGGTCGAGATATTTGTATGTACTATGTACACACCAAGGTACATCCAAGTCGGTTCATAAATACGCCTGTTACTACGTGAGAAAAATCAGGACGTTTCAAAATGTCAGCCACGCTAGAAATTCAAAATGCTATAACTCAGCCATTTCATAAGATATAGACGAAACAAAAACTGCTCCCGAATCTTTTTATCAAGGTCAAACACATAAGAAGAGAATATTTTTTCAATTTTCAATTTTTGGTACCACAATTCAAATTTAAATTTTTCTTAAAAATTTAAATGGCCGCCATTTTTAAACAAGATGGCGGGTGAAGCTGGCCAACGAACCCGGTCGAGACATTGGTATGTACTATGCATAAACGAAGTTACATCCAAATCGGTTCATAAATACGCCTTTTATCGCGTGACAAAATTCAGGACGTTTCAAAATGTCAGCCACGCTAGAATTTCAAAATGCTATAACTCAGCCATTTTTTAAGATATAGACGAAACAAAACCTGCTCCAAAATCTTTGTATAAAGGTCAAATACATAAGAAAAAAATATTTTTCCATTTTCAATTTTTTGGTACCACATTTCAAATTTTTAATTTTTAAAAAAATTTCAAAATGGCGGATGAAGCTGGCCAACAAACTCGGTCGAGAGATTCGTATGTACTATGTACACACCGAATTACATCCAAATCGGTTCATAAATACGCCTTTTATCGCGTGACAAAATTCAGTACGTTTCAAAATGTCAGCCAAGCTAGAAATTCAAAATGCTATAACTCAGCCATTTTTTAAGATATAGACGAAACAAAAACTGCTCCGGAATCTTTGTATAAAGGTCAAATACATAAGAAAAAAATATTTTTCCATTTTTAATTTTTTGGTACCACATTTCAAGTTTTAATTTTTTTTTAAAATTTTAAATGGCCGCCATTTTGAAACAAAACGGCGGATGAAGCTGGCCAACGAACTCGGTCGAGACATTGGTATGTACTATGTACACACCGAATTACATCGAAATCGGTTCATAATTACGGGAGTTACAGTGTGACATAGGTCAGATATATATATATATATATATATATATCAATTTTGAACGGAGAGTGGTTTCGGGGTCTGGGGGTCATGATCGATGAAAATATACCAAAATTTTTTGAAATCGCTTTCCTCCGAACGGCTGCAATAGGTAGCTTTTTTGTAAAGAAAGCTACCTAAAACTGTGAAATTTAACAAAATACTCTATTTATTTTCAAGTACCACCTATGCACGTGACATAGTAAAAACTTCGCCATAAATAAAAAAAATTCCAAAGCTCAATAAATTAAACAATTTGCATTATAGTAGAATTTATATTGCTGGTGAAACATTGAAGTTGCTGTTCCTAAAATAACATTCAACGAACCATATGAGGCTGCATTTTTTTAAAGAGTTTTCTAATATGTTCAAGTTCAATTGACGATAACTGGTTTTTGTTTCTTAATTTTTAACCCTTTGCAATATAATTAAAAGTGTTTATGAATTCAGTTTTTCTGGCCACTGTCTATCTGCCTGCGCTCTAACTCGCGTAATATACTCAGATTGCCATGTAATAATTGGTATATGTTATTGGGGTTTATCATAGGACGTTTCGTTTCCTATTGAACATGGAATGTATAGCTTTTATAGTTCGTTTACAGGAGCACTTAAAAGAATTACATTACATTATGGTCTATGAGGAAAAATTGTTTGAAATGTTTAATGATGTTACACTATTTCAAATATGTTGAAATTTATATAAATCAATGGGATATACTACAAGATGCTTAGCATAGCATTGGTGTGCATGGCTTTTATCGTTCATTTACAGGGACACACAAAAGACTTCAGTTTCAGTACTGTACTTAAGCCATAATTGTTGGAAGTGCTGCACAAAAAAATTCGAATGCATTTCGCTTATTGTCGGAAATTGTTAAAGGTGAATTTATACTTTGTTATGAGTTTCCTAAATTAGCTAAATTTTTACATACTATGTAGTATATGTACGTCCATTTGCACGTAGGATACGTCTATTTGCACCTTAAAAAATAGTGATTGTTACAGAAGAAAGGTTAACTTTTTTTTCCCCTAATATTAGGGGGCTCTGCCCCCTACGAGCTACGCTTGCCAACAGACACCGCAAACTCTAAAAACACGCTAACTGGAACTGCTTTAAAGAGATTACGGAAGATTAAATTATAATTAAACGACCAGTGGCGATCTCCTGTAATCGGGCTTCCATTCATTTCGCTTTGACTGGGGGGATTTTAAGGTGGAATCAACTGCTGTCGAGACAGCTAGCTAACGACTGTTTTCGTGATTAATGAAATAAGATCAATTAAACATTTGAAAATTGCGAATCAAACAATATTGCTGCTTCCCGGAATTTCATAACGATGCTATGAGAAAATTGTTTTAAATAAGACATTTTAAATATATCGCTTTATATGTATGACATAATTTTCACCAAAGTTTTGTTTCTCTTTTTGTTATTTACGTGAAAATACACTTTTTAATAGTAATTAAAAAGATCATCTCGAAACATGAAATAAATCTCTCGTGTAAATATATTTTTTAATTGAAACTGTTTGCCAATATTATTATTTAGGTATTTTAAATATTGACGTAATTTTTCTGTTTTACTGTTTTTAACACGGGTGATGATTTAAATATTATTTTAAAGTTTTCTTTCTGTTTTTAATAGTCACGTGTAAATACATTTTTTAATTGAAACGAAATATTATTTGCGTTGTTTTACAATTTGGCAACGATATAAAAAATGACCTTTTCGAAAAATCAAAAAAATTTCTATTTTCAATAGAGTTTTATGATGAAATTTTGAATAAAAAATTAAAAAACCCTGAAAAGAAAAATAGTTAAATTAACAAAATAATTGCACACTGCTCGCCGTAAACTTGTCAAATATGTCCCTGGGAAAGATGGTTAAACTAGCATGAATAGTTTTTTTTGTTCCAATAAAACTTTTTTAAAGGAATTATTTTAACCGACTTCAATATTAAATACCTCTTAAAATAATTCTACGATTTAAAAACTGCATGCTCCAGAGTGCTTATCTACCCTTTCTCTATAAAACTACTAATTTTCATATTTTTTATATGCAATAGTTTTCTTAACTTTTAACTGATGTTACCGGTCTCCCAGACCGCTGCTTTTTTTTTCAATTTTTATAGTTTAACTTGTAACTTTCAGTTTAACTACAAACACTACCGAAATTTCGTTTCATTTGGAACTTTAGTATTGTCACTAGAGACTTTTGAAAAAGTGATTTTTAATTATAACAGCCCAGTACAAAAAGTTTAGTACAAAAATACAATCCTATGAGTTAATCGCGCCTTTTATTCATCTTTCGATGGAGCGGTCTCACAGACCGCTTCACAATAGTTGTGTGGTAATTTTTGTGACATCATTTAAAGCTTAATAATAGCCTAGAACAGGGTTGGCGAACCTATGGCACGCGTGCCGTAACTGGCACGCGGGAAGATATTTTTTGCACGCCGTTTATTGAAGTTCTAAATCAAAATTCTGCACATCTTTTTTTTTTTATTATTAATACACGAGTTTCATTAAAAATAGCTTTTGTTTTCTATAATACGTACTTGTGTACTTGTTATATCACTGAACTTCCTACTTAGAAATATTTGAACCTTCCCAACTCCCTATTTCCTCGATTTCGTTATGATGGCACCTATGATTCGCATAGAAAGAGAGAAATCTAGCAAGTCAAATTATTCTTTGCTGTAATATTTCTGCATAATTTACCGCGTTTTGACCTGCACATGAGGCTTTATTTAACTTTTGCCAGATTTTGAAAATTGATCTTTAATTTGTTAAAATGCAAAAGTATTAATAAAACTAATAAAGCAGGATTTTTTTCATAAGTTATGAAAAAAATAATAATTTGGTTGCTAAAGCATTTGTAAAATGTAATGAAAACTATAATTATTTCTATAATGCGTATGTTGGTATTACCCGCAGTTATGCTAGCTATATTTATCATAATCTAATAATGATATATAATTTTGATACTATTATTTTATACTATTTATTTATATTATTTATACTATTTGATACTATTATTATTAGAATTAAACTGACTTATAATACACTATTAAATTAATTTGCTATTTTTTTGCGTGAATGAGACGTCGGAGTGGGGGGGGGTGGGCGTTGTTGGCACGCCATGTTCAGTAGAATTTTTTTTTTTTTTTTTTGGAAAAGTATTAGCACGTGGATGTAAAAAGGTTCGCCGACCCTGGCCTAAAAGGGCCTCCGGCCACAAAAAATTCATTTACGGCAGTGAAAGCGTTAGTTACTTTTTTTTTAATATAGAAAGATACATCTATGACACCACGAAATAACTGATGGATATGCACCCAGAATGGTGATTTTGGACATCGGCCCTTTCCCTACCAAAATGTAGAATTTAATTTCGTTTTTATTTATTTTCCTGGTATGGCCGCGAAGTCCCTGCGGGGTGCACACGGATTGCGCGGAGCACAGATAACAACTGACTATCAATATTTGCCAAATTCTGAATACCAATCGAATATTCATTTCATCTCAAGAGCAAATTCGTCTCTTTCATTTACGGGTACATGATAATAATTTACAGCTCTACTCAGGGCTCGAAATGGAAAAATCCACGAACCGGAACGCTATTTCAAAATTATTGTCGACTATTTTTTTTTTTTTATGAAAGTACAGTAAAGTCCGGTTTATCCGAGTCCCGCTTAACCGAGTTTCCGCTTTAACCGAGTTATTTTCTTCTCATGGACTGATGTCTTCCATTATTATGCAACAGCCATTATAAATGAAATGTTATGTGATGATGAAAGAGCAGCCGTGGGAAAAAAATAGCCATAAAAAAAATGGCCATTTCCCCCCCCCCCCCCATTCTGACCAGAAAATCAAAGTTCTAACTTTTACGGCTGCTCTTTCATCTTCATCTAACATTTCATTTGTAGTGGCTGTTTCATAATAATGGAAGCCATCAGTCCATCAGAAAAAAATTATCCATTCCAAAGATATAAGTTCGATTGAAAAAAAACCGTTTAATACTTTGAGCAGAAAGAAGAGTCTACGTTCTACGACCTGCAATTTTCATGACATTAATAGAATCACATAACTGCCAATTTGTACGGTTTTGTTACCTCAAAAATTTAATACAAATTTTTGCCATATTTAATCGTTGACAATTGTTAGATTTCGGCGATTGAATCAGGCAAAATTTACTGGTAAGTTTTAGATGTAAGAAGAAAAATCTTAGAAATTGGTAGCTATGCAGTAGCGTAATACTGCAGCAGAAAAAGAAAAACTGCAGCAAAACTGACATTCAACAAACAAAAAACTATCAAGGACTGTTCCAAATAAACAATTTCATTCCCCGTATTTCTTAAGAGTAACGGAAATGCACATCAAAGAAATGTTACTAGTACCATAAAAATTAATGAATTATGTGAAAACTTATATTTTATCTCCTTAGTTGATGACGACTAGTGTAAATCCGGTTTATACGATTTTTTTGCTTATCCGAGGTGAGCCTGGTCCATATTAATTCGGATAATCGGGACTTTACTGAATAGCAAATTTATATTTAAGCGTAGAAAAACCAATTTTAAAAAATGCATTCGAGATTCTAAATTATTAGAAAAAAAAACGTTATAGAGGGCATAGTAAGCTATATGTATGAAACTGTAATAATATTTTTTAATAATTCCACGAACCGGAACAATATTTGTCACAATTTCACAAACCGGAACGTTGTTCCGGTTTGCTCCAGTACATTTCGAACCCTGACTCTACTGTTCCTAAATATTAATTTCCAGGAAGAATTAATTTTTTCAAGTGATTCTAGGATTTTTCATATACGATGATTTGTTTTTCATTTTAAAAAGGTTGAAATATGAGTAAATTGGAATTTTGTTTCCGTGTTGTGCAACTTCCTCCTTAAACTGGCAATAAACACTTTGGAAGATCTTCATAATGACATGTAATATATTACCCCCCCCCCCCCCCTCTCTCAAAAAAATAAATAAAAATAAAAATCTAGTTTAAAATACTCTGTTTGTAGTTGTTTTTTTTCGTTAATCAACTGCTTCTTATTCGAATGGGAGGGTTAGTAAATTGAAAAGAACTTTACCAAGCAGTTGAAAGTAATATTTCTGAAAAGGAAAACAATTCTAGTCTTTAAAAAAAGTAACAGATTAAAGCAAAATAAAAAAAGAATAACTACAGTGGGTTTTTCTCGAAACAGGCAAAATATTGCATGTATTGTCTAAAAAGCTGAAAAGCAAAAATGTAAAATGCCTTGAAGCGACCCATTTTTGACTATTCGGTTAAGCGTGTCAACTTCGAAAGGAAATATTAAAAGTAAGACAGAGTCCATCTTCCGTCTAAACGGTAGCAAGAGAAAGCACGACGCCCCCCCCCCCCCCCCCACACACACACACAAGAAAATCTTATTTTATGTAGGTCAAATGAAATATCCAAAAGTGTGGAGAGTGAGGGGTATGATTAGAGGTGGCGTTTTCGTGTTTTACGTATAAATCGGCTAAAGAAATTGAATGTTTAATTTACGATTGCGTGTTTAAAGGAAGTAGTCGTCCCCGTTTAAACGAATATTGGGGGGGTCCAGAAATAATATTCGATTAAGCGGGGTATTTGATTAAACGGGGAATCATAACGGTAATATTTAATGCGTAATAAAAAGGCAAAATAACCATCTACTTTATATTTAATTAACTGCATAATAAAATCGTTAATATAATAACATAAACTAAAATAAATACAAATGCTAATGCAACGTAAATACGTATTAATTTAATGCCAGTACGTACATGTATGTGGTTTGCATCGCTCTTAATGCAGCTCGTTTGAATTTGGTCAAAACTTTGCTACTTCTAATTTACGTTACTTATACTGCCTTAAAAAAAAATCGTTAAAGTGGTTTAAGTGGAATTTTAAACGAGTAAATATCGGGTTATTTTTCGAATGAGTGCTAAATAGCACAACTACCATGTTGAGTCTCGAAGTGACGGCGTATTGCCATTAAAGCCTGGTTAACAGCAAGGAATGATGGTGGGGAGATCATTTGACCTGTCCATTATACACCTGCCGGCCGAAATCATAGCAGGAAGAACTGAAAATTGGTTTTCGGCGTAAAGGAACCGAAAATGACAAAAGGTGGAAGGAAATTTCAGCTGAAACGAGCTTTCCGTGCCTATTTTCAAACATAGATCATGCAGTTGTTATTCGATTAAGCGGGGACAGTTCGCAAAAGGTATTTGTTTAAGCGGGGGAAAATAGCATAGAACCAATAGGAATAAATTCGGTTCCGGAAGATTCTATTCGAATAAGCGGGGTATTCGATTATCCGTGACCCGATTAAGTGGGGAGGACTGTAGCAGGATATTATTTTCATATATAAACATTTGAATTTAATTATGCTGAAATTTGCCGATAAAAATTTGCAAATTTATTATAGTACCTGATCCCTGCTGTATTTTTTTTTCTTTTTTTTTTTTTTTTTTTTACATCTCAAATAATAAGCTACAGAAAACGTCACAGAATAATTTAGTTTCGCATGACAATAAAGATACACAGGATTATAATTAGAAAATGAGTATTTTCTATTGGAAGTAAGTACTTTACAAGTATACCGGAAACAAATTTTATTTACATCAGTTAAATATATATTTCCCCTTTTTAATCCTCCTGCAAGATGTAACATTACATTTTGATAAGTCGGGACCTAGGTAATATTGTAATTAAATTTACGATAGATAAGAAAATTTGTGTAATGATATGAAATTTATAAAGGATTTTTTCATTAAAACTGATATTAAATTGATAATCATAGTTTTTTTTCTTCCGGAAAATATTACAACAATACTAAGATTAATTAATAAACATTGTCTTTTAAAATCTCTTAATTCTTGTGAAAAAAAAAATAAAAGGTGTTTTATTGTAACTAGGCAGATGGACCCTAAATGGGTGAGAAAACACACATATAAAAAATATATCTAACTTCGTAAAACTGACTTTGCTTTCTATATAGGTGTTTATAAAGTCCCGGACCCATTTTGATGTTTAATAACTCATAAAATAATAAAGATGGATTAAAATTAATAACATAAATGGTTAGATAGATTCAAAAAGTTTCACGACCCTTGTCAATGAACTTCCACGTGTGCCCCCTTCGTCGTACGGAGAATATCAAGTCGATAGTCAATTTCACGCCAGGTAGCGGCAAGCATGTTGGCATCCACAGAGGCTATTGCGGTTGTAATTCTGGCTTTTAAGTCATCAATGTTCGACACCCTCCTCCTGTAGACATGTTGGAAAACTTCGTATTTCCACAACTAGAAGAGCTTCAGCCACATGTCATTTTGTGACAAGATGGTGCACCACCTCATTGGGGTACCATCGTTCGTACTTCTTTGAATGACCATTTTCCAGGAAGATGAATTGGGCGAGGAGGTCCAATTCCTTGGCCACCCAGATCACCTGATATAACGCCGCTGGACTTTTTCTTTGGGGATTTGGAAAGGACAATGTTTACAGGAGGAGAGTGTCGAACATTGATGACTTAAAAGCCAGAATTACAACCGCAATATCCTCTGTGGATGCCGACATGCTTGCCGATACCTGGCGTGAAATTGACTATCGACTTGATATTCTCCGTGCGACGAAGGGGGCTGTGGAAGTTCATTGACAAGAGTCATGAAACTTTTTGAGTCTATCTAACCATTTATGTTATTAATTTTAATCTATCTTTATTATTTGATGAGTTATTAAACATCAAAATGGGTCCGGGACTTTATAAACACCCTGTATATTAAAACAAAGTACTTTTCATAATTTTCTAAAATATACGATATTAAATGATAATATCAAATTTTCTTTAATGGGACTTCACAGAACGTCGTGTCATAAAGGGTTAAGCTTCACCCAGCCGTTTAATATCGGACGTTATACTGGGCAGATATGTAAAATATAATGGTCTACCTCACTCACGCTCACGCGCAAACACCGGAAGGCTGATGTTAATCTTATGGGGGAATTTTTTTTTTTTAATATCTCATTTGCATTTCAATATTTTTAATTTAATTTTAATTTTAATTTTCATTGGCTAGCTGATGTCGATCTCTACAAAGGCCATTTTTTACTTTTTCGATTTCGTCTACAAGTTTTTTTTTTAATAGAATATTCACTTTCGGAAAATGTTTCGAAAGTGAAAGTATCCTCATAAAAAAAACAACTGAAAGCAAAACCGAAAAGTAAAAAATGGCCTTCGTAGAGATCGACCTCCCTCTTAATAGATTTTAAGGGGGGTAGAAAGCAAGAAATCCTCGTCCATCTGGTGATATTCAAAATCACATGATGGATTAAAGGAGGTAAAGTTAGTCCTAACTAAATACTTCCAGAATAAAGCCAGCATTATACAACATAATAGCAAACTAAAAACGATTTTATTTCTTCAAATGATAACTGAAACAAAATACATTTCTTTCTGTTTTTCATTTCTTATTTTTACTTATTTCTTGGCAAGATTCTGATCAAGTATATGCAGTATTTGGCAACATTTAGAACAGACAGTTTCCAATAAATTATTGGCTTCAATTCAGGACAGAATGAACCTTACAAGCATACAACAATTTTCAGCAAAATATTGAAAAAACACGTTTGATAATACTAATTACTGAAGAAATTCAAAATATATTTTCACGGCAGAAAGTAAGACCTGAAAATTTAAGGATTCGGTATCAATGAACATATATACGGGGTGTTTATTCCCCTTATCGTTGTCCAATAACTGATTCCTAAACCGCTATCTTTAGAGGTATAGTTCCAGACGAAAAATGTTTCAAATGATGTTTTTCATCATATCTATTCCATTTACGTCAAAATAATTATTTTTATAAAAGTTACAAAGTTTAAAATTTTATACAGCTCGTAAACTCGCAAACCTATTGAATTAATAATTGTTTAATAAAGAGTTGGAGACGGTAAGAACTGCGATTTTAATTTACATCTAATCTAATACGTTTTAAGCGGGGGAAAAAGTAGTTGTTTCAATAGGGTATCATCCTCTGTGTTGAATTGGACCAGAGAAAAGTGCGCAAACTTTGGATTTTTTTTGAGGGCGAAAAATTTTTGCTAACATAAGTCATTTTACATGTTTGCGTAATATTTGACATTATAGGGGTTTTACATTCGCGAGCATGAAGGTGGTTTGATATTAAATCTTCAAATCAACGAGATCCGCTACATTCGCCGAGCACATTTGAAACTCCATTTGCTACATAATTT